>SKCR01027388.1:0-385618 GCA_019454045.1 Zanthoxylum bungeanum | reverse complement strand
CTATAGCTTTCCCATATGAGACAAGCTTACTTTTCTTTATTTTCCAACACCAATGGGTGAACTTTGAGCAACAATTTCTCATTCACCCAAGCACCATTTTAAGCATATGAATATACCATTTCGAAGTACTCACGGAGGAGTATCCGAATCATTCAATAACCACCACTAAGTGGACCATGCTTAAAATTGAGCCTCAAAATGCTTATTCATAAGCATTTTTTCCAACACGACTTCCCTAATCGGGAAACTTCTGAGGGCACGGGGCACAGGTCCTGGGAATTAGTCGAGGTGAGCGTAAGTTGGCCCGGACACCCCGGTTATAAAATAAAAAAAAAAAAAAAATCTTATTTGTTGAGTAATGAAATTCCCATAGCTTGGTTTCAAATGGGTTACTAGTATAAATTGATCTTTTTATATCTATTCAATTCCAAGTTATGAATAAAAGTTTGTAGCTAGTGTTAAAGTGAGGCAGATAACCAACAACTAGCTACAGTCCAGAAGAGGTGTGACTTAATACTTTTTTCTTTCTCTAGCTCAGTTGCAACTGCTGGGTTTATAGAGAAAGGGAATAAGACTTGGGGAGGTCGCGTAATCATAAGTAAGTATATATCTTAATATTCCATTCCCCCGGATTCTGAAGATAGTTATAAGAGTCTGGTAAGAGAGTCTTTAAATGAGAAATCCGTATCGTGTTCCTAACTGAAGTTCAATTGGTGCGGCATCATGCTAGATAAGTTTGAAGGCCTTTGATCCCTTTTAAGGCTGTTCATGAAGAGAAATTTCTATTTGATCGGTTGGTTTGATCACAGATTATTGTGGTGCCTTGGAAATGAGGCTTTTCTATGAATGTTGGTATTTGTACGATTACTAGTTCTTAGTTATGGGTTTCTACTAGAGCGAACAATAGTTAGTATTAAATAAATAATCGAGATATCACCCTAAATTTAAAATTTTGAAAATCTCTGCTCAGATAATCTCCAGTCTTTGCTCCTGCATCTCTATCAAGGTTTATTATTTTCTAGGGATAAAGGAGTTGAGCAAGTTAGAAGTGGGAAGTAGATAGCCTTTGTCTTACTCAAATCATTGCAAACCAAAATTACTGGCTGCCCCAGATTTTTACAAGAAATACACCCATAGACTCGAACGATATATAATAATCATGTCATGTTCATGTCAATTTGTTTATTAAATGTGTCATGTTAATTGTGTTGGAACACTTTAACCCATAAACATGTTTATGACATTAATAAATATATATAATCTTATTGTATCGATGTGTTTATTCACTTACGATTTATTTATCAATTTCTCTTATCATAATTCAATAATCATGTAGTCATATCACTGATGATCATATTAACATAAGATAATCATAATCATGTGATAAGTGATATCAATCGTTTAATTAGAATGTATTTCTCTTATTCTGAATATTAAAGAACAAAATAAATTAATAAATTATATTGCCCATATAATTTAATTGAATGAGAAAATACCATTTTACCCATCACTCCAAAAACAGAAAATCAATAAATTATCCATTCATCCTTAATTAGAATCCTTAACGTACGGGAAACCACACACATATCTCAAATATAAAGGAAGTTACCCACATTTTTTGCATCACCTCTCTTTTTATATATATGTAACAATTTTTAGCAAACCCTAACCCTATTTAAATTGAAAGTTGAAGCCATTTATTTTCTCACTTACGCACTGCCAAAATAAAAAAAATAAAAAAATTAATCAATTACAATGAGTTATTTAACCAAAAATACTCTATTAATAGCTGTTCTTATTTCATGCATGTGCGTGGGCAATGCCTCATTTCTGTCTCCTAAAATCCATGTAACAATATATAATAAGTTGGAAAATGGAGGTGATCTTACTCTTCATTGCAAGTCCAAAAATGATGATCTTGGTGAACATTTGATTCATCAAGACCAAAATTTTTCTATAAATTTCAAAAATGGTGTCTTCCAAAACACATTATTCTTTTGTAGCTTCAAATGGAATGGGGAGGTTCATAGGTTTGATATTTATGATGGGGGAAGGGATTCATGCCATGATTGTAAGTGGATTATATTACAAGATGGTCCATGTTTGGTTAACAATTCTTTTACTATTATTGGTTGTCATAAATATCATTAGCAACAAAATTTGCCAAGTGCGAAACTCGAACCCTAATAGTAGAAAGTCCATATATTGATTTTTGCAATGTATTATATATATATATATATATATCTATATATATATATATATTATATATATATATATTATTATCAAATTATTTTATGTTTATTTCGTATGAAATGAAAAATACTATACATATTATTGTTATTGAATTTCCCTTGATGTTGTTATTGATGAGAATGAATGAATGACGTTCATTTAATGTTATTGTGCTTTATATGAAATATATATATTTTTTAAATTAAGGTTAGTAAGCTGATCTTGATTTCTAGATATACTATAAATGTTTGTATTCAATATTCCAATAGATTTCAGATTATATATCTGTAGAGTTATATTGTAATTAAAAAAAAAAAGTTGACCTTGATTAAAGGAATGATTTCATATTCAAGTTAGTAATAAAAAGCACGATATTAATATGATGTGTTTACTTAAGGGTAATGGGAATGGAGGAATGAAAATTATTTCCAATGAGGTTGTTTACTTCATATAATTGAGAATGAGAGTGTGACCCACAAATTTGGGAATGGGAATAGGAATCTCATTCCCACCACCTCTCATGGGAACGATCTCATTATTGATGGGAAATTACAATATTATCCCTAAAATAATTAATTAATATTAATTTATAAATAATAAATAAAATGTATTAATATTTAATAATTAATCAATAATTAATAAAAAATAATATTTACTATTTTAATAAAATAATAATTTAATAAAAAAATATATTAATATTCAGTAGTTTAATACATTAATAATTAATTTATAAAGTATACTTAATTTATAAATAATTAATAATAAAATAATTTAACATTTTAATAAAAGAATAATTTAATATTTAATACATTAATAATTAATTAATACTTAAATAATTAATAAAAACTATTAATCAATAATTAATAATAAAATAATATTTAATATTTTATAAAAGAATAATTCAACATTGAGTAATTTAATACATAAAAAATTAATAATAATTAACATATAATAAATTAATATATAATTATAACTAAGGGTATTTTTGTAACACATCAATAGTAATACTGCTTCATTGAATCATTCCGATTCCGATTCCTATAGTTAAGTAAACAACTTGTTCTAATTCCGATTCACCATTCTCATTCCAACTTATTCCAATTCCATTTTATTCCGATTCTATCTCATTCCGATTACGAGTACGTAAACGCACCATAATAGTAGAATTATTGTGGATGGATAAATGAAGTAACTATTTTTTATTAAAAAATTTATAAAATTGCCATTATTGATATTAGTCATTTCAGAGAAGAATGCTTGGACTCCAAATGTATAAAGAAATGGATATAAAATTCTTTAATATTTTAAAAAAGACATACATACCATATTCGTTAATAAATTTTGTTATTTTAGATTAAAAATATAATTTATTATATTTATTATTCACTCTTAATAAATGAACAATACTAATAATTTAAAAAATGATAAATATACATAAAAGTACATGTCAAATTGCACATAATAGGAAAAGACAATAATATTTTTGTTTGTCATCACGTAGTGTTTTTTTGTCTTTGTAGTTTAGAATTTTTTATCTTTTAGTGTTTATGGGTAATTTGGTGTGCATATCATTTACGATAATAAATGTATTTTCTTAAATTAAAAAAAAAAAGTAAGGGAATTTACAATAATGATTCTTTACTTGATCCAAATATAAAATTAATCTCAATTAAAATAAAATAAAATAATTTATCAACTAAAAAAAAGTAAAAAGGGACAGCAATATCTCTAATTTCACTTCTCTTTATTTCACAATTCACTCTAATGAAATCATTTTCTTTCACACAAAATTAAAGATTTGCAAATAAGCTTCATTTTAGCAATCATTTTTCTTCAATTCAATTTTGTAATTTCTCTTTGTTGTGTGTTTTTTATTAGGTTAGCTTGAAAATGAGTTAAAATATTGTTTAAATATATTAAAAATGTTGACATATCAAGTGGTCGATTAAATACATGTATGTAAATTACATTTTAAGAAATATTTAGTTGTTTTATGTATGGTATAATTTTTTAGAAAATTTAGGATGAATTATATACATGTATAATATTAAAAATAAGTAGTTGTCCTTGTGGAAGCCTATCATGTGTGTTTCCAACATGTATGTTGAGCATGTTTAAGTAGTTGTCCTTGTGGAAGCCTATTGTCAGCCCCTTAAACTGGTTGCTCGAAGAAATGGGGAACGAGTGGCTTGGTGGCAGTCAAGCACTCGCAAGAAACACATGGCTTGGGTGGGCTCTGTGTGTGGGCAGTTGGTGCTGTCTTGAGGGAGTTTTGCTAACACAGTGGGCGGTTGGTGCTGTCCTAAGGGAGTGTTGCTGAGACATGGGCGGTTGGTATTGTTCGTAGGGAGTTGATGTTGTATTGGACAAGGCAGTTGCGTGCACATGCAGCAGACATGCGGGGCAGTTGCGAGAGGCAGTTGGCGCGCACTTGCATGGCAGTTGGCGTGCACATGCAAGGGAGTTGGCTTCACATGCTGAACACATGGGGCAGTTGCGAGGGAAACTACTAGTAACTGTCGTGTTGGGAAACATGTGGGAAAATTCGTGTGGTGCTTATGTGTGTGTGTATTTGGCTGGTGCCTATTGGACCAGCACACCCTAGGGCAGTTGGGGTGTAACCACCGCTAGTATCTATTGTATTGTGAAAAAACATGCACAAGGGAGAGAGCATAGTACATGAGAGTACAAGAGTGAATGTTCATTGAGCCTTTGTATGTTTAGCATGAATCCTTGTAATTACTTTGGTGAGTAATAAAAAGGTTGGGCATTGTAATGTAAAGCTTGTGTTTGTATTTACTTAATGTGTGGGTTGCTTGTGTGCTTACTGTGAGGGTGTGTGAACATTGCGAGTGACTGCTTGTGGCTTGTGTGGGTGCTTGCGAGAAAAATGGCTGACTAAGTTGGGCGAACTTAGTGCCGCACTTGGCTAAGGAAACTTGAGATTCAAATTTAGCCATGTGACACCTATCATATGTGTTTCCAACATGTATGTTGGGCATGTTGGGTGTCCATCACGTCACGATTCCGGTTCGGAATCAAAATCGAATTAAAAGGGACCGCTCGATTCCGGTTTCGATTCGGGAATCAGAACATGATCCGGTTCGGTTAGGGTTCTCATAATAACATAACCGTTGGAACCGTTCGGTATTATTGTAATAAAATTTATGTTCAAATAAATATTTTTTTTTAAATTCAGTCATTTTTTAATTAAATATAATAAAATTCAAATAAATAATTTTTTATTATATTCATTTGATAATAATATCTAATTATAATTTTTTTAAAAAAATTGAACCGGAATCATTCAGTCCGATTACAATTAGATAAACGATTACAGTTCCCCAAGATTAGAAACCGTAATCATTTGATTTGGTTTCGATTCCACCTCTATCTCCAACAGTAAAAAAGGAAATAATAAAATTGTTCGACTAAAGAGACTCTGAAAACGTTCGAGAAAAGGAGGCAAATGGCGGCGGCAAGAGCACCGGGAATTGTAATGTCACGGCCGGTGACGTTCGTGACGGGGAACGCCAAAAAGCTGGAAGAAGTGAAAGCGATATTGGGTCAATCGATTCCCTTCCAGTCTCTGAAGATTGAACTGCCAGAATTGCAAGGGGAGCCTGAAGATATATCCAAAGAGAAGGCTCGTTTGGCTGCCATTCAAGTTAACGGTCCTGTGCTCGTTGAAGATACATGCCTCTGCTTCAATGCCTTGAAGGGTCTTCCTGGCCCTTACATGTAAGTTTCAGTCAATTTCTATTACTAAAAATTAAAATTTCTTATTTGTTGAGTAATAAAATTCCCATAACTTTGTTTCAAATGGGTTACTAGTATAAATTGGTAAATTGATCTTTTTATATCTATTCAATTCCAACTTATGAATAAAAGTTTGTAGCTAGTGTTCAAGTCAGGCAGATAACCAACAAATAGCTACAGTATAGAACAGGTGTGACTTAATAGCTTATTACCTACTTTTTCTTTCTCTAGCTCAGTTGCAACTGCTGGGTTTATAGAGAGAGGGAATTGAAGACAGGGAATAAAACTTGGCCGTTAGGGGAAGTCGCGGAATCATAAGTATCTTAATATTCCATTCCCCCGGATTCTTAAGATATTTATTGGAGTCTGGAATGGGTAAAGTCAAGTTTAAGAGAGTCTTTAAATGAGAAATCCGTGGTGGACTGTATCGTGTTCCTACCTGAAGTTCTTGGTGCGGCATCTATTCTTAATGTCTGTAAAACAATGCAGCAAAGACTTATTTGACTTGATTTGATTTGATTGCATAAATGAGTTTCTACAAATTGTGGAGAGGATGTATAACACTCCTGGATGTTAATTTACGTACCCAGGTCAAAGTAGATTCATGCTAGATAAGTTTGAAGGCCTTTGATCACTTTTAAGGCTGTTCATGAGGAGAAATTTCTATTGATCGGTTGGTTTTTGTATTGTCGTCCCTAAGTGAGTAGTGGTCAATTTTTGTAGATATGGTACCTGAGAATTATCTCTAATGTCTTAATGGCTTCGTAGATATCCATATATTTATCCCTCTTAAAGGCACCATGGCACCTTGTTATATTAAGCGCTAGAATGTATAGGTGTTTTTTATGTGCTAGCAGAGCTACTGAGTAGTGTCCTCCAACTGAACTATCTAATTTTTTTTCAACGGTAGCGTCCTTGTGCTCTTTCCAGCTTCAAGAAGTCACTGATCTTTGTTTCTCTTTCTTATGAAACTGGATGTGAACTTTACTTTGGAAGAAGTCCAACTAATATGGCAATCATCCAATTGCTTCTCTTCTTATTTTCAAGAGATTGTATCATAGAATAGACAAGTTATTTCTTCTGAAAAACCTTATTTTATTCCATGATCGTAATTCTTCTCATTCCTTAGCCGTGGTTTTTCCTTTCTTTAATTTAAAGGTGCTTCAAGTACTTATCTTGGATTGCTGATAACAAATTTTGAATCTCTGGTAGAATACATAGGAGGAAAAATAAAAAATGGCTCTTGCTTTTGATATTTTTTGGGCAGTATGTGCTACGTATTTGATATTGTCAATGATTATGTTTATGATGCCAATTTTGCATTTCTTTTTAGTTGTTGGATGAGCCAAGATAAAAATGTATGGCTAGTACCCCTCAAGTCAAATCAATGTTGGAGGAAAAAGAATAAGGAACGTGTCTATTTTGAAAAATACTTTAGTACTTTGGAAATAATAGTCATTAGAACATTATAAGGTAAATTGAGTCACTAGATCTAAATGCATTGGAAAAAAGGTTTCAAAGTTGTAAATGCGATTTCATTCCAAGTGTGTTTCAACAATGGAAATGAAACCTTCTAAGTTCCTTAGTTGTGTGATTGTTGAGTTTTAAAGACTTTTCTTATAGGAAACTTTTCCAAATCATTCACGAACGACATTTGGTGTTAGTCGTGGCTGGACCAAGCAGTGTGAACATATACTTGGTTCATAACCTTGCTTGGTAGAGGGTCATTAGTTTTCTTGGGTTTTCAGCAATGCAATTGAGGACAAGAGCGGAGCCATATGCAGACCTTTATTGACAATGACCTCCCAAAAACTTTTTCTCCTTGTTTGAAGCTATTAAAGACATGGTCCGTTTATAATATATCTATTAAAGACGTGGCCCCTTCAAAATCATATTTCTATCTTTTGTCCCACTGATATAAAAGACTCTGGCTTCGCCTGTGAATAGTAGGCCATTTTCCTAGTCGTTTTAGAGTCTTCGTTTTTGTGATTTTATTCATCCATCTTTTTATCTTTGATTCATTTGAAATCTTGTTCATTGTATGATTATTTGATTTCTCTGTGCTCAATAAGCTTTTCCATATGACATTCTGTATTTCAAAAAATTGGAAAAAGAAAGAAATCTGTTTAGATATATTCTTATATTTACAGTAAAATTTGGCTCTGGTGCCTATATTTCTCTTGAATGTTACTTTTTTGTTCCTTGGTATATCCCAAAGCCAGAAATCTGAGAATATGGCCACTTCAACATTTCTCAAGCTCTGTTTAGAAATTTAACTGTTTCCCGGAACTCAAGTTTCTTCACGGTACGTAATGTAGAACTTAATAGTTTGGGCAAATGGTGAATACTGTGAATTAATAGTTCTCATGGCTTAAAAAAATTCAAAAAGATGCAAGTAGTTTAAAGTAAATATATGTGTTGGACATGCATGCCTAAGGAGTAATGATGGTGTGGGCCAAAATCTTCTTTTCAACTCTCATTGTTTCCATGAGGGAAATATGATCGTAACAAGCCTTCTAGATCTTATGCTATTATCTAATATCCAATATGTGAGCAACTAATGCAAGAATTATTTGATCATTTAATTAGAGCATTTATGCTTATAAGAGCAGAAGTTTGGTCTGCTTAATATTTGATGATTCGTGCTTGTAGTCACTTTAATTTTCTTTCACAGATTTTTTCTTCTGTTTTCTCTATGTAGAGATCTTATCTGTCTTAGACATATTACCTCTTTTCTCTAGTATGTCTTGCTTCTTATAAAGAAAATTGAAACTTGGTAAAAACACGTGTACGGCTGCTCTATGATGATTAATTTCTCTCACGAGTTGGTGCTTGAATCTTGGAAATAATTCCTTTTGGAAATCTGAGATTGCACCCATGGTGCTTTAATTCCACCTTTAATTTTTAACCCGAATATCCCAAATTGGCAAATTGAAGTACACAAAACTAATCCCCTAATATCCCAACCAACCTTGATGTCAGTTGGATTAATCCCCAAACCTCTTGTAGTTGTACAAGAAGCCTTATAAGCAGCAATAGTTGAAACCCACTGTTCCAATTGCTCTTATCTTTTCTGTTTAATTATATATGGAACTTGAATTGGTATGATCTGGAACGAAAATACTGCAGAAAAGTTGACCTCTGTTCCATTTATCTTATATGGTTTACTGATGTTTGCTGTTGTGTAAAGATATCTGATTTCATTGTGCATTGGCAAACAATAGTCTTTTGCTGTTTCTGAGCATTATGCTTAACTGAGAATAATTGTATTGCATTGTCGTTGGAGGGGATATATTAACCTTGAACATTTTTTCAGTTGCAAGTTCACTGCTTGCATTTACTTGTACTTTTTGTAACTGTCTGACTCTGTAGGATTATGACAGAGTTATCCAAATCTATTTTTATAAACTCATTTTGGAGGTTCTTTGTGTTAGTTCCATTTTTATTGGCATGTGTCCGTGACAAAACAAGTTCAATTGAGTTGTAATCTATCATGAAGATCTTTGTGCAATTGGACTGGTTTTTGGCTACTGTGCATCAGACATACAATCGTGGTGCGTTCGTTGCAGTGTTCGAACGTTAGCATTAGTGATGCGTTCGTTACTTGGTTCGAACGTGTGGCGTTAGTGGCACGTTCTACATTGGGTTCGAACGAGATCATTCCAGAGAGCAAACGTTCGAGGCACGTTCTTGTTGGGTTCGAGTGGCGTTCGAACCAGTCTTTCCAGTAGGCGCGCATTTGTGTTGCGTTCGAGTAACCGTTCGAACGCGACTGCGATCTGAACGCATTTTTGTGCCTTTTCACCTTGAAAAACTCTAGCTTTTCACCCTACCTATAAATATAACATGTAGCTGTCATCCCCTGTAGTTGAAGCATATTTTCCTTGAGCTAAAATCTCTCAAAGCTTTCAATTTTTTTTTATTCCACCATTGAAGACTTCTTCATCTCCTTGTCTTCTTCATTAATGGTGAGATTCAATTTTTGATAAACTTTCAACACAACATAACCCAAAATTCCTAATCCTTTAGAGTTCTCTAGGATGAAGTTTGGTAGTCGGAGTTCCGGCGTCAGAGGTGATACAATCTACTCAGAGACTTCAGAGGTTCTGAAGAAAACCGTGGGTCGCAGGCTTGAGAAGTTGCCTTGAGTTCTTGCAGTATTGAGGTACTTGAGTCGGTGGAGTTGCCACCGTAGATCTTGACCATCGCTGTAAGTTTTTCTCTATATAGTGGATTGGGCTGATAGCCGATATACCCGGAGTGGTTTTTTTTCTCGCACGAGTTTTCCACTTCGTCACCAAAATTATTGTGTTGATTTTGTGTGGTTTGATTTATTTGCTGCTTTACTTTCTGTTATTTATTTAATATTTGCAGCATATTTTATTTGTTGTTTATTGTAGTTGCTTGTTGAGATTCCATAGTTACAGTAATCAGGACTTGTCCTGTTTATTGTTTGTAATTCCGCATATGGTCAGAACCTTAGGCTAATCGCGAATTATCACTTTGTACTTATAATTTGCTGATTTCTAGGGTCTAATAAGTATTTTCTATTAATTTTTCAAAGATTATAAGAAAGAAAATGAAATCTTCGGTCACTGCTGAATCTTTTTAAATTTTCACTCTGAGCTTTTTGCACTAGGTATTACCGGTTTTTATTTATGTGTTTGACTAAAGTTTTTATTTCTGAAACGAAGATGCTAAGCTTTTTCCAGGCCGCCTCTTTTTGATAAGACATCATATCTTGGTTTTTGATAATTGTTTAATGTGATTTTTTGATCTTGCAGCAAGTGGTTCCTGCAGAAGATTGGTCATGAAGGTTGTAAATACATTTCTACTTCTTTCTTTTTCTTTTACCGTTTGCCTTTTGTTATGTTTTTTTAGTATTTGCAGTCGATTTTAGTTAAACTCCTTGTCATTTGTTGTAGGTCTGAACAATTTGTTGATGGCATACGATGATAAATCAGCTTATGCAATGTGTGGATTTGCTTTTGCTCTCGGGCCCAACACGGAGCCTATTACATTCATGGGAAAAACTCCAGTATGTTTAATGAGTTTACTGTGCTGTTTTCAAGTAACATTTATTTACATACACATACATTGTTCCATACAAATAATTATTCCCATATTTGATAAAATACACGTGAATAGCTTCAAGAAGTTTATCTTCCTTGTATTTAGTTGAGCACTATTATAGCTGTTCCACGGCTTGAAAAAATATAAATTATAAATTAAGAAGGTTCTAAGAAAGTGAACCTTGCCTTGCGTACCGTAATCCTGATGATTTCATAACATTCACTCGCAAACGTTTTCCAATCCACCGTGCACTACATATTTAAGCAGTAACCAACACAATTAAGACAATTCGATAGTATTTAAGTGTTGTTTTCTTTTCATGCTAAATATAGATAGTTGTAACAATTTTTGAGTCAACATTGTTTGAAGTACTCCAGAATGCTGATATTTACAGTAGTAGATTTAACTTATGGGCTGTGGCTGATTTTTTCAGGGGAAGATAGTTCCTGCAAGGGGACCCAATGATTTTGGGTGGGATCCAATCTTCCAACCTGATGGCTATGAGCAAACGTAAGCCCATCCTTTCACTTAAACTTCTGTTGTTTTGTGTCAGTTGTCCATTACTATTCCTTATCGTAATTTGGGTGCTCGTGCCCCATAATCGATAAACTAAGTCGTAGATGAATTCACGCTAGTCTACTTCTTTTTGTAGTTATGCAGAGATGCCAAAGGAAGAAAAGAACAAAATATCTCACCGCTCCAAGGCTCTTGCTATGGTGAAATCCCACTTTGCAGAAGCTGGATATACTTTTCAGATAGACAGCTCTACATGAATGAACTATAGGTCAGTCAGTCAAATGATTTATCTCTATTAGCGTCTGCTGGTGGAAGGGATAAAGGAAAGCCTTAAGATTATTTATCCATGCTGGTTTGCATGTGTGATTGCCTAGTGAAACAAATGAGCATGCAACTTTCTGTTAATTTATTTGTTCTGTGGTTAACTTTTACATCGCTTGTCATTTTGAATGGAATGCTCTGAATTATAAGAGCAAGAGGTTACGGCCTCAAATGGTTAATAGAATAGAAAGTTAATAGTCACTATCACTCTTTTTACCGATCAGTATGATTCTGCACCTCTGTGCTTTCGTATCTTGTTCACTGGTTCTCTTGTTGTAAGTTTTTTTGCCCAAAGATTCATTACTTAATATTAACTGCCTTAACTCATGAATACATTTTTACAAAGGATCGTCAAATTGTGTGCTAGTCAAATTACAAAAGTTTACTCAACACTGTATTTACGGCTCTCAATAATGTTGTTGACTTGTTTAATGGCTTGTTTTGGTCTTTGTCCAAGGCGGTAGGCTGGACAAAGCATTTTGGGAACACGCCTAAGCGCTGACTTTTGATCAATCAAATGGTGGACGGTAGGCACTAGGCGTACGGTAGACCCGGCCAAGGTTCCGGTTCGGAACCGGAACCGAACCGGTTGGAACCGGACGGTTCCGGTTCCACCGGTTCCGGTTCCGGTTCCGGAACCGACCGGAACCTAACCGGTTCGGTTAGGGTTCCTCCCCTAGCCGAACGGTTGGAACCGGTTTGTATATATAATAATAATATATTTTTTTAATTTTTAATTAAGATTTTTATTTGTAATTTAGTGTAATTATGTAATGTAATTTAACTTAATTTGTAATTACATAATTTTATTTGTAATTATGTAATTTTATTTGTAATTATTTTCAAAATAATAATTTAATATAATTATTTGTAATTTGAGTTTTATTTTCAAAAAAAAAAAAAAAAAACCGAATGGAACCGGAACCGAACCGCCGGCCCGGTCTAGCGTACGGTAGGGCAGTGCCTAGACAGACTGGCTAGGCAGTGCTATGAGGTTTTATTATTTATTCAAAAAAAAATTATTAGGCTTAAAATTTTGGGTTGAGTTAAGGTTAGGTTTAGGATTTGACAAACTGATGTCAATTAGGGTTAGATTATGACAATTTCATATGAATTACATTTTAGGTTTGGAAATTTGGGTTCAATTAGGGGTTAGGGTAGGATTTATAGTTTCAGGCAACCTCCATCGATAGTTCCGACAGCGGCCGCAAGCGCTTGAGCCACACGCCACCATCTCTGGCGGTCGATCAGAACACGTGCCCCTCCTTCCAGCTCTGAACTCGCTGGACAATACATTTCTAGTGATCACACGCCAATCCAAGCCGCCATTTGCTGTAGATCTAAGTTTTCCGTCAAAGGTCCGCCTAGGTTGCCGTTTTGGGTGAAATTGGGATGGTCATTAGCACAGATTTTGGTCTCACCTGACCCAAGTGTGTTTACTGTACACATACAGTAGAATTAAATTCGAATTTATCTTCAGTTACTGTTGAGAAGAACATTAACACGGGTCCTAAATGTTACAGGTTTTTTACTCTATTACTATAATTTCACCTTCTTAAGTTTCCAAAGGTGCATGCCTGTCCAAAATCAGGAGCATTTTTAAGGTCTTAGTCTCTCAAATCAAATGTACAACAACAAAATGAGTTGAATATAGAGTTGAAGCTATTATTATGGTCACCTATTTTAAAAGATAATGTGGAAATTTTATTGGGTATATTCAAAAACCACTTGCAAATCTGAATCTTAAGTGCCCAACTCCCTGTTCTTTGTTGTTGGCAAGTACTGTACTGGTCGGATTTATTGAGATTGATTTTTCTAGGCAAGAATCACGAGTAGGGCAAGAAATTGTTCAACCTAAATACCTCACTAGCTAATTAATGACTACACAAGTACACACCCAATGCACGTAGTGTCCTGCCATTGCGGGGTCTGGGATGAATAGATGTATGTAATTTTATCTAGACTGTTTCGAATATTCGAATCTTTACCGTTGGGTCATATGGAACAATATTTACCGTTGCACAGAGTGTTACGGTAAAATCGCGTGTAATCGAGAATTTGGAGTTTTTTCATCAGAGAACATAGGGTGGCTGCACCTTATCATATGCAAATTCTTAATGCAAAAGTGGTGGGTGGTGATGGTCCCATATCTTTGCAAGTTTAAGGACTTCTCAGTTCTGACATGCCTTATGGGGGCCATAAAGCACATGCATTGCCATGTGAAATTCATAACCCTATCACAGGAATTAGTGGCTCATTAGTCATCACTGCTTCTACTGAATTATCCAGTTCATTCATCAACCACTTTAACATAATAACAAACTCAATCTGATAGTCAAAAAAGAGTAGGGCATGCATGCTTCTCATTTTAATTTCTTCACAGAAACAAACTGTTCATATTTCTTTACATTAGGGTGTGGGGAAAAAAAAGATCTAATCATTGATTGTGGCACTGTTTTGCTTTAAGACCATAAAAAGCTTAAAAGAAAAAAGCTCATAATGTTAAGTTGGTTAAAGACTTTATGTCATGAGTGTTGCTGCTGTGGGAGCCACATAGATAGAGCTGAACTGAGGGTTTCAAAAATTTATTAAAACATGTCTTATAAATTAATGAAAATTTTGGTTTATTAATTATATAGTTTTGGTTTACCCCGTTAAAATTAAAGTTAAAGGTATTTAACACTTATTGTAAAAATCAAATTATATCTCATTAAATCAATATTCTGAGTCTGAGTATGTCACTGAACAATTAACATACTCATATAATAAATGTAGTAACAATTCCACAACCAAAAGTAAAAGATTACTTCCATTTGGAAAGAAAAATCTAAAAGAAACATCACTGCTATTGCTATGCAATTTTTTTTTTTTTGTTCATTATTCAAGTTTTGACATACTGGATGACTAGACACAACAATAGAGAAGGGGGAAAATACCAGAAAATCATTCAGACCCTATAAACTCAAAAGAAAAAAAAAAAGAGTGTAGATAGCAAAGATTGACACTGGACACAAATAGGCAAATGCTAGTTAGAAGGGAATGAGAAATGAGGCGAAAAGAGAGGAAACAAAATGAACAACGCTTCCGCGCCTACTGATGAGAATGCAAATGTTCCTCCTCCTTTTTTTTTTCAGTTGAAGCAGGCCGAGGTTGAGCAACTGATAAACAAACTGGGTGAGATACAATAGAATGACATGTTTACACTTGTCAAAATATGTGAAAGTAGATTGAAACAATGAATCAGATTGTGGATATGTTGGATAGGTGATACTATATAGCAGTAAAATGAAGAATCAAACAGGAATTGAAATTGAATAGCCTTTTTTTTCTTCTTTTTTTTCGGCCAATTTGTGGATTAGAGCTAAGAGCACTGGTGACGCCTGCGGCAGGTAAGAACACCAGCACTAGAAGTAATGGATCCAACCATGGAGGAAGACTTGGCTCCCAAACTTGAAGCACGAGCATAGTTAGCTGAGGCTCCTGCTCCGGATGGGGTGAAGTAGGCACCGTTCAGCAAGAGGTCTCCTTCTGATCTCCAGTTCCAGCCTTTCCATTGGCTTGCAGCTGTCTCCACCCTCTTTGTTACCTGCGGAAGAATAAGCTAATTGAATATGGCTGGTCTTATTGCATAGATCAATAAAGGCAATAGACTTGGGACAGAGACAATACCTCCTTTGCAAAGGGGTTCACTGGAGCATTGTATCTGTTGCCCTGGCTGTTGATGGTGGGGTTTGCGCTTCCTCCAATGGCGTACATTTCCCAGTGAGTGTAGTCATTGTTCACCACATGGAAGTAACCATGTCTACATCTGAGTTATGCATAATTCAATTCCCTGGTAAGTTCAAGTGAAACTGGATTTCAAATGGATTAAAAATTACCAAATAAGAGTTCAACAATACCTTGGCATTCTCTGAATGAGTCCCTCTCCAAAATGGTTGTAAGCAATGGTCACTTGCATTTGCTTGTCTCGGGTATAGGAGTCACTGTGACCCAGTAACATCACCTGCATTTAATTAATTAGCCTTTTGTTTCAGGAAGAAAGCAAGTTAGAGTAAACTGGATTACTGAATTTCTCTGTAAAAGACAGACCTCATTGTGGTGGGTCATGTGATTGTTAGAAATAGTAATGGCAGTAGATCCCATGATTGCATCAACAAGTCCATCAGCACAATGGGAGAGTGAATTGTGATCAACCCATATATGGCTTGACCCGAAAATTGAAATGGCATCACCATCAGCCTTTGTCCTCCAGCCATAGTGAGTAGGTGAACTCCTAACCATGGCATTACCAGTGGGTTTACAGTCATGAATGTGAAGACCATGAATGATCACATTGGTAACAAATTGGATAGTGATGCAAGCTCCATTAGCAATGTGCACATTCGCCCCACGACCATCAATGGTCTTAAAGCTATTCATAATCAATTCCTGTTTCAACTGTATCACCATGTCCCTCTTGAAGACAATCCAGAGAGGCCTATCCTGGATCACAGCGTGACGCAAAGTTCCGGGTTTGGGGTTAACAGGGTCATCATCTCTTGGGTCAGTGACCACATAGTAACGACCATCACGACCACCAATGGCGTTTCTGCCAAAACCAATGCCACAGTCTGCAAGACGCTTGCGGTTCTTGTGCCAGTTGCCATCACAGCGCCAACAGTCATCAATGGGATTACCAGTACCACAAGAGAAGAACCCCAACTTTCTTCTTTCAGTGCTGTTGCGGATGCTCCTGAAATATCAAATGTATTTAATAATAATAATAATTTATATGTAATTAAATATTAATCGTGCTGTACAAATTATAAAAAACTTGTCCAAATTCAATGACAAAGGGATATTTTTTTGTCAATTTGTGGAGGGATCAATAACGGCTAGAATTCCGTTAGTTTGATATCTCTCTCGAGTGAAAGAACTGTAAGTTGTCTTTGTCATTTAGCCCACATGGCTGAACTCTTCACGTGCATTTAGAATATAAGAATTTTCAATCACGATATAACAGGTGAAATGAAACAACCAAAAAATAATCGCTTTTGCATTCAAATAAAGTACTCTTAATTCTTTTCATAAAAAAATAAATAATTTAAATTGGTATTAATAAAGAGCAAAATAACTATAAAACAGAAAGAAAAGTAGCCATGCATTAACATCTATTTTATAAATAAATAAATAAATGCATTGAACGTTTTAAGTAGCTGTGGTGGTGGTGGTGGTGGTGGGGGTGAAGGAGACGCAGGAATTTATGTTCGTGAAATAGGGATCTGTCAATAGCGTGAATTCTCTGAGAAAATAATGTGAAAAAGCAAAGAAAGAACGTGGAGGTTGATGTTGATGTTGATATGATAATGATAGGGATTCCCTTGGCCCTCAAGAAGTGAAAATTTCACAAAACCACAGGGGCAAAACAGAGAAAGTAACCGCCCCAATTAATGGGAGATTGTCTTGTTTGATTAGTTAGTAAGTTTAATTAAATAATAAGACGTAATGACCTTCTTGTCCAGATTAAAACCCAGCTACTACAATTGCCGCCCTTTTTACTTCCATAAAGAAGTGAATTTAGAGGGATTTTTCAGGTACTTAACAAAGTGTAAATTAAGTGAAATTAAATATGTGATAAAATAGAAGTGGAAAAGAAATACTCACATCTCTACCATTGAAGCAATTTCATCTGGGTTATCAACTGCATGTTCACTCAAGGCCTCGGCTACTTCTTCAGTCCTGTAATAACCAACAAAATTCAATTAATTAATTAATTAATAATTTAATTAAGGGTCATGCTAACTAGTGCCCCAAGGGCACTCATTAAGGATCCATTTTAGTAAGTTTTCATATCACTTTTATGGGGAAAGTAAAAAATTATCAAAACATTAATACTTTTTCATTTTTCCTATAAAAACTTTCCTAAAATGTATCATTAACAAGTGCCCTAAGGGCACTCATTAGCATTTCTCTTTAATTAAATATTTAATTTAACTTGTATTTATTTACAATATATAAAAAAAAAAATTTAACACTATATTACTTTGCACACTCATTTATTTAATTCTAAAAATTAATTTTTGATTCACATACTCCTTAAAATGCTAAAAAAATTCCTCACTTAAACCTGCACACCCCTAAAAATATTAAGAAAGCCCCCAAAAATTTATATGTGTGTGTGTTTTTGTATGTACATGTATGTTAAAAAAAAAACTTCTTTTAACAATTAATTTTTGTTTATCAAAAAATATGTTGAATATATTTAAGGATTTATTAATACTTTTTTATCAACAAATATGTTGAAAATACCCTCATTTAATTTATTAAATACTTAATTAGTAGTTAACTGAAAGACACGTGTCGATCAGTTGAGGCTCATTTGGGAAAAAAAATAAAAGAAAGAGACAATAGACACAAAGTACGCTGCTCAAGAACGAGGCAGTCACTATCCAGTAAAACCGTTAGAAAAAGCGTCTTTTGAAGAGAGAAAAACTGCGGGGGGAAGCGTCGGCGGGAATGTATTAAATTACGGAAATAACCTTGTTATTAATTGAAGTAAAGATTTTATGATTGGAATTCATGGGATTCTGTGAGGGTAGTTATGGAAATGTGTGAAAAAGGTGCATATTTGCGGTTTCCTTCACTTTACAACGGTGGAATCCAAATAACGGAATAAACGATCCAGATCTAAGGATCCAGATCTCATCATCTCAACGCCCGAGATCGTAATGTACAAATAACGGATAAAACAAGTACAAGCAAACGGTAATCCAACGGTCTCTAAAAACACTGACAGAATCAACGGCTCAGATAAAAAAAAAAAAATTAACGACTTGAAGAGCTACTTCGGTTAACTTACTTGGCCGCCATTGTTGAGTTTATTGAGCTCTCTATCTTCATTTTCCTGTAAAATCAAAATTGAAACAAAATAAATTTAAGCTTTAAAATAAAATAAAATTATAAAAGAGAATTGATATTTCTGTTTATGGTCATTTTCAAGTGAATAAATGCAGTTAATATGAAGCAGAGAGCCAGATTTATGGCCATGAAAATAACAATATTTATTTATATTTTTTTAAAAATTTGTAAGCAAGGAAAATCGAATCACAGGCAAAATAGATCCCCAAAGACGAAAGTTGAGATAATAAAAATTGGAAAAATGGAAAATGCAGCTTAATTTTGCACTCGAAAACGAAAACAGAAGAGGCAGAGAGTTAATGAGACCTGGAAACGGAGACGTCTTGTTCGTCATTGCGCGTAGTAGCCAAAACGCCAACAAACAACATCAAAACGACAGCTAAACAGAGGCAAACGCCACGCTGAGTCACCACCGCCATTGCGTTTGAGCTCTTTTCGTTTTAAAATTTTCTCTCTTTTTCTCACTATCCAAACACGAAAAGATAGAAAGGAACAAGCAGAGAAGACGGAAGAAGTGTGTGTGTGTTGATGAATGATGAGCTGCTGAGTCAGTCTGGTACGTGCTCCAATAAAACTGCCTCTTTTTATAGACTCTCCATCTTCAATCGTAAAAAAACTTCACCTTCCGCCGTTAACTAACGATTGCCGGTTTCTGTTAGCCTTAACTTAACCATAACCCAAATTTACCCCTGAATAATTAATGGTGATAGCTCTGATTCGATTTGGCCGTAAATCAAAAATTAAATTTTCTATAGATTTTCTCTGATTTTTTTATTTTTAAAATTGTCAAATTTACAAAAACACGCATTTTTCTTCTTTTTTTTTCTCTCTATTTATGATTATTTAACCTTTTCATAATAAATAAATAAATTTTAATTATTTTTAAAAAATATTTACGGGGACTCTCTCACGTCTCACAAACCAATACTAACCGCTTCAACCCACGTGCAATGCTCTCGCCATTAATTTCTTCTTTCACCTCTACCGGCCGTAACGAATTTTATGCCACGTCAGCGACAACGTTAAGGAGGGCAGTGTTCCGTACGCAGGCATTATGTCACGGTTTCCAGCTGATTTTCGGCAATCGGATAATTGCGTGTATTATAATTAAATGTTTTAAAAATTAAAGGAATTAATTTATGATTAATTAATATTAAGGATTTTGTTTTCCAAGGCGCCAATCGCGGCTATAAAAGTCGTTTTTGACTTGAACACAAACAGGATTCAACTGATGAAGCAAACAAGTCTTTAATTAGTTTGTTATTGGTTGCTTTAATAGTTTTATTATGTTACTGTTCTATGAACTAATTATTCTTGTTATCTATCAATATCATGTTTGACAGAATTTGAAAAAGATTGTGTTAATTATCATGGTTTTTATTAAATATTAACCAATTATATATTATTTTATATTGACTGAAAATCGATCATCTCGATATATCATAGTTAAAGTCTAATCCAAAAATATTTACGTCAAATGTGAATTTAAAAAATTATAATCTAACGTGCAAATATGTTCATCATAACATGTAAATAAAACGTGCTTCCACAATGCAAAAACTAAAACTATCGATTTAAAAAATGAGGCGAAGAATTATTCACCACATTAATTTCTATTTTGTTTTAATAATCACAAATTAAGTTGCTTCTAATAAATTTCACTATTAGGGTAGATTGTTTCTATTTTTCTACTTTTTTCTTGAGCTGAATCTATGGCATTAATTTTCCTTTTGAGCAACATGGTAATGTCGCTAGCACTTGTTTATTTTGTTTTTCAGGCATCAGCATGTGGTTCACAATACCTTTTTTTCTTTAGTTAGTAGTTGAATGAGATAGTCAAAATTTGGTTTCAGTTTCAGACATTGTGGACTACAATTAGTAGAAGGTTCATTAGTTTATATGCTATAACATGTGAATCTTGTTGAATTTGGGCATGGATCTTACTCAAAGAACTACAAAATAGATGACTCCACTTTATCCGGACAGGTTGAGATTTTCCAATCTTGGTCTCATCTCAATTATGGATTCGAGATGAATAATGATTCTGAATCACGGATTGAATAGATTGTTATCTCAAATCTCAATTGAGATTTAGAATTAAAAAATAGGAAAAACCCACACTGAGGCCCCTGTACTCTCAATGTTTTTTACATTGCATCCATGTACTAAATTTTCTACACATTGCACCCATGTACTCTCAGTATTTTTTACATTGTACCCATGTACTAAATTTTCTACACATTGCACTTCTGCACTCTCAAAAAATTGAAATTTCACCCTTATTTTAACGGCAAGTAACAGAGATGAGATATTCTGACATCACCCACCCTTATTTGTGTCATATCAGCCTGGTTTATGAAGAAACACCTATGCTAAAAACAGAAGAGCTAAAAAATGGGTGTTTGCTATAAATGTGCACGCATGACATGTAATACTCGTTGTCGTTCTTTAGGAATGATGTCTGATAACCGTGAAGCATCTTTGTTTGTTTTTTGTTGTTCATTAATAACACTCCAAGATCATAGTTTTGATCTAATTTTTGCAATAAATTAGTTGGATTTTTGAATGTATCAGAAGGAGCATAATATTTATGTGCCCTAGCATAACTTCAAAGTAAAAAAAAATGCTCGGTCCAATCTGAAATAAAGGTGGGTGATATCAGATATTTCTCAACTCTGTTAACTTGCCATTAAAATAAGGGTTGAGTGTCAATTTTTTTAGAGTGCATGGGTGCAATGTGTATAAAATTTAGTACAGGGGGCAATGTAAAAAACATTGAGAGTACATGGATGCAATGTGTAGAAAATTTAGTACAGGGGGTGTAATGTAAAAAACATTGAGAGTACAGGGGCTTAAGGTGGGTTTTTCTTTAAAAAATATATCAAATGTCGTCTCGATTTTTTGTTCGGGCCGAAAAATCCAATATTCTAAAACGCACTAGGCGCTAATCGGACGGCATCTTGGCACCTACACGCCACCTAGTCGGCGCCGAGGAACTGTCTCGCTAATAGAAATTCTTGGGTTGCATCACTGGTTTTAGAGTTGAACTTCCACTGTATTTTCTTCAGATACGGAATCGATGATATGAATGAGGATTGGTTTTGGTGTTTGCTTATGTGAGGTTGAGGTTCATAAAAGAAAGAATTTTGGGATTTCAAACAATTAGATTTCTCAGTAATAACAACGAGAGGAGAGGAATAGAGGAAGTAGAAGGCTAATTTGGGTTGGAACGGCGGGGTTCTAAAAAAATCCTAAAATGATATCGTACCAACCCTTTTTTAACAAAACTAAACCCATAAAATGACGTTATTTTGGAGTTATATAAAACCTCAAAACGGCGTTGTTTTTATCCCTTTTCTAAAAAAAAAAAAGAAAACAAACGGCGTTATTTTGGGGTTATATAAAACCATCAAAACAACATCAACCCCAAAACAACGTCGTTTTGAGTTAGGGTTTTCAAAAAGAAATATAGCATTGTCGTCGTTTTGACGGCCTAATAGGTCGATTAGCGACGAAATTGACGCCTAGGCGCCGATTTCACGCGATTGGCCAGCTACGTGATTACCACTACCAATTAGGTGGTAATTGGCGTGGCCTGCCTCCGCATAACAAAAGCGCGTTAGAACACTAAAAGAATCATCACAAAACTCGTACAATCAAATTGTACATGTCCTTAATTCTGATTGTGATTCGAGATTTATAATCATCCCTAGTTCCTGCAAGGAGGTGATAATAATTCGTCATCAGCAATTAATTAAAAATTAATGAATCCAAAAAATGAAATTTATTTAATTTAATTTAATTTATCGAGCCCTTTCATAGAGAAAAAAGTAATTTGGCTTTAGGGTGGCATGATTATGTTGCCAAACATCAAGTGGTACCAATCATAGCAAGTGCTCATGCTTTGTAAAACAAATTTTAATATGTACAAAAAGGGACACCAACATCATCATCTACTACTTGCTAATTCAACAATAAAAATAATAAACGCATAAAAGAGTGTGAAAATAATGACAAAAATTAATCATAAAATATTTATATTATGTGTTAAAATTAATTTTTTGAATAGTATAATATGTGTACTTTATGATTATTTTTTTAATCATTTATTTATACATATATCACTACTCATTTATTTATATTAAAAGAGGATTAAAATCTGATAAATAAGTAAAATGAAGCTAATTAATCATGATTTGATTCTTGTTTGATGAAAAACCAACCACCAAATAATTTGCTTCTTTTTTACTTTAGTCCCCTATTTTGTTTGCATAATATGTTGCAATATTGATGGTAAGTAAAATTTTATAAATGGTGACCCACAAATCCATCAAGCTTAAACAAATTTCATTACCTTGACCTATAAATACGCAATGAAGAGAGATAAAGTAATTGATAAAAAACTTTTTACAAATTTTACTCGATATCATCTTTACAAGGTCATAAAAGAAAAAAGCAAGATTTTGTAGGCCAATATTTATTAATCGAAAACCGAACGATTTTAAGTCATCTGTAGTCTTTTATTTTTTAGTTGAGCGCGTAAGTTTGAATCTCCGCATGTTCAAGTCCTATTATTTATAAGAATGTGAATATATGGACAAATATTTTATAAACAGTTCGATGTCATGTTGATAGACGTATATTCTCAATAAATTTAATATTATAATATATCTATAAAATTGTAATAATTAAACACAAAAAAGGCCTTTTATTTCATTTTCATTTTCAAACAAAACCAAAATGATTGGGTCTCTTTTTTTACCTTAAAGAAAAGGTAAAAGGTAATTTTGAAGAATATTTTCAACTGGGTTCAGTGACCCTACTCTTGCATTGGCTTGGCTAGGGAAAATGGGTCTTCACGGGTTGGCTCGGATTATTTGATTTTTATGAAATCTGATCGGGTCGGGTCATGCGGGTCAGGAAATCCGAACCCGATATTTTAGAGACGGAAAAAAAAATTTTTTTTTGATGAATTAATTATTTTAAAGTATAAATATTAGTTATTTTATAAATTATCATATATATATATATATATATATATATAAAGTTTCAAGACAACAAAAGTAATAAATAAATAAAATAATAGTAAATTTTTTTTATAAAAAAAATAAAAAAAATATTATAGTGTTGGGTCAGGTTTTAATATCAAACTCATAACTCAACCAGCAAATTTCGGGTCGAGTCGAGTTAACCCAAAAAATGATTAATTTTTTTTTAAACCTGCACCGGTCGGATCAGAATGAATCGGATCGTGGATTAACCCGAAAATTTGAACCCTCCTATCATATTTTTAGAGAGCTAGTAAGGGTAAATTTTACTTCACCCCATATAGAATGACATTCTTCAATCCACACCACCCAACATTTCATGAGCATGAATGTGGCCATCAAATCCCAGAGTAATTACTTATTATTATCCGTGTATGAATAACGTCATATCACCAACTAATAAATATATCGCATGTTGAGTTATATAAAAATAATTATAATTTATTTAGTTATCTTTTATTATTTTTAACACACGTGTTAATATATTATTGAGTTGTTACATAGGTAATAATCTAATATCACCCTGCCAAATCCCGTTATCGGTAATAATTGACAGCTTATTAAAGTACAAAAATACCCTTACCTATAACCGACAAGTATTATGCGAGTTTTTCTATCATCATCAAATGCCAAGTTATTCATCATACCCTCATGTCAATTGACGAATGTATGAATTATTATTAAAGATAAAATATTCCGGGTTTGATCAAAGCCATTTAAATGGAAAATATTCTATTTGGACTAATCAATTATTTAAAATAAAATATTTAAAATTATGATAATTATAGTCATTAATATAGTTAGCAAGCATTGATAATTTAGGCTAAGTTTAAACTCAAGTCATTATCTATGTACTAAAATATAACATTCTGTCTCTTTGGTATAATTTTTGATATAGATGAAATGATTTTTTAATTCCAAACGCTATTTTCAAAAAAAATTATGGTATTTGATTGCATTTAGAATATAACTTTTGAAGATTAAAAAAATATATTTTATCATTATTTATTAAAACTCAAAATTTAAGTTTTTGAGAATAGAGGTTGATTTTTTTTTCTTAGAATAGTCTAAATTGTTTAAAATATCAATATTTTATTTCAAATATTATTTTATTTTTTCATAACACAATTTTTTTTAGAAAAACTTATCAATTAAAGTAATTTTATACTTATAATAAAAGTTGTCATTAACAAATAAAAACCTCAAAATTTGTTGTTAAAAAATATAATTTTAAAATCTCTACTTAAAAAAAATAATCTATTTAGAAATCTATGTGAAATGGAGCCTTAATTTCGAACCAGAGGTACCACCATTTACATTGTTTCTTGTTATTTTGAAAAAAAAAAAAAAGAATGTGAAAGGTAAGTACAATTTCACATTGACATTTTTTGGGTTAATTGTGTTTCGAAAATTTATTATTGATGTTGAATATTGACAATTTTTCTTTTTCCCGAGGTTTATTGGGACTGAATTTGATATCATTTGTTGTTGACATTTTATCATATCATAAAATTCATCTTCTATTTATGCATATTCTTTTCTCTTCTTTTTTGGATGGTTATTATTATTTTTTTTTTAAACTATCATTGAGTTCAGAGATAACTTACGGTTTGATTGATAGCAATTGAGTTCGAGTTTATAATGTGTATTTTTTATAAGAATTTTGGATAGTCGGAGATTTTACTTACTCTGCTTAAGTTCAGGTCGGGTAATTTAGCAGCGAGATTTTTATCGTTTCCAAAAATAAAAAATGAAAGAGTTCAGATATAGAAGATAATATATTATCAACAATTTAAAATTTTTATATAGGACCTCACCTACTTGCTACGTAATTAATAATTTACTATGTGTAACTAAATCCATAAAGACAAGTTTGCATATCAATAATATAACGATAAGTCAATATATACATACTAATAATATATATAAAAAAAGATTATTACTTATCATATCATTTAAGGCAAATTAAATCATTTGATTATAACTTTAATGGATACAAGGCTAAATCACGTGATATTTTGAAAAAAAAAAAAAAAAAAAAAAAAACCAAAAAGGACTATCTTCAATAATTTATTGGTTAATTACTAGTCGTTTAATTTTAATTTTTTTTTCTTAGTGCATATGAATTAATTATCCAATTTATAAAATAATACAATTCAATTTTACTAGTATTACAATCTGAAACTTGTCAATACCTCCTTGATATAGTTGATTTAATTCAGCCTACAAATTTGCTCCAAAGACGGATGAACATTGAACACCTTATGAACACCTTTTTTTTTTTTTTTTTAAATCGTTAGAAATTCCACCACCAAATCACCCATTCCGGACTTAAGCGGATCAGGTAAAACTTCTGATTGTCTCATGTTCTTACAAGAAACGCACTTCATGAATTCAAACTCAAGACCTCAATGTGAGATTATGAACCCTACACCACCAAGTCACTCTCATCGGAGACAATCTTAATGAACACATCAACAAGTAACCAATGAAATACATTTTTAAATCGTTGGAAATCTCGACATACCTCTTCCAGACTTAAGTGAAGCAGGTAAAATCTTCCGGCTGTCTCAGACTCTTACAAGAAACACACTCAATATATTCGAACTCAAGATCCGAAAATCAGATCTTAAATCCCAAACCATCAAGTCACAACAATATAAGGTTGAATTATTAATTTTTTCACATTCATTAAATGTTCTAGAAAATATCATTTTCATATAACATCAATACAAAGTTAACGAATTGACATTTACAAACTAAGAATAAGATAATATTAGATATGCATGGATAGAAACTAACCATGCCCTTTTCATAATAAATTAATTTATAATTAATTATGTCATGCTATTAAGTGAAACTGCTCTCGTGTTATTAATTTCAAAGATACAATTTTAATATAATTTATTAATTAACTAAATTCAATGAAGACGTTCAACCAACAAGTGTTGGGTGATCGACTTCATGTTGGATAAAAATTACTTGGCGTGTGAACTTTATTCAATGATTTTGCTAACTAATTCTGAATCCTACGTCGCCGTTTTACCATCCAACTATCTAATTGACGCAAAGTTAGCTACTTTGTGTCACCATAGTCAACTTATTTTGTAATAATTCAAAACATTCTCATACCAATAAAGAAAATTAAAATCATTTTCGGAATTTTCTTATACGGATTAAGAGATTTTTATTTATTTTATTTTATAGTTAAATCTATTAGTATTCTCTCTTTTAATTTATTATTGAGAAATAAATAAAGTGAATAATTCTATCTCTAATTAACATGGGTGATCCTGAGTTTTATGAGATCTTAGAAGACTTTTTTCAAATATGTGACACATATCGATAGAAATATTTTTTTTGCCTTTCTTAATACAATTGTTATTTAATTTTATTAGATTTGAGGCCTTAATTTTGATTTTTAGTGACTTTATCAAAAAATGAATCATATATTAGTATAAAATCATAGCTCATGTATCTATCAAATTTTTATTTTTTATTTAATTTGGAATCGATCAAATCATGGGACCCCAAGCCACCACATTTGTGGGTTAGCCACAAGGCCGACCCTACTGATTAATATTATAAATTCAGGATCATGCCTATATATTATGTGAATACATGTTTGTAATAGAAATTTACTTTGATCAAATCAATTTTTTATTACAAATAAATCCTTCAACTCTCCTACATATATTGGGATTGGGACAATCCCATATTCTTGTAGTTCGTTTGAGGTAAAAGGCTATAACCTGCGTATATGCACAAATCTCATCACACATAATATCAAATAAGCCAAGACTTGCCTTTCAACGACGAATCAAATTCACGTCATTCAGTTATTAAACCTCCCGATATCCTCCCATCAACAAATCACGCTTGTACCCCTAGGGGCAAATCAAAGTAGTAGTGATATATTTACATAGTTTGCACTAGTAAAATACTAATGGATTTTCGACGGATTAAAAAAAAAAAGACTTTAAAAATTGGTGATGGATTGTGATCGGTAATTTATGGATGGAAATTTATGTCTATAAATGAGGCGTCAATTTATGTAATCACGTGTTAATGATAGTGTATCGATAAAATATTTTCATCGGTAATTTATCATTATCGACGGATTTATCGATGGAATATATGATGATAAGTATCAACTAAAAATTCCATCGGTAATCGGCCAATATTTGATCATTTTATTATTGAGAAAATGGATTAATTTAATGGTGGATTTACAGACTTATACAATTTTTGTTGATAATTCTATTATCAAAATATATTTACCGACAAAAATATTCAGTAAATTCCTTAATTGCTGACGGATAAAATTTCCATCGATAACACTCCATCAATTTTCTATCGGTAAATGAATTTATTAACGAAAATTCCTTGATTACCGATGAAAAATTCAATCGTTAAATCCACAATTTTTTTTTGTAATGTAACTATTGTAACATCCACGCTACTCTCAAGTGATAAAACAAATAATAAATAATATCTAATCATATTTTATAACTCAATTTTATAAATATAACATCATATTTTTAAAAATAGCATACCTTATCCATGGGAATGATCCAGTGGAGCCCCACACCGACCCGAAAACGTCTAAAGGGAAGCCAGGCCAGCTCAAATATAACTGGATACAGAGAGTGGGTCCCGCTAAAATGAACCAATCATAAATCAAGAAGTTAGAAACACCGACACACGTACATGCCAAGTCACATGACTCACATGGCCCCTCACCGCTCATTTAGGAACTCAAAACGCTTTTCAATTTTGAATTGGCTCACAACTTTCTTACTTTTCTGATATTTTACATCTAAATTATTCATTTTTTAAGGGGTAAAATGTCTGTTATTATTCATTATTAACTTTTTTAATATAAAAATGTCTCTATTTCATTAATTGGGTAAATAAATAAAAAAAATTAAATTGATATATTTTCGGATTTTTAACTTAATTTTGGGTGGACTAAAGATAATTTACTTTATTAAAATAATAAAATGAAGGGAAAATTAAAAAAAAATATCGTGATTCGCTCATTTGCGAAATCAATACTGTGATTTCTTATTACAAAAGACTAACATGTGATTTCATTAGTTGTAAAAACTGATAACATGATTAGCGACTGTTGACGTGTCACGGTATTTGTTGACATGACATGGACATGATTATCTACATGACAGGGTGTATGCTAACATGGCATGACGTTGAAACATGGAATGACGAAAAATGCACATATCATGTCATCACACTAATGATGTTATCGGTTTTGTTGGCTTTTTATAATAACAAATTCATAATATAATCATTTATGATGAAACCACATGATTTTTTTATATATATATTTTTCCCTACAAATAGTGAATAAAAATATTCTACATTTATTCTTCAAATAATCTTTTTATACACCATCTTTGCTTGCGGAGTGATTGCCGGGGCCTTTAATTTATTAGCGGCACGTCATAGCAGTTGGATTTCATTCATTAAAAATTAATAATAATAAAAGAGAATGAGCTGTTCAAATGCCGACGTGGCAGTAAGTACGGACAGGTTGGTCCCACAATCCGAACGGACGAAGTATGTCTTGTCCAAAACATAATAATATAAATAGGATATGTCTGGTTTTGCCTGCCGTAGATTATGGGCCTAATTGATTCAAATACAATATTTCTTTAATAATTTACTATTTTTAAAAAATTAATATTTGTACAAAATGACAATAAATGAGTGATAAAATAACTATCAAACTACATTGATTAGGTTATTAGATTATGGGCCTAATTGATCCAATTACAATATTTCCTTAATTATTTATAATTTTTTTTAAAATGATATTTTTATAAAATGATGACAAATTAGTGATAAAATAACTATCAAACTATGTTGTTTAGGTTTTTATTTTTATTTAAACAAAAAAAAAAACTACGTGGTTATGGTAATTATTTTATCATTATTTTATATAAATACCATTACTTTTTATTTTATATTTAAGAATATAACGATTGTGGAGTTAGTTTAGGGGCCGCAATTTGATTTAGATGTGTTGTGTCTAATTTGTGCTATTAATCATATTATATTTATGACACTCATTTAACATATTTTTATTTTTTTAAGCAATAAATTAATATATATTTTATATACTTGTAGTACTACCCATTCAATTTCTAATTATTTTCGGTTTAAATATAACTACATATTTTATATATCACAGATATAAACAGGTTTGTGCGTCGGGAACTCTAAATCCAAATCCATATCCAAATCCAACAAATTTAATAAATTTGTGACACGATTCGAACTATTATTAATCATGTCACAAAGTATTGAAAATTTTTGCAATAAATAAAATTTCCCCGATTCTGGATTTACATTTTAAGGATCCATATGGTCTGGATTTAAGTCAATTTGGAATCCGAATATTCGGATCTGGAAATAAAATGAGAAAAATTATTAAAAAAATATTGTTATTTATGACTTTATAATAATTTTATACTTAAATTGAAATCATTTTAGATTGTACATATTGTTTTATATGTTAAATTGATATTGTTTAATTAGAGATTTTATTTTATATGATTTTAAGTATTTATTGAACAAAAAAAAATAATTTTTTTCGGAACCGGATATACGAAAATCCTCATAGATAATACATGTATCTGGATCCACATATTTTTTCGATCCATATCAATAAAATATAATGTGAATCCAAATATGTATTTTGTGATCTCTAATCAAAAGGTTAGAGAAGATAGTGTTGTTGGTTTTGGGTTGTTGATAGAGGAAAAAAGGGCTTATTGTCTCCTTTTAACAACTATAAATCTTTTATATTAGGTGTGAATAAAAGTACATGATTAGGAAAATAGGGGTTGGTGTCATTAACTAATAAGGTAATTAAAGTGATAATCAAGTCAAGTTTGTGTAATTTACAAGCACTATATGTCTACATTAGTCTTTTTCAAGACCCCACCTATTAATTAATCTCCATAGCTCTGCTCATTAACTATATCTAATTATCTGTTAAGTTAATAATTACTTATTAAGTTAAGGGTCATACTAACTAGTGTCCTTATGGTACTCATTAAGAATTCATTTTAAGAAAATTTTGACATAAAATTTATGAGAAATGAAAAAAAATGTCAAAATATTAATTAAAATTTTCCTAAAATAAATTATTAAGAAGTGTTATAAGGACACTCGTTAGCATTTCCATTAAGTTAATAATTACTTAATTCCCATATTTTAAGTTATCACCTTAAGATTTTCAATATTTTGATTATTGATCGTAGTTTTCAATATTTTTGTATGATAAAAACTGATTGATTGCATGCAGTCTCATGCAATGCAATTTTTTATTATAACTTTAAATACAAGCAAAATTATTTATTGTTATGAATATGGCTCTTAATATATGATTAAAATTGATGTCAAAAAGTGAAATGTGTTTTGCTATCCAACTGATTTTGTGGTAATTAAGAATTTTCCCTTTAATTTTTAATATTAGAAAGATAACATAAACATCCATAAAGTTTTATAAAATGGACAAACACATCCTCTTATTTTTGAAAATGAATATATACAACCCAAAATTTAGTAAAATGATATATATATTTCCCAAATTTCATAAAAAAGACCGTTGTATCCCAAAATTTCGTTCAGTAGTTAACAATTGTCATCTCCCTTTTTTCCCCTAAATTCTAAAAAATGTAATTTTTATTGAATTTTTTGGAATGTTTTTTGTCTTTTTTTTTTTATAAAATTGTAAGAATATATATATTTATTTACTAAATTTTGAGATATATATATCTAATTTTTGAAACTAAAAAGATTTGTTTATTCAATTATACAAATGTTTAGGGGTGTAGATATTCATTTCCCTAGTATTTCATTGGCACAATTAATTGTACGCGTTTTGACATCTGATTGCATGCCCAGCTGCCACCCATGATTCTAAATGTCAATTTTGCTCATTGCACTAAATTTAGAATTTGCAAACTTCAAGTTAATTTAATTAATTGTGGCCCCTCAATTAGCACTTTCATTTTGATTTACATGGGTAGTATAATGCAAAAATAATAAAATAATAATAATAATAATAATAATAATAATAATAAATGAATGAATGTCTTTCTTATTAAATATTGCACAATGGGTATGGATCTTTTTAATTTTTAATACAATATAAATCTATAAATATATAATCTGAAATTTATTGAGACGCAAATAATAGATTACATTTAACCAGTTGCAAAAAGACTTTTTTAATTGCATTAAAAAAGTCATCTTAAACGTAGTCATAGAAAGACAATTCATTCAAAAAGGAATTAAAAATATAACAATACATATGTAAACATGTACAACTACTAATTAAAATATAAATAGAGATTATAATCTAAAAAATTTGTTATAAGAAAATATGATACGTGTTGACGGCTGATTTTGGTCTCAGGGTAATATTGGAATATCACTCCCGAGGAAATCCACCCTCAATAGTGAATTTGTTTGGTTATGGGGGACCAAAGGCAAATTTAGCAAAAGACAGATAATACGCCAATCGACAAGGAGAATTAACGTGGTTCGGTGGATCTTGGTCCGACCTACGTCCACGGGCACAAAAAGGATGATACTTTTTATTACTGAGATATGCTTCTCTGATATCTCTTGTGTTTACAAGCTTAATCGTAGTGATATTCATCTTGATTCTGATCTCAACTCCCAATGCTCTCAACCTGTTTTTCTTTTACCTATGCTCTACCCTCCTATTTATAATAGTGTAGAAATCATATTCCTATTTGTACAAGAATTTCCTAGTTGAAACAATTTCATTTCCCATAAGGATTCCTAATCAAAACTACATTTACTTCATTTATCCTATTAGGATATTAACTCACCAGTTTTCCTCATGAAAATAGGATAACTTGTCATCTTATCCTCAATGATAGGGTGTTATCTTCTGGAGCACGCCTCACTATATGGTCGGTCTTCATGAGGTCGGTCACAATAGTTTTTTGTACTGAGAGTGCTGCTGTCGACCTGATAATTGCCCGGCCATCCAATCTTTAAGTGGTCGGGTTAACGATCTTAAGTGCTCGGCCCCTGACTCATGTGGTCGGGTCGGTATTAATGATCCGGTCCAATAAGGGAATTACCATTTTACCCATGTCGTGCTGCTTAAATGACATAGTGCCCGGAAAACACCATCAACAATACGATTTTTTATTATTTTTTTAAATAATGTTAAATGAAAATGAAGAGTCAATTTAGATTTTGTTCGGCCAATGTGCTTTTAGGTTTATGCCCCGTCCGCCGGCCTGAACTAGAGCCCAATTGGGTCGAAAAGTTTTTTTGTCGGGCCAGTCAAAGCCCAATTGTTGGAGTTTGATAAGATTAAAAGGAAGGCTTTAAATACTCTCTCATTTAATTTAATTATCGACTAAGATGGAGTAGATGCCATATTTTTCCGACTAGTGTCAAGTAAAATGGTTGAAAATATTTTAAAAATTATTTCAATTCTCTTTTGAACATATTTTTTCTTATTTTCTCGGTATTGAATTTAACATATGTATTAAGTACGTTTACAGATATTTACACATACATTTCTTAAAAGTCTAATCCTAATCCAAGTCAACAATTTTGAATAGTGCGAGCTCAACTTTATATTAAGTGTTTTTTTTTTCTGCGGAAATGGGTCTAATTCATAGATATCAATGATGCGTGTATTTTTTAATAATTTAATGGAATACTATATTTCATTACAAGTGTATAAGAAAAAACCGGGGATGAATCGGAGTCTACACACTCAAAAATGAAAAAAAAAAAACAAGTTTCAATATGCGTCACCCTTAAAGCGCGCATGCAAGCGCTTGAAGCAATTATGCCATATCGACTTATCGAAGTCAATCTCACGTCTCACGATTGCTATTGAGATACATGATGCCGGGTTTGTTACCAACTCAGTGATAGAACGGGGTCCAAGGCTCAAGCCTCTTTTAATTTTTGAAAAAATAAATATATTTATAAGTAGTCTATTTACCATTTAAATTGTGTTAAAACTCCCTGAGTTTCTGAAATTTTAAAAATAGCAAGTCAAAAACTTTATGTTTTCATTTTGTATTATCTTATTTCCTTCCTTTATTTATTTCTCCTCTCAAAATCCTAGGTTTATCATTTATGTTGTTGTAGTTCATCTTATCTCTCACATATTTGTTAACTTGTTTTTTTCCCCAAATTAAGACAAATTGATATGAAACTGGATACGAAAAAGATAAAATGCGATTCAAGATCTCGTAGACCCTCAAAGAACTTGTCCCTGAAAAGTGAAAATCCTTGGAGATTGACTCCAATGAATCTTGCCAGCAAAAGGACGCCACAAATGATGTCAACCCCTTGATAAGTCTTGGTTTAATCACTAAACTTTGGAATAAACACTCAATTAGTAAGATGGAATACACACACAAATGCTTGTTTGATAAAAATATGGTAGTTGTTCTTTTTCATTGAGAATTTGATTTTAAATAGTTACATAATCAAACCCTATTAAATGCCAAAAAGTCAAAAATAACCTTAAATTATCAATGACCAACTAAAGCCCATAACTCATAGTTCCTAGCCCATTATGAAACCATCAATAAAAATTAAACTAACACATTGTTCCATAAACATTCACGTCTCATACATGCAAATAAATTGATTCTAAGCTTAAACAAATGAAGCCGATCCACGCTACTTTTTGATGACTTGGGTCAAGTGTATAATTATTGAACACTCTTCCTTGAAGCCCACTTGGTCTCTAATATGCTTGTTCACTTCGGCTATAAGACATTGGGCTAGGTCTGCCATAACGTCTTTAATTTTTTGAGCCATGTGTCTTGTACTCGGTCCAATTGGTACATGGATTGGATCAATTGTGCTCTGAACCGAATTTGGTGCTGCTAAGATCACATCACAAATAATTGTAATTTTTTTTTCATCTACCAAGACTTTTTTTTTTTAATTATTTTTTGCCTTTTACTTTCTGTTGTATATTCACGTTGAACATATATTAACTCTCAGAATTCATTTACTCTGGCTTTAAAATGTATTGAGAAAATTAATAATTTTATTATTTCATAATAATAATAATATATTTTTTAATTTTAAGTAAATTTGTTCTAAATAATTATCTAAACCTCTCGTTGAAAGAAATTTAGATTACATTTAAAAAGTCTCTATTAAATCCTTATCCATTTATTGTTAGAGTTGGAACTTAGATCAAGAACTTCATCCTACTATAATAATGTGTAATTTATAAAAAACTCGACATAAGATTAAAACGTGCCACAAAAGCTATCATATGGAATTTAAACAATATTCACTTATTGAAGAATTTTAGTACATAGATTTAAAAACAATTAAATCATGTTATTGTTAGAACTCAGTTTCTTCTAAATCGATTCTTAGTTAAATCACAGTTTGAAGGTATGAATATGGATGATGACCTACCGCATATGATACATGTCGATATTTATATTTGGTCTTAACATATCGGATATTATAAGCCATCATTTCACATTAATATTTCTACTTTTACTAGTATAAGAATGTCAATACTTGACTCATCCAACTAACAGATATAAAAAATTATACTCATAGTTAACTCTAATACACCGGCTCTTGTGAGCCCAATCCCCATTCAGAGTTTTGCCCATAGATATAAAGTATGAACACGTTCTCAAGGGACGTGACATGGTAGTGTAGGGCTCATGATCTGATTTTGAGGTATTGTGTTCGAATCCAGGGAATACGTTTATTATAAGAGTCTGAGACAAACGATAGTTCTACATGCTCCGCTTAAGCCCGAAATGAGTGGTTTGACAGCGAAGTTTCCAACGATTCCAAAAAAAAGAAGTATGAACACCTTCGAGTCAAGGTGATGCATTTTTTATAAGAGGTTGAGATAACCGGAGATTTTACCTATTTCATTTAAGTCTGAATCAGGTGATTTGATTATGATATTTCTGACATTTAAAAAAAAAATGAACACCTTCAGATGGTTTATTAGTAATTAATCACCCATATGATGGTTGAAAACTTTTTCAACGATATTATATAAACAATAAGAACAATTTATTTTCTTGTTTCATAAGCTTTGAAAATTTTATTATAAAATAACCTACTTCTACACAATATCGCTAACGTGCAATTGTCGCAGACTAATGTGTCAGATCTGCGAATATGGCGGGCTACATGATTACAAATGATAAGGGTATTTATTAAATGAGTCCTTGTTGTTTTTTGAAAATAACTCAAAGACCCTGAGTTTAAAAAATTAATTTGCTGCCGAGGCGGACTCATGATTTTAATTTTATGTGGTAAAATATAATATAAAAATTATCAAATTTTTAATATGATAATAAAATGAAGTATCTTAATTTTTTTTAACTAAATAAAATTCATTTATAAAGAGAAATAATATGATTACCAAATAATAGAATTTCAGCCTCAGTCAAAACCACATCATCGGTGAAATCATTATATTCAACACCAGCAAACATAAAATTTCCCCTATGAATCATAAACAACTTAACAACATCCCTCAAATAAACCTCCAAAATCAAGAGCTATATGGATTAAAATATAGATTTTATACTTAAATTATCATATTTTACTTATGGACAATGATATACTTACTCACACTTTTCCCGAATTTTATCACAACTCTCTCACTTTAGTTACAGTGAGCTACGATAATTCAATATAACTACCGTGAGAGAGTTGTGATAAAATTAAGTAAAAATGTGAATAAATTTATCATTTTTATTTACTTATTAATTCAGAATTCTATCACCCTACATTGATTATCGTACTCATTAGTATTATGATATCTCCGCCTTTGATAAGAAATTTGAGTTCGAACTCCTTTCACATTGGTCATGGGTGGGGAGTGAACAGTGGAAGACAACTTAATTTTTATGGAAAGAAAAGTGTAATTAAAGTGGACTCAAATGATGTATTTTTGAAACTTATGATTTGTTAATTCATTTGTACAAACAACAGGGGCTTCGAATGATTTTAAAACCCCAAATAATCATTGATAAATATGGATTCGATGATCTTCATTTACAAGCAAATAGATTACAAAACAACCACCAAAACGAAAATATTACTATAATAATTTAATAATTTATTATCATATATTATAAAATATTAAAAATTAATTAAAAAAATGAATATTAAATCATACATATCATTTATTAATTTACGAGTGATTTAACGTCACCAAAAAATTACTCCACCAAAACGCATATTCCATTTGCTGACGTAGATTCCTAAGCTTTCAGCTCAGCTGCTGAATTATATCAACTAAGCACACCAACACAGAATCTCCGATTGATAATGGCGAGCTCTAAAGCATTCAAGATTCATTTATCCATTTTCTTGATCATAATAACAAAGGTGGTGGTGGCCGAACAGGCACAGCATCGGATACCAACCACTTTAGAAGGTCCATTTGAGCCTGTAACGCGTCGTTTTGATCCTTCTTTGCGCCGAGGAAGTGATGACTTGCCAATGAATCATCCAAGGCTCAAGAAGAATGTCACCTCAAACTTACCGGAACAGATTGCTCTTTCAATCTCTTCACCAACTTCAATGTGGGTTTCTTGGGTTACTGGTACTGTTACAATTATCATCTTTGCATGTTCTTGATGTTGGAAAATTATCAAATCATATTAGTTATTAAAAATATATAAATTTATGACATTTTGTTTACCGATCCACCTAAAGATTGAAAAAGTATAACAAACGTCCATAACCCAATATTTTATACACTTTTCAATCCTATACCCAAAATTTATATACTTTTTAATTTTGGGATGTACTGGTGAACTAAGTTCTAATTTTTGTGTGTTTTTAATTTTTTTTCCTTTTGTTTGTGTTGTTGACGGGTTTGTTGAAATGGGTTGGTTTGTTTTTTATCAGGGGATGCACAGATTGGCTCTAATGTGACTCCTCTTGATCCATCATCTGTTGCTAGTGAGGTTTGGTATGGGAAAAAAAGTGGGAAATATACAAGTAAAAAGAGAGGAAATGCAACTGTTTATAGCCAATTGTATCCATTTAAGGGCCTCTTAAATTACACCTCTGGCATCATTCACCATGTGAAGATTGATGGTAAGCATAGCATTGTAATTTTACTGTTTTCAATTTCATGGTTGATTGAGGAATTGCAAGATTTGATACTCGTTATCGTTCGTAAAAGCTTACACAAAAAGACTAATTTGTCTAGTTTGGAGTAAAATTCTTAATTGGGAATTTGAATGCATTAGATGGTGATGGCTATTGCTTTATGGGGTTAATGTTTATATTCGAGTGATGATTGTGTTTGGTGACATTTACTTGTCTTGATCAGTTGTAATGAGAATTGCACTAACACGAGAACTAATTAGAGAAATTTTGGCTCTCCTTAAGAACAGTTCACAGATTAAAAAGCACAGAAAGAATTGAATAATTTGTTCTGTTGACGTCCAAAACCACTGAAGTAGTCTCAGAGTGAGCACCAGGGAAGGTGCTGAGCTATTTAGTTTTAATTGGATTATGGTACTCTCATTCAATAATTAAATTGCAGAATGCATAAAATTCTAGCTAAGAAAGTACTAATTTTATTGACTAATTTGTAGGTCTTGAACCCGGGACAAAGTACTATTACAAGTGCGGGGATAGCAAAATTCCTGCTATGAGTAAAGAGCATGTCTTTGAAACCTTACTGTTGCCTAGCCCGACTTCTTTTCCTCACCGAATAGCAGTTATTGGAGATCTGGGTCTCACTAGCAATTCGTCAACAACCGTGGATCATATGATACAGAATGATCCCTCATTGATATTAATGGTTGGAGACTTAACTTATGCAAATCAGTACCTTACCACTGGTGGGAAAGGAGCTTCTTGCTACTCATGTGCATTCCCGGATGCACCTATTAGAGAGACATATCAGCCCCGCTGGGATGGCTGGGGAAGGTATTTTCTCGTATGTTTTGGTAAACTCTCATGTTTTGAAATTTTGTGTGGATTATTTTCAGTTGCTTGAAATTGAACTTGCTTACTTGAGTATGTGGTCTATGCAAATCAATTGATGAATGTGTCTTGATAAGAGTATGATCTATTATATATAGATTAAAATCTTGATAAGAGTATGATCTACTATATATAGATTAAAAATTTCATGTGCCTGTATGATTTTGCTAAAAAGGTCATACCAGGTATTCACTTGACTAGCATTAGTCTAACATTTTCATAAAATTAACCATATCACCTTCAGAAGTTGATTTGCTAAGTTGTAAACCTCTCACGCACCCAGCTTAAGGTGTTTAAGAACTTAATAATCATTACAGGGCTGAATAAATTCATTGGAAAACGTCTAACGATTAGTCCCCTTCTATTTTACTGGTTTATGGAAATTGCAATCGGTGACTGTTTGCCGTTGTTATCTATGATATGATTATTAGCTTCCCTTGACAGTTGGTTTTCAAGATTCAAGTGTTTTTCATGTGAAAGCACATTTATTACTTATTGTGTTTTGATGAAAGGATTTGCAATAGATTTTTGCCAACTTAAAATTAAAAAAAAAGCTCTTCATTTACTTTATCAAATTTCAAAATTGAGAGAAATGATATAGAGCGCATATTAGATAACATGTGGATTATCACTTTCTTTTCACTCTAAATATTTTATCACAATGATATCATTCTATCATAATCTAAATAAACATCTAGAGAATTTGTGTATTTAAGGTGTCCTAATAAAACAGGGAGGAAAATCTTTTGTCCAGTGAAGGATTCATCGTGTCCTTTTAATCCTTATAACATGAGAAAACTGCATAGCCTTTTGATTTCCTCTCAAATACACTTATCATGTGCCCTCTCTCACTTGACCGGTCAAATGCCAAATCAGTAACAAGCCACTAGTTTTGCTCCATAAAAATATTTCTTGAATACCAATCGATCATTTGTTGATTTGTTGATATAAGAACCTACGATTTGATCGGTGTTTAGTGTGCCTGACTTTGCAGGATTAGACTTTACTAGAGTATGAGAAATATTACATGTCATTATTCAATGTAACTGTAAATCCTGTTTGCCCTGTTTATATGTTCTTTTGCTGTGTTTTTATTTCCTTGTTTGATTCATTGGATCCACATTGATTTTCGACGCTAGATTTCTTAGGATAGATCAAAACAAAAGTAAAGTCCAATGGTACTGATTTTGCTCAATTCTCATCAACCAAATGACTGCAAAGAGTAATGGATTTGGTTTTAAGTTTTCAAAATCTTTCACCACTTGTAGTTTTCTTTTTGGCTTCATCATGTGCATGGCTTTTTCTGCAGTTCGATTGTTGCTTTACGGGGCTGAAATCACCCATTACATCCCCATATCCTTAATAACTTGATCCTGATAGATATAGTAGTGTCAGTTCACTGCCAGTGAGTTCAATTCAAACTAATGACTATAAAATTAACCAAGATGCGGAGGTAATTGTAGTTTAACTTATAAACTATACTAATTCACAAGTTCAGAAATGTTAACATTCCATGTCCCTTCTCACCATTTTATAGAACAAATGCCTCTGTCTATGTTATAGCTATCCGCCGAGGTTTTGTACTTCCAATGGAGGATGTGTTTCTGGAGGCACTATAGGCTTCAAATAAAGTATACCTTCACTTACAATTACTTCAATATAATTTTCATTATTAACACAGTTGAATTGTAAGTTTAGGTTCATGGAGCCGTTGACCTCGAGAGTTCCAATGATGGTCATTGAGGGCAATCATGAGATTGAGCCTCAAGTTGCTGGGATCACTTTCAAATCTTATTTGACTAGATTTGCAGTTCCAGCAGAGGAGAGTGGCTCTAACAGTAACTTCTACTACTCTTTTAATGCTGGAGGAGTACATTTTATCATGCTTGGAGCATATGTCGATTACAATAGCACTGGTAACTAAATTGTATATTGATTGCCGCATCTTTAATTTTTCAGATTATATTGCGATGCCCGATGCATTCCAATTCTAATATTGGATTCTTCTCAGCTATTAATTTGTCTTCATTCTCTAATCTAGGAGCTCAGTACGATTGGCTAAAGGAAGATCTACATAAAGTAGACCGCATTGTGACCCCTTGGTTGGTAGCTGCATGGCATCCACCTTGGTATAATAGCTATGCTTCACACTACCAAGAATTTGAATGCATGAGGCAAGAAATGGAAAAACTTCTATATCAATATGCCGTTGATATTGTCTTTTCCGGTCATGTAAGTTAAACATCTTTTATTTTTCTTGAGCGAATGAGACTGATGAGTTTTTATAATTTTAAAGTCTTGTGTCATCTCAAGGTAAAGCATCTCGTTATAAGAGAAGACCGATGCTCATAATAAATTGAAAGACTTTGCTATGCATGCGTGACAATACAAAGATGGCTGCCTTAATGATTTTTCTGTGGTTCAAAATAGGCATCTGAGTAAAATTGCTAGTTGCATATTGCTTCCTCATTTGTTGATTCCACTTCTGTGAAAATGAACTTCTAAAATTCATACTTTCCACGTAACCTTCTTTGCAGGTTCACGCTTATGAGAGGATGAATAGAGTTTATAATTACACATTGGATGTTTGCGGACCTGTTTACATAACGGTTGGAGATGGCGGAAATATTGAGCAAGTTGATGTCGATCATGCAGATGACCCCGGAAAGTGTCCCTCAGCCGGAGACAACTTACCCGAATTCGGTGGGGTATGTCATCTGAACTTTACTTCTGGTCCTGCAAAAGGCAAGTTTTGCTGGAGCAAGCAACCTGCGTGGAGCGCGTTTAGAGAAAGCAGCTTTGGTCATGGAATACTCGAGGTACATTCACAGACTCCTACCAGAAAAAAATCATACGTTCTGATATTTGTTAAGACCTTGCTTCTTAGGTTAGATATAGGCAACAATGAGCTTCAATACTGAGAACATATTCTAATTCCGCGATAAAACAGCTCTGTTGCTTCATGATCACATCACATATTTTTTGCTGCAGATAGTGAATTCAACATATGCATTATGGACATGGCACCGAAATCAGGATAGTTACAAGGAAGAAGATAGTCGCGGCGATCAAATATATATTGTGAGACAGCCAGAATTGTGTTTTGACTCCCCAGCTTCAAAAGTAATTTTACAATACTACATCTAGTCACAGAAATTCACAATGTTATCAACTGCCATTGTAGCTAATATTTGTTCCTCTTTGTTTTTTTTTTTTTTTTTTAATGACAGGGAAGCAGCCATACCCAGCAAATAAATGAAACAGCAGCCACATCTGCTAAATGGATGCCTGTGTTATTTCTATTCATCATGGCTATCACTGTTACTAGATCATTGTAAAAAGTTTTCTAAGTGATCAAATTGAACATTAAAATTCGGGGCGAGGCTATTTGCACTCTAATAATTTCTTCGGACATTCATTTATTCTATACTCTTATACGACTTTTACTTTGTACACTATTTAATATATCCAAACAAACCCTCACTTAAAACATTTAAACTAATTAATTTTTTTTTTTTACTCTACACCATCATTAAAATGTTAGGTACACACGAGTACACGACCATTTGATTCGGATTTGATTATAAAACAAAAAAAAAAATTAAAAATTAAATATCATTTTTGATTGCGGTGGTTTTAATATATAATATTTTTTATTATTATAAAAATAAAGCTTTCAATTTATAATTATAAACCAATGAAATTTGTATATATATTTCGACAGAAGATAACAATTGTAAAATATTTAGGATTTATTTAGTTATGTAATTGAATGTATGAGAAAGTTAAATAAGTGTTCAAAAAAATATTATATATTTATTTATTATAAATTGTTCTTAATAGTAATTTATATTATGGGTATTTTAATAATAAATAATTTATTAAAATATGAGTGTGTAAAGAAATTTTTAGAGTGCAAATAGTCTCATCCTAAAATATATTTTATACAAATTGTTTTAAAACAAGTGCCAAGAGATTTAGGGTTTTCATTATATTACATTACCTAAGTTTACACCCATCATATCATATCATACTTCATACTTATATATATTTTTGTCTCTTATCTCTTCCGGTGCGGCCACATGGCATCACAAAAATGAGGGGACAAAATATATTTAAGTCTTCATTTTAATTAATATTTATAATAAATTGAATTTCCACGCATCTTAATATCTATAATTTACTTTAATCAATATTTATGATACGTTATATTTTCATTTATCTCGATATTTACAATGTACTTTAATTAATGTTAATGTTTATAATATATATTGAATTTCCACATATTTCGAATTTAAGTCCTCACTACATAAATCATGGGACAAATATATTTAAGCCATCACTTTAATTAATGTTTATAATACATTGAATATTCACACATACCGATGTCTACAATTCACTTTAATCAATGTTTATGATACGTTGTATTTCCACAAACCTCGGTATTTACAACGTACTTTAATTAATGTTAATGTTTATGATATATTGAATTTTCACTCATTTCGAATTTAAGTCATCACTTTAATTAATATTTATAATACATTGAATTTCCACACATCTCGATATCTACAATTCACTTTAATCAATGTTTATGGTACATTGCATTTCCAAATATCTCGGTATTTACAATGTATTTTAATTAATGTTAATATTTATGGTATATTGAATTTCCATACATTTCAATATCTACAATTCATTTTAATTAACGTTTTATGATACAATTTGTCATTCATTCTCTAAATCAAGGTTGCTGTCTTGGAGAGTATTTGATATGGACTAATCGAGTCAACTGGAATGGCCGATGACACTTCGAGTTGACCTAATGCCGACTCGAAATATTTTTTTAAAGAAAATTAATTATTTTTAAAGTTATTTATAATTAGAAATATGTTTTCAAATAAGAGAGTAAGACGAGAGAGAAACTTTAATCTGAATTATAAATATTTTTTGAGAATTGATAGATAAATAAATGAGATATAAATATTAAGTGTAAGTAAACCATTTGTCTCATTTAAATTATAAAATCAATTAAATCCGAATCATTTATAAGTTCAATATATAAAATCTTATAAAATTTTTTTATAATATATAATTATAATTAAAGATATATTAAACTCGCATAAAGTGCGGACCCTAAACTTAATCTTTCATTATATAAATGTTAATTATCCGAAAAATAATAATAATATATTTCTGTGTATGAACCTTTTTGTCGTTGGCCTTTCCCATGTCGGCACGCATTCTAAGATAATCGCTTATCTTGAGCTGGAAAACAAAATTCCACGCGCTTTGAAACACGTTCCCAGCACTTTAAACGAAAGACATATTGGCCTTGTAAATCCTATGTACAAATTTACGAGGAGAGATCATGTGATTTATGATTAATCCTCATGATTTGACATTTGTTGTTTAATCGGAAATCGAAATAATTTGTGATTAATCGAAAATATTTAGAGATTAATTAAAAATTAATCAATAGTCATATTATCACATAAATAACATATAATTTTAATGTTAACAAATTAACAACAACGATTTTTTAACAAATCGGATCGATTGCACACCGCACGGCGATTAATCGCCGATTAAATTGCACAAGATTTGACTGGGAATTCTCCGTTTACGGTCCTTAACAATTATCGTGATATTAGGCTTTTTTTTGGGGACCATGACATGACGATTTTGATTTGTCTGGAATTTTATGTGGTCCTATATGAGTTCTTAAAATAGACCATCAACGATAAAAGATAAAAAAAAAAATATTATATGTTAAAAATTGAAAATTTTCTCAATTCGAGATCCATCATTTTGATTTAAATTTAAGAACTCAACCGACCGTTTGTGTCAACTATTCTCATAACCGCCAGTGTCATTACTTGAGTTTAAAACCTTAAATTCTTACCATGTATCTTGCTCAATTCCTTAGTCTAAATGAAGAATTTTGTGGACTATCTTTTGTCCTTCATGGTTTAATCATAAATTATTTGGGCTATCTCTAGTCACGCTCTATGATTTATGAAGAAATTTCTTTATTTTTTAAACATTCTCAAATTTTTAATTTTTTATTAGAGAAAATAACATTTACACCCAATAATTTTGTATAATGAACAAATATCTCTTTTGTTTTGAAAATAAACATATACACTCCAATATTTAATAAAATGACATATACACTCTAAAGTTTCGTAAAAAAGACAAATACATCCAAAAATCTTCATAAAATATTTTGTTTAGAATTGAGAGAATGAGATGGCAATTGTAAATATTTTACTTTAACAACATAATTAATATTGTTAGTTTTTTTAGCTACTGAATAAAATTTTGGAGGTGTAACTGTCCTTTTATTAAATTTTAGGGTATATATATCATTTTTATAAAATTTTAGGGGTACATATGTCAATTTTAAAAAATAATAAAATATATTTATCCGTTTTACTAAATTTTAGGAATATATAAGTCATTTTCCCTTTTTTATTATAACAATTTTTGTCAATGATGTTGTGGCAGAAGTAATATGATTAAAGGATAAAGGTGTATATATCTTATTTTAAAGTTTAAACAAGTTAGCAAATAAGGAAGATTCGTAAAATAATATATATATTATTTTTCAAATTAAGAAATTTCTTTATAAGCAATAAAATTAAAATGTGGATATCGTTTTACATTATAGTACCACAAAAGCAGCACTCTAGAACCTTTCAAAAATCACAACAATTTTATTTTTTAATCCCTCAAATGTCAATCGGTTATTTGTAGGGTTTAAATAAATTATTATTCCATTTATTTGATGTAAGAAAAAAATTATTCAAAATTTGATATTAGTCTTGAGTTGTCTAAAATTTTATAAATCCTAAACGAATTAATAAAATATATCGATAAAAATTACATATTTAAAAATTAAAATTTATATGGGATTAAGAATCATAATTTTAAATCAAATTTCGAGACTTCCGTCGATGCATGTGTACACACGCGCTGGAAGCGAGAGTGAAAGTAGCTCTACTAGCCGTCAAAGCAGTAGTGGCGCTTGCGTGTCCGTCACCGTCACCGTCACCGTCAACGTCCCGGTTCAAATCTTGTTACAGAAAAAACCAAATAATTACCAAATTATCATAATTGCACACGCATCCCAATTTCTCTTTTTATCTTATCCTCTTATAATATCTTCAATTGTAAGTTTTAACGATAAAATACCATCCGTTGGTTACCGCCATTTGTGGAAACAACACAACGAAGCTAAAGCCTAAAAGCAAATCCACAGAAAAAGAAAAAAAAAAAAAAAAAAGAAAAAGAAAACGAGATCCGTTTTTATCGCGTAAAAATGGAGAAGGCAATCAACAGACAGAAAGTGTTGCTGGAACATCTCCTCCCTTGCAATTCTTCATCTTCTCACAATTACGAGTCCACTATCTCCGTAAGTGGATTTTGATTTTGATTTTGATTTTGATTTTGATTAATTTAATTAGGTTTTAATTGCGCTATTTTTCTGAATTTCGGATCGATTTGTAAAACTTTGGTGAGTGCTGTGCATGCAGGCATCAGCTTGTGCAGCTGGAGATAGCGCAGCGTATCATAGGACGTCTTTGTACGGTGATGATGTGGTGATTGTGGCGTAAGTGAATTTGATGATCTGTTCATTTATTTTTATTTTTTATATTAAATTTTAAAATTAAAAATTATTATTATTATTATTATGGTTATGATTCAATTGGATAGATTTTTAACTAATAATGTTTTGGTGTTACAGAGCTTACAGGACTGCACTTTGCAAATCCAAACGTGGTGGTTTCAAGGACACTTATCCTGATGATCTACTTGCGCCTGTTTTGAGGGTATATGTTCTTAATTACATTAAGATTCATACATGTTAAGAGTTACCCGATGTTTTATGTTTTATGGAAATTGGAATTATTGTAGTCTCAATAATTGAGGTTCTTATTGTAGTACCTCAACATTTACTCGATTTTTTTTTAATGATCCCGGTGTTGATATCATAGTAATGTGCAAGTAGTAGTGTAGAATTTAATCTGGCAACTTGAGAGATTGTACTGGTAATGTCGTGTGATAGTATCTAAACCTGAAATAACCGATGTATATTTACATTTTACTGGGTTGGGTGCAGGGAGTGATAGAAAAAACAAATGTGGATCCGAGTGAAGTTGGAGACATTGTCGTTGGTACAGTGTTGGCTGCAGGGTCTCAAAGAGCAAGTGAATGCAGGATGGCTGCATTCTATGCCGGTTTCCCTGGTACTCACTTCTCTTTGATTGTCCATGCAAGGTTTTTTTTGTTTACTATTTTTATGACTCTATGTATGGTTCAGAGACGGTGCCCGTTAGAACTGTGAACAGGCAATGCTCTTCTGGGCTTCAGGCAGTTGCCGATGTAGCGGCTGCTATTAAAGCCGGCTTTTATGATATTGGTAAGTGGATATCTATCTTGCGAGGTTATCCTTTTGAAAAATAAATTGTTATATAGTTATGTTAAAAAATTTCAAATTTACGTAGGTATTGGGGCTGGGCTGGAATCCATGACAACAAATCCTATGGCTTGGGAAGGATCAGTAAATCCAAAAGTATGCCTCTCAAGTCTCAATCTCTCTGGTTGTATTTATTGCTTAAGAACAACTTGATTGTGACGCTTTCTCCTTTTTCTGACTATGACAGGTAAAGGCATTTGAACAAGCCCAGAATTGCCTTCTTCCCATGGGTGTTACTTCAGAAAATGTTGCTCATCGTTTTGGTGTGACAAGGCAGGAGCAAGACCAAGCAGCAGTAAGTTGAATGATTTATTCTGAGTGTTATATTGCTTTAGCAGGATTCTTATATTGATTTGCTTAATGTTATGTTGTTAGGTTGACTCTCATATGAAGGCCGCTGCTGCCACTGCTGCTGGTAAATTTAAAGATGAAATCATACCTGTGGCCACCAAGGTATCTACTCTTTTTTGATAATCTTAGCAATGAGGTGTTTTGGCATACATGTTTGATGCAATTGTGCCCAGGTGCTTGTGTTTTTATGTTGGCACTGATATCTGTTTCATGTATGAAGCTTGTTGACCCGAAAACTGGTAATGAGAAACCCATCGTGGTTTCAGTTGATGATGGAATTCGACCAAACACATCAGTATCAGAGTTGGGGAAGTTGAAGCCTGTGTTTAAGAAAGATGGGACGACTACTGCTGGTATAAGAATATGCAGCATATATTCTTTCTTTTTGACATGTCACGTGTGTTTGTCAGTTTATTCCCAGTTGTTTAAAGGTTTAGCACTTGTATTGTAGGAAATTCTAGCCAAGTGAGTGATGGTGCTGGGGCTGTTCTGCTCATGAAGAGAAGTGTTGCCATGCGTAAGGGCCTACCAATTCTTGGTGTATTCAGGTATCTCACTCGTGCAATTTTGTTTCAAATCTGTCTTATAAGTTGTCTTAAACTGGAAAAATTCCTGTAAGTGAAATAAATCTACAAAAAATCCAATGACTTCCTGTCTTCACAATATTCTGACACAGCTTTGCAACTTTCATTTGATTTGAATTCAATATTAAAAACGTGCATGCATTCACGTTCTTTGAATCAATTCAATCAAAGGATTCCGTTTCCTCCATGATTTGATTAGTATTTCCTAATATAACCCATATTTGGAAGAGGATTGAAAAGTTTCCAATCATGCAAGTCTTGCTGTGGGATGTGAAGGAACTATCATTCTCCTTCCGACTGGGAATTGCATCCTCTCAAGGGAAGAAAGCTTTTTGGCATCAGATTTTGCTCTTGATCATATCCCTAAAACTCATTTAGGGTTTTACAAGTTTAACTGCCCATATTAATAGTTGTATATTTGCTTTTATATTCTTCAGGTCTTTCATATGTCATTAGTTACTTGGGTAGGCTCCCATGTTATTGACAAACGAGTTAACGCTCTTGTAAACTTCTATTTTCTCTTCTCCTGAAGCAATACGTGCTAATTGTGCAGGACTTTTGCTGCTGTCGGTGTGGATCCTGCCATCATGGGTGTTGGCCCAGCTGTTGCCATTCCAGCTGCTGTTAAGGCTGCCGGACTTGAACTTGATGATATTGATCTTTTTGAGATAAATGAGGTAATAACGTTAGTTCTCTAACTTCATCAGTTTCTTAAGTTGTCTTGTAAGCTAAGATGACTTTCAAACCATTCAATTGTTTAATTGCACCTTGTCCAGGCATTTGCTTCCCAATTTGTATATTGCCGTAACAAGCTGGGTCTGGATCCAGAAAAGATCAATGTTAATGGAGGTGCAATGGCCATTGGGCACCCTCTTGGTGCAACAGGTAATTACTACCCTAGTTATATCTATAATTTTAAATTTACCAATGTTAGTTGTTAGATCTATTTAAGGCGTATTTTAGAAAGGCAAGCCATACAGCATTTATATATGAAACAGAATTTTTTCATTTGTTAAGCAACCTTGTATAATGATTTAAAAAAAATGCTGCTGAAGGTTTAAGTAACTTCATATTCTGCTAGATTTATTAAAACATCGAGAATTCGAGTAGCTAATGCCAAAAATTCTCGTCTCTACAGTGTCTGAAGTATATTATTAAAAGCATTAAGCATGAATAATAATTGTCTATGAACTTCTTTGTGCTCACCACAGGTGCACGCTGTGTTGCCACTCTATTGCATGAGATGAAGCGACGAGGCAGAGACTGCCGTTTTGGAGTGATATCGATGTGCATAGGTATTATTTCTCTGTTCTGTCATTGTGTCGGAAATTTTGCTGGGAGTATATATTATGGCTGACCTTGAATAATCTTGAACGCCGCAGGCACAGGGATGGGGGCGGCAGCTGTTTTCGAAAGAGGCGACTGTGCTGATGAGCTTTGCAACGTCAGGAAAGTCGAAAGCCACAATCTCTTATCCAAGGATTTCCGGTAGAGTACGCCATTTCTCAGCTGCTACAGTTCCTTATTGTGTTTTTCGGATCGAGCATATTCAGTAAAATAAAAACTTTGTAATAAGATTTGCTTTGTTTTGATTACAAAGCAGACCACATCCACAGGTCATCATATATTTTGACTGTATCTTCAGTTTTAATATGATTAATTAATGTTGATTTAATTGCTCTTAGGTGATCCTTTTTTTAATTAAATAAACATGGACATGGAGGATTCAAGATTTGAGAAATTTGAAAACCAAAATTTGTTCTTGAATTCAAGTGTTGGAAATGCAATGCCTTTGGCCTTTGGTTAATATGTTTGCAATTTTGGATGATTGGCAAATGGATCGGATTTGAGAAAAATCTAAATATCATTCAAATATTGTTTATTTAAATTTATATTTTAAGCCGTTGGATCTAACGCAATGTTTTTAATATCTGACTAATTTTTAGAGCAAGCTGTATGGGAAACGAAAAAATATTAAAATATTAGATTTTTTTATAATTTCAATAGTAAATTATCATAAATTTAATAATAAAATATAATATTTTAAAATTTATAGTACTACAATATTATTTTGCTATAAATTTAGTAGTAATATATAAATAATCATTTTTTCAATCACTGTCATAATATTGCAATATATTCATATTCATTTGATTGTAGCCAAGTAAATTCAGGAAAAATTATCATTTGTTTTAAAAATCGGACTGATAGTTGAATTATTGATCTAAAATGTTCAATATTTATTTGATTGATTGAACCGAAATAATATCATAATGTCATAAATAATTTTAATTAATTAAATATTATAAATAATTTTTTTTTGGGTTTAGGGTTTAGGAATTTTAAAATATTTAGTTAAAATTAGTTAGGGCTAAAAGTCGAGTGACTCGAGTTGACTGATTCACAGATTTATTGATTTTAATTGGTTTGTACAATCCCGATTTTGGAAAATTTAATCGGACTAGATTCACTACCGATTCCCAATTCAACCGATTGGTTTGATAGAAGTTCGATCTTTCTTCCTCTTTTCTTTTTTTATCCTCACGATGTGGCCAAGAAAATTAAAGAAGAATAATAACTCATTATTTATTAGACAATGGAGCAAAAAGATTAGAGCAGATGGATGAGCTTAACCAGAATAAAAAGAATCGGTCGGGATGTGCATATGAATTTGGGATAAAAAAATTATCATGAATTTATATAAATCGAAATTTTTGAATTTTAGATTCAACGATTCGAAATTATAAAATCCGTTTGAAATTTAGGATTCTTTTATTGTTATAATAGTAAAAGATAATTTAAAATTGAAATTATTTTTATTTTATTATTTGTCTTTTAATTAATTTTTATTTTTATTTTTATTTTTAAAACAATCTATGTACTTATTCAAATTTAACAAAATACTAATAAAATAATTTATTAAAATCTGTGAGAGTTTGGATGAAATTAAAATAATCTATGAATTTATAGAATTCAAATATGTCGTTCATCAAGAAAATAATAAAACTCATTAATGAAAAGGATCTGCATGTCTTTATTTTTTGAAATATTAAGAAATTTATGGTTTTCCCAAAATATTGGGGACTAAGAGTCATTTTTCGTAATAATAATAATATGGTTTAAGGTCTTGCTTTGCAAATAAGAAAGTGGGGTGGTCTCTTTGAGAAGAGAAAAATTGATGTGGAGTAAATTCGATGTATTTTTTTTTTTAATTATTACAAACTACATATATTACAATATGCTATCAACTGAGATTATAGATACATACAATTAAAGCACTGCTCAGAAATCAACAAAGACGTAGCTCGAGACTTACAAATTCTAAATCAGCCAAGACACAGCTTGAAAGACATGGGTTACTAATGAGACCACTACCTCATTGGCAAATTCAATGCATTTAATCAAATGAATGTATGATATCTTTTAATCAATAAATTTATTTTTATATTAATTTTGATTAATTTTAAATTTAATATATATATCAAAATATTAATGGATAAACATATCACGTCATCTTCTTTTTTCCGAGTTGTGCAAAACAAAAATGGATATGTAATTTAAAGAAAAAGCATAAATATTGCAATCATTTTCATGCCTCCTACTTACATTTGTTTCCTTTTGCCTTTGCTCAATTTTGTATGTGGTGAAATGAAATTAAAAAATAAATATAAAAATAAAAGGGAAGTGAAGTGCTCTTTATATTTTGACTTGTAAATTAAAGGGTTTATTCATTATTGACTTAATTACATTCCATCTGGTACAAACTCTTATTAAGGACTTTATTTAGTATCGTGATTAGATTTATGATAAGGTGAAAAAAATTACATTTTAATTAAAATATAATTTTTAAGTGATTATTTAATGATATAAATGTGATTCTTAATAATTATTTATTTTAAAATTTGAGTTTTACAAAATTTAAATTTTAAATTTGTTCTCACCATTAAAATATAAGAAAAATGAGCCACAATTATTTTTAAATGATTTACCTAACATGCTCTAAAATGACTATTTCACCCTTGACATATTATTGAATAACTCCCCAAGGTTGGTGGTGTAGGGTCCAGGATCTCACATTGAGGTTCTGGGTTCGAATCCAGAGGGTGCACTTCTTGTCAGAGGCTGGGACATAAGGTGATTTTACCTGCGCCGCGGCCCAAAATAGGTGGTTTGGTGGCCGGGTTTCCATCGTTTCAAAAAAAAAAATATATATATTATTGAATAATTTGAATTGTAAATTTGTAACCGCCAGCACTATGAAAGAGTAATTGAGTCGCTTCCACTAGGTGAGGGACCTATTTGATATTAATAGACAATTTAGGACCAAATTTGTGTAAAAATAAAACTTTATTGGCCCGGATGTTATTATTATCTCTGAAAATAAAATATTTAAATTGGCACGCTCATTGTCGTTTGACTTCGACTGTGAGAGATCCTTAGACCAAGCGAGAGAGGGCGAGTCACAGACTCAGTGAGTCAGAAAATAGTCAAATACTTATTCAGTCTTGCAGGTGAGTAAGTCTTTGAGCATTCAGCCCTAATTGTCATGTATTATTAATAAATAAAATTCATTTAAATGCTCAATGTGCAAAATAAACATTCGAAATCCCCATTTCAGTCACATCTAGGGTTTTAGATTGTTATGAAACTTCAAAGCATAGTCTTTTATATATGTATCTCCTTCTTTTATTTTATTATTTTATTTTATTTTTTTGGGGATTTTGGTGATTTTAATAGATGCCTTTTTCTGGGGTAGTTTAAAGATTTTTCATTTTTGAGGGGAGTTCTTTATTTTCAGCTGGAGGGTATTTATGGGTTTCTTTGGTTCAGTAATGAACTTTTTATTCGATTCAATAATGATTAATGAGCTTTTTGTTGTATTAAAATTTAATGGGATATCAAATTTATTGAAAATTGTTTTCAAAAAGGGACATGGATTCAGTGTTGTACTAAGCTTTTTTATAAATTATGATGGATAGTTATTAGATAGTAATTTATTCGCAAAATTTTAAACATGCATTGCTATTAAAGCACTCGTGGGAGAAGATTATGATCAACTTAGCTTATTACTGGATCCAAATTCTAAAAAAAGACCTTTAGGAGTGTGGTGTGTAGTTCTTATATTTGTAGAAATTGGGTTTCTTGTGGAAAAAATAAATGAAAATAATGCTATGCTTGACGGTATGAATGAGATGCTAGATATGGATGACCATGATCCTTCTTTTGACCTCAAGGAGCTTCCGTTGTTTACTTGTTTAGCTACAGGATGCAATCGTTATTTATTTTCATAATGTATTGATACTACATGCATTATTATATTTACACTGTATCAGCTCCAAGATTTCAATTTCTTGTCTCTCTATGATTTTTTACACTCATGAGAATGGAGCTTTGTAAATAGAAACCCTCAGTTACGAGTTAAATTCTTTATTTTGAATAGATATGGAAATTTTACCTGCTTAAACATAAAACATTTTAGTGGGGTGGTATGAGGGGTGGCATCTTTTATCCCAACCTGGGACTTTATTAAAGTCTCACTTGAGAGAATTTTTGAGTCTCTCAGAGATCTTTCTATACAACATTAGTCGCTCATCTGGAGAGGATCGTTTGGTATAAATAGATTTGTGTTTGAAATAGGTTTCAGGCTATTCAGTAGCAATTCTAATAAGTGCAACCTTGCCACCTCACCACTGCCTAGCACACTACATTCACAACCTTTTAACCGCACAATTGGCTTACACCTCTACAAACTGTCAGTCCATGACAGCCTATTTGAATTATGATTGCACATTTGAGTTCCACTCCCACTATTGGTCCACGCCACCTGCCACTTACCAGTTACCACCGCCACTATTTTGTTCCCCTATGTGATCTGTTGCTTAAAGAAAACTAAAATATCTCATTTTCAAACAATTTTCTTGAATTTAAAAACGTGTATTGATGATTTCATCATACATGGAGAGAACAGATTCTAAGCAAGTTTTAGGAATTGAAAGTTGATTACAGTTGATTATTTATCTCACACATTGGTTTATGACAGGTGCAACAACATGTTTCTGAAAGTGAAGTTGCCCTGGAATGTTGTAATCCCCGCTGAAAATCTGGATGCAAAGGGCTTGATGCTTCAAAGGTCTATTGTCATCCGTCTGTTGGATGACTTTGCTCTGAGAAAGGCCACCAAAGATCTCGGATACTATCTTGCTGTCACAACTTTGGAGAGCATAGGGGAGGGAAAAGTTAGAGAGAAAACAGGGGAGGTGCTTTTTCCTGTCGTTTTCAGTGGTATCACCTTCAAAATTTTCAGGGGAGAGGTATTGGAGGGGACCGTACACAAGGTGCTCAAGCATGGTGTTTTCTTGAAGTGCGGGCCAATTGATAATATATATCTTACTAGTTCAAAAATGCCTGATTATCATTATGTGCAGGCAGAGAATCCAGTCTTCCTGAGTGACAAGAACCCAAAGATTGAGAAAGACGTCGTGGTTCGTTTCATTGTGATTGGAACGAAGTGGCTTGAGGCTGAAAGGGAATTTCAGGCCTTGGTCAGTTTAGAGGGTGATTTTCTAGGACCAGTTTCCAGTGAAGCTCATCTGGATTAAACCCATGTTTTGTTTTTTATTACTTGAAAGCATGTCTATGACCCTGTTGTAGATGGAATTAGTTGAAATGTTAATCTAAGTGTTGGTGGAATGCTGCTTTTGTTATCCTGTTAAAACTTGTCAAGTTTTCATGAATAATGGCTTTGTTTAGTTCAGAATGTCACTGTCATCGAAATAGGCTGGGCAAGTTTAAATATCACTTGGTATGGTCATAGCGTACTAGAATAGTGTCCCTATTTATAGTGTAATTTTAATATTCTTAATAATATGAGATTTTTTTCTTTGGAAACGTTGGAAACTCTACTGTTAAACCATCCGATGCGGGTTTAAACGGAGCAGGTAAAATTTCCAGCTGCTCTAAGTTCTTATAGGAAATGCATCCCTGGACTCGAATTCGAACTCATGACCGGACAATCAATTCTTAAGTGATTTACTATCAAATCACACCTTTTGTGGGCCTTGATAACATGAGACCTTATTTCCAAAAGGATATAATAATAATGAGACATGTTTAGTATTTTAGTTTTGATCTGCGATAAGATACAAAATCATGTTTCAATCAAAATATAAAAAAAAAAAATTGAATTTTATAAAAAAAAAAAAAAAAAAAAAAATTTAACTTTTACTCAACATACACTACATTAATTAATCATGTGACAAAATTATATATAACCGTTACGTTTGTTCATCACAACTAAAAAGAGCCGATATCAAAGCAATTCTGCTTATTTGATGTTCATGATATCAAATAATTAAATAATATAGGCACATTAATAACAATGGAAAGGAATGATCAATTATGCAGGCACATGAGATTTAATATATTTTGAGAGAGTTCAAGAATATAACCCTATACAAGCAAAATCTAAGATACAAACTCATCCCCTTGACAAGGGACCAGAAAGGGTAAGAATCCCTAAGTGAGAGTGAAATGCAAAGTATCAAAAGCTGAAGCCAATGTAACGAATCGACAGAGACAGCACGACAGCAAAGGACAGTTTCCAGGGACTTACGCAAGACGAAATCAACAATTGAAGCCGTGGCAAACTGACAGAACAATGATAAGGATCAAAGCAATGATGATACCCAAAACGATCAATTTAATCTTCATATTCTGGAACCACATCTTCCTTCTCATCTTAGTTCCCTGTTGTCGGAAATCCTGTGCCTGCCCCACGACCAGTGCATCACCACATACCAAAATTTGAGATGATGAAACCACAAAGAAAATAAGAGAAAAATAAAAAATAAAATAAAAACCATGGTAACATCACGCATTCTCCACCTCAACAAATCTCCCTGACTGAATAATGCAACTTCAAACGAGCGTAGAGATCATATTCTAATAATTTCCACAAGGGATTTTGAAGAAGTATGCTTCACTCAAAGCCAAAAGTGGATGCATTCTGCTCAACTACTTAACTAGCAGTATGCTAATTGAGCCAGACTAACCTGTGACCGAAGGTTCTCAGTTTTGTCAACCAGCAGCTCAATCTTCTCACCGCGGTCAAGAACCTGCACCACAAAAAAAAAAAAAAAAACTCCTCAACCAAAATACACATTATATTTTTACATAAGAAATGGGCACCCTTTACTGGTAGCACCATTAGTTTTAGCCAATTTGGAAGTACATTACTGCTCAGTGAGAAGGCATGAAAAATCTAGATTAATCACAAATCATTTCTGAAGTATATGGAAGCTGCAAGATAGCAACAACTTACTCACCTTCTCAATATTTTCCATCATAACACCTTTGACTTCAGAAACCTGAGCTTTCACTTTGGAAAGCTTGCTGATCTCTTCAGGATGATCCACACAATACTGCATGTGCTCCTTCAGTTTAGACCTACAATATACAGACGAAACAGAAAATAATAATCATAAAAAAAAAAAGAGACATCTCAGTGAAGACTGAAGAGTACAAATATAAATACCCAAACTCTTTGTTCAGGCTATTTGCGACAGCGGTTGCAGCTTTTCCTCCACCATATCTCTTGTTGAAATCCTCCTTAACTCGCTCCAGAAAGGCAATTGGGATTTGTCTGCCAGCGGATTCAACGGCAACCACACAGTAGGCTGCAGCAACCAAACAGTAAATGCCATAGTTAATCCAATTTCGATTAAAAAAAAAGAGGCAGAAGATTATCAACATAGCAATAACACAATCGTCTATCATTGACCAAAAAATGACGGGTAATAAATTACAATTATGAAATGAGGTGCTATGGAATCCTTTGAATATTGCTTCAAATAATTTCTGTCCCATTTAACAGAGTGCAAATAAGTGAAACAACCCATGATGATGGTAAGAGTAACAAAAATCTCTTAGCAGTTCCTAAGTTCTAAAGACAACGGCTTTTAGTTAAGTTTACATGGTGTATAGCTACAGAAATCCGCGGCAGTAAGATTCAGAATTAAAATTAAAATGACACGTGTCACCTAATCCCCATATCATCTCCAATAAATTTTAACTGAAAATGTTACACAATAAAACAGGAATAAAAATAAAAACCAATCATACCGTAAGATAGTGATGATTCAATCAGCAACCAATGTCATATACATACAAATCAGAATTTCTCTTTCACGTCATTGTCATTTCGCTATTCGACCAATTCAGTCTTAATCATTTACAAATCAAACATTAATCCTTCAAATGAGTAAATAGATTAAACACACAACCATATCTTAATCATTTACAGATCATTCACCTATGATCTACGAATGAACAGACCCAATTGGATCACTTAAACACATCAACTCGATTAAATCAAACGACAAGGATGGCTCGAATTGCGAAACAAACATATATAATCAACAAAATGGAAAATAACGAACCAGAATCAAAAGGTCAAACACATAGATCCATGAGAAAAACACAAAAGTCAACCAAATCAAACAAAAAAATAGATCATTTCGTAAAATCGACAACGTACTGAAGCCGTTTTCGACGAGGTAATTGAAGGTGTGGCCATCGCAGTTGTAGGTGAACTTGTTATTGGTAGCCGGAAGTTTCTGGAGACATTGCGATGCGATGCTCGTGAAATTGCCGGTGAATTCGGTGTACTCGGCGAGGATTACCGTGCCTCGAGCCACGAAGCTATAGATCAGCGACTGTTGCCCCATCCTCAAAACCCTAATCCTAGAATCAAAGTCGAGATAAAGGATTCAATTGAATACGAGGGAACGAAATTATAGAGGGAGCGATGGAGGAAGAGTCAAACAATGCTATTGAGTGATTTTTTTTCAGTGGACGTAAATGTAAAGAGAGGGACAATGAGTGGGCATATTTTGAATTTGAGAAAAACTCAGGGTCACGCGGTTCTTTTTTGAATTTTCGTTAGAAATATTGGTCCAAAATTTGAAATCGGAAGGTTCGTGATTGATTGATTGACCGTGTGGAATAGGTGTTGGGTTAATAACAATATGCCCCCTATTGTCTTACATTTTCTTATGTTATATATATATATATATATTTTTTTTTTTTAAATATCCGGAAATCCATTCATCTATACCGGGGTTATTGAACTCCGTTATAGACACGTGAGTAAATTGATACTGTTACAAGCTCTTATAAAGATACTACCCAAAATTTGAACATGTGATCAAAGACAATGTCTCAAATTCAAATCGTTGGATTGAGCCCATTGAGACACGTTATTTTATTTATGTCATACAAATCTCTATCCCTGTAAAAGGTGATTCTCAATCATTAGACCCATTTTGACTAGAGGTTTGTGGGTAAGTTGGTGCCTGCAAGGGATTTGAATTTCTCAGCCCCAAAATCTATTACAACGTCTGAAATCATTCCCCCTGATGACATTGATTGGACAAATCTGATGAAATTTCAGGGGACTAAGAAAAGTGCTGAGTGAAGCATGAACCTTTATGTGAAGAGGGTCAGCTTGAAGTTGCCCTATAAACCTGAAAATATAAGCTTTGAAATGTTGGCTGCTACTTCATAGGGTATCCTGAATGACCCCGTTCTCATTTCAAAGACGAAGCCTGACACTGCAGCAACACGGACTTCATAACTGTCTCCTCATGCTACATCTGACGCAGCTCAAACTACGCAGAAGCCTTTGTCTGCTTCTTCTTCTGCAGCCCGACTCCCCTCTGGTGCTATTTCACCCCTAGCAAAACTATATCCAAGAGGAAGGATCTCTGTGCCTTCTTTTCTTCGGTTGGGAATCCTACCCATGTTCGTTCCAGCTCCAGCATCGTCGTAAGAAATAGAAGATTGAGAGCGAGTTTGCACGTCTTTCAAGGTTGGGATAGGGCTAAGCTATGCAGTTTCTACTGTTGGAAAAATGCTTATGCATAAGCATTTTGAGGCTCAATTTTAAGCATGGTCCACTTCGTGTTAGTGATTGTTATTGAATTATTCGGATACTCCTCCGTGAGTACTTCGAAATGGTATATTCATATGCTTAAAATGGTGCTTGGGTGAATGAGAAATTGTTGCTCAAAGTTCACCCATTGGTGTTGGAAAATAAAGAAAAGTAAGCTTGTCCCATATGGGAAAGCTATAGAGTGAATATTATGCTTATATATGATTGCTCATATGTAGATGGGTAAGAGTTATAAGGATAGAGGCTCTCTCTACGTGCGCGGGGGGGGGTGCAAATCAAATCCGAATCAAGCTTGGCTCGCGTGTCCTGCATACACGAATGCCGGACCAAAATGTGCGAGCCCGGCCTAGCGAATTTTTGCAAGCCTCCTCTTTATTTTTTCCAAGCTTTTGATGTTCCATAACAGTTAATTCAATTTTATTAATTAACTAAGTGGTTACAAATCAAATGGAAGGTCTCCCACTAACTCAATTTAATTGGCATGTTAATTTCTTTTAATAGAGATGTGTATTTTCGTTTTTGTTTAGTTGAATACAGAAACAAGTTTTAAGCTTTCTTTTTAGAAGAGTTCAAGCACTTCGGTTGTTCGTTGCAGTCGAATTTGGTGGTGCCCAATTTCCTCTTTTTCCGTTGCATCCTGGGAAACAGACGTCTCGCGTTCTACTGCACCAATCGGTAGGGGAAGAATTTGTTTTAAGGAGATTGTTGCCGCATCAACAAGCCTCGGAATTCTGCCTTCATCGCTGGGACTGATTTACTGTTTTCGCGTTCTCTTTCTGCGTTTGTCCTGTTCCATTGATTGTGTTGTTGTCATTTGTTTCACTGTTCAAATTGTATCATTCCAGTTCGGTTTACTGATTGTTCAAAGTCCCTTGTAAGAACACAGTAACCAAATTAAATTGTAATATCTACTTCTATATCAGGGTCCGCTGCGTCTATCACCCATACCAGCCCTGATCCATGGAACTCTCTGCATCAAAATTGGCATCATCAATCTTGGTGAGGCTCTTTCTCCGGGGTCTTTCGTCATGATTCTCCTCCGGCCGCCCCTCATCGCGGAGGTCCTCGACCGCGGCTCATTCCTTCCCATTCCATTTGTCCTTACTGGGGCCAACTCCCTGGATATGGGTTGATTTATGCATCAGCCGGAGTTGGCGAGAGCATTTTTTTCAACTGCAAATTTCTGATCATTGATCATGTCTGTATAATTTGGTCCTGATTCTTACTCTGGGTCCTTGATATGATATTGGAACTTTTTGCATGTTACCCAGCTTTTGTTTTTGCTTGGCTTTGATCGCCAGCTATCTTTTCAAATAACTATGGTCCTGTTGGCATTGTAGTTTAATTTGTGGTAAAATAATAAAACCGTATTTTTATTTAAAATATAATTTGTAAGTATTTGATTAATAATATAAAATTACGATTAATAATCATGAATTTTTTTAAAAACGGAATTTTAAGATTTTATATTTTACCCAACATCAAAATATTAAAAAAACACATATCAATTATTTTTGTAACATAAAATAAAATTATGTAATATTATTTCCGAACCATCATTTGTTCAACATATTTTTTTAATTCTTTGTTCAACATATTTTTTTAATCACAATGCTTAATAAAATTATATTGCTAGGGAAATTTAGAAAATATTGGGGAACAAATATAACTACAGTCAATGCAGTCCAAAACCATTTGTCACTTATTTTAATTATTAAGAAATCCCCAAATTTGTCCCTAATTCGAAAGTCCCTGAATAAGGATATTCTCTATTATCTCCAAATGGGGACGGAAAATGAGTGGAGACTCGATCCCCATTTATTTTATTGTTAATTTTTAATTTTTATGCGAAAATCTTAAAATAAGATAACTGACCTTTATTTTATTTTATTTTTTTGACAGGAAAAGTGAAAAAATATTATAGCAAACCAGTTAAAGTACAAATAATAATAGATGGGATATCCACCTTTCAAAAGCCCTGAATTAGGTAGTTAAAAGCCAATTTGGCTAAAGCATGAGCCGCTCTATTGCAAGCTCTAGGATTAAACTGAATTACAACATCATTCATAGTCTTAATTATATTCCATATCTCTTTAACAATCCAGTGAATCTCTTTTTTGCTTTGGATAGTACCTTTGATGAGCTCCACCACCGTCATCGCATATGATTCAATGATAAGAGGTGTGAATCCTGCCTGTTTACACAAGGATAAACCAAGCTTGATAGCTTGAGCCTCCGCTCTTTCCATATCATCAAAGAAAAAATTGTTTTCGACAGCCACTCCAACCACTTTACCTAAAGAATCTCTGAACACTGCTCTGAGTCCTACTTTGTTTCCATCAGATTTTAAACATGCGTCTACATTAACCTTGAAATAGCCATGAGGATGGGGAAGCCATTGATTCTTCTCAGCAGTAGGTATCCCAGAAGCCAAAATTGTGTGTTGCTTCGTGAAACCTGCAGACCATTCAGCAATGATTTCTGCCCTATCAATTGTTTGTTGTGTGTCCAAAGTCTTTTCTTTGAAGAGCATGTTGTTTCTATTCCCCCAGATAACCCACATCAGTGAAACAACCATCTTTACCTCATGATTAGTGAGCATTTCCAAACAGAACTGCACAAAAACTTTGAATGATGATCCCTGAAAATCTCGAACCAGATGCTTGAAACCAGCCAGCTTCCAACAATCACTGGAAAATTTGCAAAAGAGTAGTACATGAGCTATGGTTTCCTTTTCCATCCCACATTTAGCACAGATGTCATGATCAATGATCTTCTTTGAAAAAAGCTTGTCAGCTGTAGGAAGCAAGCTCGACATACTTCTCCAAAGGAAAATTTTTATTTTGGCTGGAAGATCAATTGCCCACACCCTAAGCCATAGTTTGTGTTCAGCATCAGATGTTGATTCGACCCCATCACTTCTAAGATCAAAAGCTAAATGGTAAGCACTTTTCACCGAGAATAATCCCCTTTTGTCAAAATGCCAACATAAGCTATCTTGTTGAGTCCCATTCGGCAGTGGGATTTTCAAGATTTCCTCTGAATCCATCGCTATGAAGTTTTGTCTAATGAGTTCTACATTCCACATTTGATTATCATTTAACAAACTGTCCACAGATGCATCTTGGAATTGCCTCGGAGCTGTCATTGGCCTGAAAGATAACAGTCTTGGAATCCAATTGCTCTTACAAATCTTGATCATTTTTCCATCACCCACACGCCACCTCACTCATTTCTCCAGTAAAGATCGCCCTCAAATGATGCTTCTCCAAACAAAGGAATGGTTGTGTCCCACCGTAGCTTCTAAAAATTGATCTTTCCTAAAATACTTAGCCTTTAAGACTTTGGCCATAAGTGAGTCTGAATACTGAATTATCCTCCATCATTGTTTAGCTAGTAGAGCTTGATTAAAACACTCAAAGTTTCTGAAGCCCATCCCTCCATTTCTTTTTGACAAACTGAGTTTATTCCACGACGCCCAATGAATCTTCTTTCTATCTTTATCTGAGCCCCACCAGAATGCATTTAGGCTTTTTTGTATTTCTTCACAAAGGCTCCATGGAATCTTGAAGACCCCATACAATAAGAAGGGATAGCTTGAGCAATGGCCTTGATTATAACTTCCTTACCTCCACAATAAATGAAATTATTCTGCTATTTCTTTAATTTGCCTATAATTTTTAGCTTCAATCCATTAAAAATTTCCTTCTTGTTTTTCCCTACAATAGACGGGAGCTCCAGATACTTCTCCTGATGAAGGCCACTGTTGAGATTAAAGATTCCTCTGATTGTGTTGCGCATCCTATCATTTGTATTTGGACTGAAGAGAATTGAGGATTTGTTGTAGTTGAAAACTTGGCCAGTGGCAGTAGCATAGGTCTTAAAGATCTCATTTAGCAAACAACATTCTTTAGGATTGGCCTGAGCAAAGATCAAACTATCATCAGCAAACATAAGATGCGAAACTGATAAATTTATGCCAAAACTCAATCCAGACAGCTTATTGTCCTTTTCAGCTTTCAAAATTAGACCCGACAGAGCCTCCGCTCATAAAAGGAATAAATAGGGGGATATAGGACACCCTTGTCTAAGGCCCCTATATGGCTTAATCCAGCCCTTCGCTTCCCCGTTAATCAAAACCGAAAAGGTAGGAGTCGAGATACAATTCATGATTAATTTCCTCAATTGAACATGAAAACCCAATTTAGCCATCACTCCTTCAACAAAACTCCATTCCACTTTATCGTAAGCTTGACTGATATCTAGTTTCAAAGCAATTAACCCATTCTTCCCCACTTTCCTGTTTTTCAACTGACCTTTATTTATAATCTATATAAATTGGAAATTTTCACTTAAATAAAAGTATTTGAAAGCGACTCCGTTGACGGTCAACTGAGACAAGCAGGCTTGCTATTCAAGGAAATTTATGAAAGTTAATTGTTATCACAATGTGATGTGCATTTTACGAGTCTAAATCTTCTGTCCCATTAATTGTGCTTCACTTCGTGCTCCACCAATCAAATTTGGACAACTAATATCTCTCATTAAATGAGAGAACAATTTGATTGGTTGAGTGTTAAAGTCGGGGTTCTCTCATTTAATGAGATATATTAGTTGTCCAAATTTAATTGGTGGAGCACGAAGTGGAGCACAATTGATGAGACAAAAGATTTGGACTCTCATTTTACGTGTACAATATGCAAAAAGGAAAAAGCAAACATAAAAGTGACCATTGGTTTTGGACCACATTGACTATAGCTATATTTTTTCCCCCAATATTTTCTAAATTTCCATTACAATATCATTTTATTTGATATTGTGATTAAAAAAAATATGGTAAATAAATAATTGTTCGTAATTAATATTACATGATTTTGCTGTGTTATAAAAATAATTGACATGTTTTAATAATATTTTAATGGTAAGTACAAATTAAAAATTTAATCTTTTGCATAACTCTATTTTTAAGAAAAATTGCAATTATTAATCGATTTTTTTTTTATCATTTATCAAACATTTATAAATTATATTTTGATCAAATCATATTTTATCATCTCACCACATATCTAAGTCTTGGTTATAATAAAAATAAAATGAAAACCTCAGTTGTTCTAAAATAAAAATTGATAAAGTTTAGAGCAATCTTAACCCAAACTCTAAATTTGATGCAAGTTTTACACCAAATTTACTTTTTTCTCCCAATTTTAAATTTCATTTCAAAATATAAATTCACACTGGAAAATAAAATTATAATAACACAATGTGTTATTGTTATAATGACAGATCAAATTTGATGTGATAATATTCACCTGCGTTATTTTGACCCAAGTGATGTCATTTCTTTGGAGCGCCATAATACCCAATCAACATGAAATAATGGTGTTGGTTGGATTTCCCTTAGTAAATAATTAAATATAACTTGTAAATAATAATATTTAATAAAAAAAATAAAAAAATACACATAAGAATTTCGTTAGATCTCTTCAACGGACGCAGTCTAACGGTTTGAATTTGAGACCTTATCTTTAAGATCTTAGGTTCAGTCACAAGTAGCACTATTGTAAGAACTTAGGACATCATCGTTTACCCACATATCCATATAAGAGTCCAATAACCTCAGTATGGACCGGCCACGGTTCCGATTTGGAATCGAAACTGAACCGGAATGAACTTTCTGGTTTCGTACAGTTTGGTTAGGGTTCCCTAGTCGAACCATTGAAACCGAACAGTTCAAACGTTATAATATTAATATAATAAAATTTAAGTTCAAATAAATTTCAAGCCTTTTATTTTATTTTTAATTGAAGTTTTTAATTTAATATAATGAAATTCAAACAAATAATTTTTTATTATATTTATTTAGTAATAATATCAAATTATAATTTTTTTTAAAAAAATAATTTTCATTTAAAATAAAATAAATTGAACCGAAACCGTTTTGTCCAGTTTCGGTTCGATTAACAGTTACGGTTATTATGAAATCGTAATTGAATCAAAATAATCTGATTCGATTACAGTTCCATAAATTTTGGAATCATAATCGTTTAGTTCGGTTTCGATTTGAAATCGAACCGAACCGACCGTCATATGGATGACGTGGAGTTTTACTCAAGAAACAAAAGTATTTCGTTATATAATTGCGGGGTAAAATCACATTAGCTCTATCATTTATTAACGCGATCTGTCTTTTCTGAATTCTTCCACTCATCTCTTAGGTACGATCTATGTGTTATTTTCTGTTTGGTTCCGAGAAAATATTGTAGGAAAATTATTAAGTTACCGAATTAATCATTATCCTAAATTTCGTCTTTCGTCGTCCACTTCACTGAGCCTAGTAAGACTACTATTATTTTTAATCAAAGATCAACCAAATCAACATTGACTTTTCATTTTTTATATTGTTTTTCTTCGCTTTCTCGGCAACCAAACAGGTTTTGAAAATCTGTAGGTTTGTTTTTCTGCTTAGACAGGCCACCGCTGAGTTGCTTTCTGTTTTTGTTTGGCGGATTCGTGATTTTGTTTTTGTTTTCTTTCTTTTTCTGATTATGCAAAGAGTGTTTCTCTTATTTTATTTTATTTTATGCTTTTTTGTTTGTATATTAATGGCTTTTGATTTTGTGTGTGGCTTCAGTTGAATTGATTAAACAGCCATGGCAAGGAAGATGCTTAATGATGGGGAGCTGAGCAAGCCCAATGAAGAAGAGCAAACTCATTTTGACTTTGACTTGTTTGTTATTGGAGCTGGAAGTGGTGGCGTTCGTGCTGCCCGATTTTCAGCTAATTTTGGAGCCAAGGTATATGTCCTTACAAGAATTTTAATCAGTGACCGTGAAAATTTGATGTTATTTGCTGTTGTGAATAGGAGAGAATACAGACTTATGCTATTGTTTTGTTTTAGAAAATAGAAATTAGAAGTCTCTTCTTTGATATTACGAAGTATGTGTAGGTGTATGTGTAAATATGAGTTTGAATCATGCTGCTATATGGTAAGAGATACAGTGCTATGTGACAATTTGAGTAAATTCTACCTAGCTCTGGTCTCAGTTATAATTATTTATGAGAAATACAGAACCCGATTGGTGTGTTTTGTCTTGATCAACTTGAAGAAAAACTCGTTTCGTTTTTTGCTCTGGTTATTGCGATGTCTTGCTGTGTTTCTTTGGTAAAGGCTGATTTCAACTGATTTGTTTTGTCAAAGTCGAGATATGGTGGTCTCATGAAGATCAACTGTAGTTTTCCCTTTCGGAAATGCTTTTCCCTTTCTGATTATCTTGATTTCTAGTATGCATACACATGCATTCATAAATAGTATTCACCAAATTGTTTTGAACTGGTAGTTCGATTATGTAGTGGTTTGTCCATGGCCCCATTTGGACTTTTGATTTGTCATAGTTCTTAATATTACTTTTTCTAAACAATTTTTATTCAAATAACTATCATTACGGTTAATCATTGGCTAACCATTTTTGGATTTCATCTTTCAAGGTTGGGATATGCGAGCTTCCTTTTCATCCTATCAGCTCAGAAGTAATTGGGGGAGTTGGTGGAACGTAAGTTGATAGAAAAATGGCGTTACTGTCATTTTCAGTAACTTAATGCACATCTCAATTTCTATATTTTCATTATGTATTCCTAACTTAATTTTTTCCCGATATACTTTGCACGTTTGCAGTACCTATCTAACAATATGGCTTAACTTCTCTTGGTAATTGATGAGCTAGTGGGATATAGCATAATCTGCAATATTGTTTTTATCGTTAATTGGATGTAAAACCATTCAGATGCAATCTGCAATATTGTTTTTATCATTAGTTGGATGTAAATCCATTCAGATGCAATCTGCGATATTGTTTTTATCATAAGCTGTGTTTCCTATAAAAAAACCATTCAGATGCACTTTGCAATATGTTTTTTAAAGCAAGATGATCTTACTTCTGTTAGAGATGAATGAGATTGTCAGACATTTTAAAATACCATGTTATGTCATTAGTTGGATGCTAAAGCTATGCAAAAGCTCATGTTGTACGTGTTGTTAGAAATGCTTATCGCTAACTGCAAATCACTGTTGGTCTTTTAGGTTCTTAGGTCATAACAGGAAGTATGTCTTTTCTATTAAGTACAATCTAAATTATAGAACTGGTCTATGTGGCAAGTAAAGGGGCCTTTGCCCATGCATGTGATCCTTTTGCTTAATTCTCATCAAATATGAAAATGGGAGTTTCTGTTTCTGCTTGCGGAGGTAATTTCTGATTGTTGCCTCATGGATTGAGAGGCTTAAGTGTGATGACGTGTGAAATACAGTTTCTATCTATACTTATTTGAGTGGTTTAGCAAGTTGCTTAATGACAAATTTTAGGTCTCCTTTTGGTGTTATCATCTTGTTACCATTATTTTTTTCCCCGTCTGTTGTATTTGTAAATGCTGAACCAAGAATTAGGTGGCTTCCCCCCCTCATTCAAAAGAAAGTGATTTAGTTCAGTTCACTGTTGTTAGAGGATACGTGAGGCATGCCTCGAGGCGAGAGGTGCTTGAGCTGAGAGGCCATGCAACTCTAGGTAGCTGAGGCGAGGCGACGTTGGATGAGGTGCGGCGAGGCGTGAGGCATGAGGCGAAGTGAGGCGCGCGCCTCATGGATTCTGACAATATGGGGTTGAAAATCCACTTCTTTTTATCACTTGTTTTCATTGAAATGTGTGTTTCTTATAGTCCACATGCCGATTGTGTATTTTTTGTATATATAATTAATCTTGTCTTGTCATTGTCTTTTTCCATTATTTATATATTATATAATAATATAATTAATATTTTATAATGGTAACTTCAAATTTTTCGTTAGTGTGTATTTATTTTATTTGATATTATTCAACACAATAGGATGTATGATTCAAAAGAGTAATGCTATAGCCATTTGTTGTACATGTTATTTTATTATTATATCATATTATTTTATATAAAGAGTGCACTATTAATTCCTAAAAATAAATGGTGTTGCACTATTAAGTACAAACATATTTATATTAATTTTGAAGGGAAAATATAATTACAAATGAGTTTTCTCAAGTATTTATGAAAAATGCCAAATTACTATCATGCCATGGTGTAAAGATTACAAGGGTTTCAGGTGACACCTTTATAATTATTTGTAATAAACACGCGCCACATGTCCGTGAAGCGTGCGCCTCTCTTCTATCGCCTCGCTTTTCCGGTTCCCATCGCCTCGGTGCGCCTCTCGCCCTTTAACAACACTGGTTCAGTTTAATTGAGTCATTTGACGGACACCATGCCAAGTATTAAATAATGGGCCAGAGACTGGTTTGTACATTCATTTTGACTCTGATGGAATGGTATTAAAACAGTGAGTACTAAGTTCGGGGGAATTTTTTATTTTTTTTAAGATTAGGTTGACAATGAGATGCAATTGATACTTTATAGCTGGATTATTGATTGCATGCTTCCAGTGATTGAATTGTTTTTTTGTGGATCAGTTGTAATATGACCCTTGAACTGAATTTGGTAAAGAGATCGAGCATCAGTGATTTTGACGGTCTAAAGCAATGACAGTTTATGGATAAATGTTGCTTCTTATTTCTGAACTTAACTAGAGTTAGATGTTGTCGAACGTTAACAAGATGTGTAACATATTATGTGGGGTCTCATTTATAACAATATATGAACAAATATTGCTTCTTATTTATGAAATTAACCTTCAGAAATTAAAGTGCTTATGATTGCGATATCTATTAAATTCTTATTTTCCAGGTGTGTTATTCGCGGTTGTGTTCCCAAAAAGATATTGGTCTATGGAGCATCTTTTGGTGGTGAAATTGAGGTGAGATTGTATTTCACATAGGGATTTCATGGTATATTTTGCTGGTTTTAGGTTTCACATAGCTGAAACTGAAAGTCTTTCTTGGTAGCTGAAACTAAAAGTCTTTATTAATATCTGAAACTAAAAGTCTTTATTTTTTTTGACAGGAAACAAGAACTTTATTAAGAAAAATAAGAATTACAAAGCAAGTGGATAAGAAATCCACTAAAGTAAAAATGGAAAAAAGGAAAATAACTTAAAGGCAATTCGAGACCCTAAAACAACACATCTATTCACTTAGACAACTACTGCTTTCCAATCTATAGAAATTGTAGACAAGGAAATTCCTTTGAAATGGTATGAAACTGAAGCCCATAAAGAAGCTAAAAAATGCACTAAGCTTTGAAACTTCTGTCCCTTTGTCATCTTCAAAAGTTCTTTGATTTCTTTCTGACCAAATAACCCAAAAAACAGTCATGATACCACATTTCCACAAAGTCTTTGCTCTCTTATTCCCTTTAAACGAGTAAAGAAAATGCACTAGAAGATTGGAACAATGTTCAGATAATACCCAACTAATTCCAGTTTCCCAAAAAAGTTTAAACCATAACCGAGAAGAAAAAGGACAATGAATAAATAAATGATCCACACTCTCTTCATTGTTTCTGCATAGGATGCACCACTGAGGACATAAAGAAAGAGCATGCCATCTTCTCTAAATATTGTCAACAGTGTTAACTTTGTTCAAAGCCATAAGCCAAACTAAGAATTGAATTTTTGGAGGGACTTTAGACTTCCATATGAACTTAGCTGGAGTAAAAAGAGGAGAAGAATCCACTTCCAATAGTTTCTGAAAAGATGTTGGGTTTATTTTTTTGTTTGTCTATGGTGGAAAAAGATTTATGAAGAAATGTGTGTAAAATTTTCTTTTGTGAAAGCCTTCCTCTTGATTATCTTAGTGCTTGCGGAGATTAACATATGGCTTTTTGAATTTAATTACTTCATTTAATGTGGAGAAATTGAATGAGGTGTAATTGGAGAAAGAAACTTCTTTGTCTCCAATCAGATCAACCAATCTTTATAATTATATAGACCTTAAGTAGATATGATAATCTATTATAGCAGAATTTATTTGAAATTTTCATGAAATGAATATGATGAAATTTGCTTACATCATACAATTGGTCATGAAGATTTTGTTTTATCTTGGTTTGCAGTAGTCAATAACTCTAGCATAGTATGTTTTAAGAAATCCCATATTTCTTATATGTGCATTTTAAAGTGATTGATGACTTTGCTGTTTGTGTTGTAGGATGCAAGGAATTATGGATGGGAATTACAAGAGAAAGTTGACTTCAACTGGAAAAAACTTCTGCAGAAGAAGGTTTGGATTCATTTGTCTGTTCTTTACCTTTATACATGTGATGTCAGTCTTTCATTACTCATGTTCATTGTTCCCTATACTGTTGCTCCTTTAGTAACAAGTTTGGAGAATCAAATGAAATCGATAATGTTTTTGTTGATGTTAGAGATTATGTGCAGCTGCAGTTGTTGATTTATATTTGGATAAAATTGATTTGTCTATATTTTATATTGATTAAGCAGGAGTTATATGAATGATGACTGATGAAGGCCTTTCGGTTTTATTTTTGTCCATTTTTGGTTTTTTGAATCAGTTCTTTAGGAGAAAAGACAAAAACTTACATGGTTTGTCTCATGGGTTTTAAGGGGAGGAATGGTGTGGCATCAAGTTTATAGGATTGAGTTGTTTCTTTAGTTTCAGCTAATTATGGTCATACTAATGTAGTGAGAAAGTTGCTATTTCAATTACAAGTCTGCCTCTTTTATAATTTTTTTCGGCCCGCTCTTTTTTCGTCTCTCTACCTCTACTTTAAGAATTGTTTTCTTTTGTTAGTTTTTTACTTTTCTTTCTAAGTCTTATTAATACCTGGATGTAGATTTACTCTTTGTTTTTATACGTCAATTGCTAAATTTCCTTATTTTTTGAAATTACAGACGGATGAAATAGTCAGATTAAATGGAATTTATAAGCGATTATTATCAAATGCTGGGGTTAAATTCTATGAAGGGGAGGGGAAGATAGTTGGTCCTAATGAAGTTGAGGTCACACAACTAGATGGCACTAAGTTGTGTTACACAGCAAAGCACATATTGATCGCAACTGGAAGTAGGGCTCAACGCCCTCCAATTCCTGGCCAGGTAACTTTTTGGCTGTCGGTAATGATATAATTGAAAATTAATTCAGCACAACATACATGCTGGCTGCTCTTTCACACATTACAACTGGGTTTAAAATGTTAAGCAATTATTATATGTGCATATATTAAGTTTTGTGATGCCATTGAAGATATACTGCCTGCATCGTGAATAAATAAATATTTGTGCTAAAATCTATAGAATTTACTGACATGTAGAAACAATGTTCTAAAAAATGCTAGGCGGTAGGCTTACAGTGGAGGAACGCTTATCACCCAGGCCTTCTAGGTGGCACTAGGTGGTTTTATTTTTCATTCAAAAAATTATGGATAAAACAAATTTTGGGAAAAAATGTACAAACCCAAGAACCGCCTAGACCCACTTAACCCGCCTAGGTGGCCGCCTAGTCCTGCTTAATCGTCTGACACCGCCTATGAACCATTTTCATGCATAATCGGAATGGCTAGGCACTGCCTACGCCTAGAGGCCGCCAAGGCCCTTTTTTAGAACAATGTATAGAAATCAATTCATTTGTGCCATCAGAACCAAGCTTAATGTTGTGTTATCTGAAGTATTTTTAGAGGAAGCATCTAAATCAATTCATTTTGTTCTAAGAAATTGCATTTTTGCGCCATCAGAACCAAGCTTAATGTTGTGTTATCTGAAGTATTTTTGGAGGAAGCATCTGTGCGTAAGTTGTTGAAGGAAATTGGATGAATTATGTGCATACACAATGAAACAGACAAGTTCATATTACAAAACCTGATCCTGCTCACAGTAGGAGACTGATGCCTGGAATACTCTCTGGCAAAGCTACCCTACATTGGGACAGTGATAATGCAGTCATGGAATTGTGTGTGCTAGTGGCAAGGAATTTCTTCTCTCCAGTCAATGACCTGTTTTCACTTTAGATATCAATAGCAGAATGCTTGCCATTAAGCCGGTGTATAAATGAAAATTTGTAAATGTTGTTAGTTCTGACTTCTGTCTCTCTCGTTTAATATTTTATTCTGTTCAATCAGCTTCAATTACTGGCTTTGTCAATCTGATCTTAGTTCATATATATTTTTTTCCATATTTTTTGTACCATTCTCTGCAGTTCTTGTGCAATATACTTTTAGTTTGATGTCTAGTAGATCCTTTCTTCGCTTACTTGTTCCTTAGTTGCGACTTCTGTCGGAAATATTGATCTGCTCAAAACTAGCTTTTGCTCATTACTGAATTTAGATATTAAATGTCGGCCCTTTTCATTCCCTCTTTATTTATTTGTCCTTTTGCCTTTGAATTTATAGGAGCTGGCTATAACCTCTGATGAGGCATTGAGCTTGGAAGAATTACCCAAGCATGCTGTGGTGCTCGGTGGAGGGTATGACTCTTCTCTCTTAACCTATGTTGTATATTTCTTTTATAATTTTTAGTCTCATTTGTTTGCCTGTTGATGTTCTTAGATGATTATCCTCTCATGTTATTTAGGTACATTTCTGTTGAGTTTGCTTCCATATGGCGGGGGATGGGCTCTACCGTGGATCTATTATTCAGAAAGGAACTTCCATTGAGGTTATTTTTCATGCTTATGTGTGTTTTCACTATCCAACGCCAGCCCTTTGGTCTTCAAAGACGAGTTTTGGCAGTGGACTTATTCAGTTGTCATTTAATATTAGTTACGAGTTGCTTCCCTAATATCATTTTAAAGGTGCCCTCCAAAATTTGAATATCAAAATTTTGGTATCTTAATTTGCTTGTTTTGGCATTTGGTGGGTCTGGCCAGTTGGAACTTTAGATCAGACCAAATTTTGTTATTGGCGAAATATTTAATGAATATGGAGACGTAGAAAACATCTGGAGCTGTAAACTCCATTGCCTTAATTGTTTAGTTTTCTTTCACATATTAATGCAGTTAATCCATTGCACACTTACCAAGAATCTTATGAATGGAGATGTGAGCCATGCCAGTAGAATGGCGTTGCTTATTTGATAGCTGAGTTTCAATTCTCTTTGTTTTTTGGGTGGAAAGCCCACATATTTGTTTAGCTTATGAATAGGAGTGGCAACGGGCCGGGTTTTAAAAAAAATATTTTTTTTAATAAAACAATTTATTTTTTTGAATTTTTTAATATTTAAAATTGAAAAAAATTAAGAATATCAATGTTTTTAGTGTTCTTTTGTATTGGATCTTAAAAATTTAATTATAAATGTATGTATTTAGGATTAAAAATTAATTTATATACAAAAAAAATTTTTACTAATAAAAACTGGGCACGAGTTTTTTGCCTAAGCCCGGCCCGCGCCCTAAAATTTTACCCTTGGGCTGGGCTGAAGTCCGCCGGAACGGGTCAGACTCAGGCTTTTACTTATGAATAACTGTTATATTTATGCTATTGACGATGGGAACTCTTCCCTTTGCTTTCTTCTGAGCTTTTTCCTGTTATTTTTTTGACTGAAATAAAAAAAGTAGCTTTTTCCCCATCTCGTATATTGGATGATAATTAGAATTTACAGACTAGGTTTTTCATTTCCTCCATCATGAGAGTGTATTTCTCACTGCGTCAGTTGACTCTGTTCCTTCCATTACTTCTTATCAGAAGGATATTCTCTGTGAATTTTTTTGTCTCCATTACTCTCTACTTTGAATCTGCAGAGGTTTTGACGATGAAATGCGGGCTGTAGTTGCTAGAAATCTGGAAGGCAGGGGAATTAATTTGCACCCGAGGACAACTATAAAGGAGGTACTTACTGGAATTTTCTTGATTCACTTGGCTTGTGTTTTTTTTTTCATGTGTGTTTTCTCTTAGGAATTTGTCATTTGTTATCGTCTTCTTAATATATATAAAAAATATCTATTTTATAAATATGGTCTTATGCTGATAATTATATGTACATCTTCAGTTGATTAAATCAGAGGAGGGTGTTAAAGTTATTACAGATCATGGTGAAGAGTTGGTGGCTGATGTTGTACTCTTTGCCACTGGTAAGAACAATCACTGATAGTAGTAGGAATGCATTTGAGCAATTTTTCAATGCCCATCCTGAAATAAGGCATGTTGTCTATTTCTTCATGTATTCATTTGTTCTTCTTAAAGTATATGCTCTCCTCTCTCACTGTACTTACACGGCATGCCCTTGATCACACAAGCATATGTATAAATACAATCTCCCTTATGGTATTCGTTTCATGGATGTTTGACAAAGTCCTCTCCCTCTCTATACACACATACGCGCATGCTGTCATACGTATGTATCATCTCCTTATTTCATAAATGCTTGCGAAATCAATTTACATACCCGTGTCTCTTTTTTAAGACGGCCAAAACGTAGATTTTTGGTGTGCATGTTTTTCTGCTTATTTTTCTTACAGTGAAGTAAACCGTAGTCTATACTGCCTTCAAATGATCAGAAATGATTGAATTGATTATGCTACTATGCAGTGAATTTTATATCCCTGTTTGTAGACATTCCTCTTTGGATTACCCAAATATTCTTTTTAGAAGAACTGAAGAAGTTCCATATCTTTTCAAGTTTATGAATTTTCACAAAACTGGGGGTATTGCTGATCTCCCTTGCATTAACGTTCTTTATATCCGTATTTCATGTACTGACACATAAATTCACTCAAGCATGGTATTGCTTTTTCAGAAAAGCAAAAAAGAAAGAAAAAGCTTGCTTGTGTCAAGAAAATATCATTACTCTTTTGTATGTAACAGGTAGGGCACCTAATACAAAAAGGTTGAATTTGAAAGCCGTTGGTGTGGAACTTGATCAAACAGGAGCTGTCAAGGTTATTTGCTTGCTACTTTTCTGATATTCTTTTGCTATATTAAATGTTTGTGACTGATTTGACTGGGAATTAGCTGACATATAGAATTCATTTTCCTATGGCCATTATTACTTATGCACCTGTTTTTTTATCTGTTATTCTGAATTAACACTAGGTTGTCTGTTACTTATATAGATTTGAAAAATAAAATTGTGTCATTCTCCCCATTTTAAGAAAGTCAGCAGTTCCACTTTTTACAGTTTGAAGCTTGATAGCTCTATACAGTGTGAATCCTGATCTCGAGAGACATGAAAGGGTTTTCAAACATTTGTTAATGTGCTACTTGCAAGTGGCATGTGAATATGTTTTTCTTTTTGCAATGAAGGCACTTGATGCCTTTGTTGCAGGTCTGTGGATCTGTTTTGAATTCTTCCCAAATTCAGCCACTGTTAGTGGAAACATCTAATTCAGAGTTCTGCTGGTTTAGTGGACCTGCAATTGAAAAAAAGTAAAAAAATCTTTTGAGGCTACAAACAGACACTGTTGTAGTGGTTATGAAGTGCAAGAATCAAAGATGGCATGAGATAGTTGCAAAAAGAGTGGGTAAATTATGTAGAATGATAACATTAGCGATGTCTTTGCCCCTGATTTTTTTGCAGGTGGATGAGAACTCACGCACCAACATACCTAGTATATGGGCCGTTGGCGATGTTACTAATCGAATGAATCTTACCCCTGTGGCCTTAATGGAGGGAACATGCTTTGCAGTACGTTTTTTTATCTGCATTCTTTCAATTTAATTTATAGAGTTAGTAGTTTTTTATTTTTTGGGTTTTGATATGCACACTTATCATTGTATGTTACTGAAATATTATATTTTTTGCACTACCTGCAGAAAACTGTTTTTGGTGGGCAACCCTGCAAACCAGACTACGGCAATATACCCTGTGCTGTATTTTGGTAACAATTACTGTCTTCTGAGAGAAGTGGCTTCCCTTTCTCTTTCTTCTCTTCTCTTCTCTCCCTCCCTTTCTCTTACATTTGCTACTTTCAATCTATCACTTCATCTAAAATTTATTGAAGGAAGTTAGGTCACAACAATTTTATTGGAATACAAGTTTATGAAACTGAAAAAGGTTTTGAGCTATTTGTCGTTCTTCCTTCTTCCAGACAGTTTCCTTATCAGAAGATTTTGCACCATAGATTTCGCCTATAGCAAAACATATTTTTTTTGGCCACCTTCTCTAGAGAAGTTTTTAGTGACAGTGAGTAAATTCTGATGCATGCCAAACTAAGGAAGGCTGACAAGGAAGAAACATGGTAAATACTCTTGTTGCATCACAGGGCTATGTTAAAGCAATTACCTAAGCTGCAATCCTCCATCCTCCTGTTTTAGCATCCCCTCTCTTTGACTTCTCCTCCTAATAGGACGCCATAAAGTTGATACTTTAATTTCGTTTAAGCGGTTTCATCATTTAACACCCTTGCACGTTTTATTCAAGTAACTTCTTTCTGCATTTTCTTTAATAACACACATGCCCTGTCCGGTACTCCTTCAACATAAATTTAGAGTCAAAAGGATTCTATAAATTAGTGGAAGCACTTTCCTGTCCTTAATAGTATGTTGAAACTCTCAGATTATATTTGCAATGTATTGATTTCTCTCCTCATATTATACTTTTATGTTTACAATGTATTGATTTCTTCTCTCTGATTACGCCAAAACATTTGGAATTCTTCTTTCTTCAAGTATTTCTACCCGAGGGCATGGGACCACTCGAATTGAAACTCAGAAAATTTAATCATTCAACAAGAACTAATTGTATTATTTTTAAGTTCTGGATATTTAAAGGCTGTAAATTTGAAAAGCTCAGACGAAATTGGTTAATCAAAAGTTCAAGGGGCAAAGATATCAAGAAAATAATTAAATTTATTTTTTTGTTGTGAATGATGGTTTCACACTTTTGCTTTAATTTGTTATTTGCAGCATACCTCCTCTCTCGGTAGTGGGTCTCAGTGAGGAGCAGGCAATAGAGCAAGGAAAAAGTGATCTTCTGGTTTTCACATCAAGCTTCAATCCAATGAGGAACACCATCTCTGGGTATGTCTGGTGACTTGAAATCTCATTTCAATAAATTAAAATAAGTATCTTACAATGGAACATTTGCCAAAACTATAGAGAATACTGTTCATCAAAGAATTGGGGGTTAAAAAAGATCCCAAGACAACTTTTAATGTTATTGTATCTGTATGATCATACCATATATATAGTAAAGAGGAGAGGTGGGCAGTTTATAAAATCTGAAGTGTTGAGTATCTATACCTGTGGCCATAATGCATTAGACATTCATGTATTGTTTATTTACAAGTCATATTCTCCCTGGCATTAGGAATATTAACTTTGTATCGTGTAAGAAATTGAGGTACCAGGTTGAGGAATGTCCATGAGGAAAGACGGGTGGTCCCTAATGGCCTTTTTCATGTGGATCTGCAATTATGGTTTTTGAATGTACTGGGGTTACTATTCTTTTGTCCTAAATAATAAATTGGTTGTCGGCAAGGAAATTGAGGAATTATGCTCATTAGTGATTTCGTGTTTGAAGAATCTTAAAATAATATTTACCATGCACTAGTTTGTCTGGATGTGGAATATTTTAATTGATTATATGCTGTTATTATGTTAGTAGATTTATAGATGGTTTTGTGTGCAGCAGTTATTAATGTATTAATGTTTGGCCTATAAATATCGTACATCTTCTTTGAAATTCTATTTTATTTTATTTTATTCTTTTTGTTGTTAGACGGCAAGAGAAAACAGTAATGAAGCTAGTTGTGGATGCTGAGACAGATAAAGTTCTTGGAGCATCAATGTGCGGGCCAGATGCAGCTGAGATAATGCAGGTATGATTGTGCTTTTGACTTGGATCAGTGGATCGCTACTCTGAAAGTCTGAGCTACCAAAAAGACCCTAAAAAGGAATGAGATTCACTTCAGTACTTAATTAGTATAATCAAAATCCCAAAAACTAATTTTAATCATATACTTTGTTGAATAAAAATGATGAGCACTTGGCATATAGTCTTAAAGAGTATTGAGTATGCTAACGATTTTGGTTGACATTGCAAGAAGAGTTTTGAAATCACTCCCAACTTATCATCTGAAGTTGTGCTACTTGATAAGTTGCATTGATTTGGAATTTCCCACTTTAATTGTCTCTCATTTGTTGTTAATTCTTGAATCACGATACCAATTTGGGGTTTCTGTTCACAGGGTATTGCTGTTGCACTGAAATTTGGAGCTACCAAGGCACAATTTGACAGCACGGTATGCTTGAGTTTCTTATTTCTATTTTTGAGTCACTGCTTCCAAAATTACATACTTTACTTGACAGGCTGTAAAAATCAATATCTCAAATTCATTTTTGTAATCGTGCATGAGTTAACTTTGGTCATATCGGCATTGTGAGAGAGCAAGGACAAATTCCCCCAAACGACTGGAATGAACCCAGTCGTATCCCCCCAAACGACTCAAATGAACCCAGTTGTATAAAATGTGTGTTTTTAAGTGTCGCTTTTCAGTGATGAGTAGTCCATAAGACCGTCAACGCTTTCTGGTTCTTAGTACTATATTATTGACATCTCTGAAGTATTATTTATTTACTGAATGGCTCTTCTACAGGTGGGAATACACCCTTCCTCTGCCGAGGAATTTGTGACTATGCGATCTGTGACGAGACGTGTTGCTTCAAGTGGCAAACCAAAGACAAATCTCTAAGACTCTCAGTCATAGAGAAGAGGGTTTAAGATACATACTTCGTTATGTGGTTGAATATTGGTATTTCACATTTACCAACCAGAGGTAAAAAAATCGAATTAGCAATAGCAGGAGCCCAGTTATATTCACCTAAATAAAAGTTTCATCTTATTAGAATTATATATATCACTTGGCAGTTTTCATTCTGATATTGCAAGGAACGATGTAATTTAATTCCTATATCATCATATCTTGTTTGTTTGTATGTGTCTTTTTTTTTTCAATTTGAATAACTCTGGTTGCATATTAAAAGATTGTGATTTACCATTTATTTTAGCTGTGGTTTGTCACTAACTCACTATGTAGTTTAAGCGCTTATTAATCGTAGATCACTATTTGAGCGATTTGATCCGGCCGATTTCATACCTAAGCCGCAGCTTTTCCTTCACACACATCGCACATTGTATACCGAATGTTATATTTATGGATAACTGGTTATTGTTAGCATAAATATAACAGTTATTCATAAATAAAGTGATTATAGAAAATTCGCAAACTAAACAGTTCGAAAGTTGTTTTTGTTAGGTCTTTTAATATTGATAATTTAAAATTTGTTGCAATTGTAAAAAACCACCTAAACTGCTTCGCCTATTTGATTCTAAAATTTGTAAAAAATATTTATATATTTAGCCTAGCTAGACGTTTCTGTATTATATGAAAACGGAAATCCTGCTCCAAAAGCAAGATGCTGTATTTCGTCCCCCAAAATAGTTTCGTGATATTAATCAGTTTTGACAAAAGCTTTATGATCTACTACTTCTAAGACAGTATCTAAGCTTCTTTTTCATTTCAAATATATAAATATATATATATTATATATATCTATATATATATATATATTATATCTATATTATATAATATATATATCTAATCTTATTGGAAAATGGAGTTTCTATCTGTGGCTTCCCCGGTTTTGGTTCCGGCATCTTGGCTGGGCATGCCAGCAAGTCTAGAGTGTTCTTCCTTTTAAAGAACAATCAACGAGTTTGTAATTGAATTTATTGAAATAAAACTTTATATACAAAAATTACAACTTATGAACCATAATGAAACTAAATCAACAAATTAAATCAGAATCGAAACTTAGAATTCAAGTAACCAAAATCAATAAACAAACTGACTTGTAAAGATTGAGACTAGCGTATTAGCTATTCCTATAACAGAAATTCGCCTTTACTCTTGTGCTTGTATTTCGTTGGACGTTTGCCACCAGAATACAACAATCTGCAAGTCGAAAATTTGCACTGGATATTTCGACCCCTTGCGAATCTACTGGATGTTTGATTTTTCGTTTTCAAGGATCAGTAAGTTGGTATATGGAAAAATTATATCTTTTTCATGTATGTATGCCTCTGTCATTCTTATTCCATTCATAGAGAATAATAGGAAAAATGCCACCAAAACGTTTTTTGAGAATTTCAATGAATCTGGAAGAAGTGTTGATCAGACACAAATATTCAGATTTGAAAAATGAAAATAAAAAACTAAAACGTTTTATTAAACAAAACATTTAATATAAGTGTAAAAATATATTAATTAATTTTAATGTCATGCCTACCAACCACACACATCCAAGCCAACCTTTCATTTTCTATTTGCTTTTTAGATGTAGGACTAATCCCTCTATTTTTATACAAACTCTTATGCTTCCCACCGATTCTCTCCAAGTAGGGAAACTTGCTTTTCAGATGTGTCAACTTCCGTAACACTCTTGGTACCGCTTCGGCCGGCACCAAAATAATGCTTTACCCCTAGAAGTCCAGTCGACTGCGGCCTCTCAATGCATTTTGGGGAGAGCCAACTAACTCTTTCAAAACAGTCCGTTGAATTTCTGAGATTTTCGATATAGAAGCAACTGCTGCGGCTCCATTTTTTTGTATAATTATCACTCTCCAGAATACTATTCTTTTGTTTCTCCTTGATGTAACGGTAAGATTACATATTGAATCCTCGTGCACTGAGTAGGCTTCAAATTTCAAATGTAAGGCTTTTAGATTTGTTTTCATGTATACCAATCATTTTTTTCCTTCTGTTTTGATCTGTATTTGGTTGCCTGCGAGAATCTAACCTTGAATATCAACATCAATGCTATCAAAAAAATATTGTGATCATATAAAAAGAATTAATAATAATAATAATAATAATAATAATAACAATAATATATAAACAAATTGTGACTGCAGTGGTCTTGTTTGTATGATATGTTTCCAAGCGAATAAACAAATTCATATTTTATCTCCTTAACCTCCCATAAGATTAAGATTCGAATTCAGGTGACAAGTCAAAAAAACCTACTCTAAAATCATTCCTGCAGGGCAAACCTAAAAATGGTTATTCAAATTGAATATTAAAAATTAAAATAGCTCAAAGCACAATAAAATTATTTTTTCAAGAGAGGAAAAATTAGAAATGCTATATTTACAAATTCATAAAAATAACTGTTTTCAACATTAAACATGCTTTTATACATTTTAAATTTCGAAGTAGTTTTTAAATTCAATATTCTAATATCAAATTTATGTACAAACATTTGAAATGTTGATAAAATCATGTAAAATTCAATTAGTAAAGTTTACATGATTCTCATTAAATCTGACGAAAAACAATGGACATATCCTCGAAACTCAGTAGAAGGTAATAAACTGGAATCTTGGATTTTCTTCCATTATTCTGAATCTGATAATCGAATACATCACTGTTTTAGAAACCATTCATAGCAGAATCACCCTCAAAATTCACATCATAGCTTTATCACGAATTACGCTTCTCTTTGCCCCTTCGATTTGATATATAAAGACTCTGAGGTGACCGATAATTCTTTCGAAGCCATTCGATCATCATGCAGCCACTAACAACTACAAGATGGTGTCCGACTCGTCCAAGGAATGGATTTCCAAAAAATGTAAAAAGAGCACAATTAATAACAAGATATCTACAGATCACGACTAAACATCCTCGACAGCTTCTCGAAGTTGAAAGATATATTAAGTTGCTTTCGACTCAGTCAAGCTTGACATTGGAGTACAGAAGGGTGTCCCTTGTAAGTGGCATGTTGAGAAGGAAGTAAACCTGCAGTAAGATTAAGCAAGAAATGGAATTTATGTAGCCACGGCTTTAAAGAATTAATGCAATCTACTTAAAACAATTATATTCAAGAAACTGTAAAAACCCTGTATATCTCAATATTATATCATTCACGTCGCGGCATCAATAATCAACCAATGACAGAAACTCAAAATAACTTCAAACTGACCAAAAACTGATTGTCATCCCAGGTGGCAATGACCACCTATAGAAATGCCAGTTCCTAAGAAAACTCTCGTCTAGCTCGCATTTAGGATACCCCAGATGTAAGACACGTCATTGAATTGCCAACAAGCACCACAAATATCAACCAAGGCCCATCTCTTGACAATAACTAGTCCTGTTGTTGTTAGAGACTGATGGGAACCTCCCCTGTTTTGAATACAGGTTCAGCAGCTTACTCACTTCACGCCTGGGTGATTCTCCTGCTCAACCACAACAATCCAAGAACCAACGCACCACAACTCCAGCACGAAGGCAGTCGACAAACTCAAGCTATTCAACAAATGTGTATTCAAGCAATATTTGTATTCGTTGAAAGAATGTAACAGTAGAATAAAGATGAATGTAATGACAATAACTTGTATTAATAAACAGCCACCAGGCTATAGTTCTCTCACTGTGTCTTCCTTCCACTATTACATATCATATTCTCAAAAATAAAAGAAACTAGAAAAGATTGACAAATTCCAAGACTGATAACTTTCCAAATTTGACAGATTCCAGAAAACCATCAGCTCCTCCTCATTCCCCTGACATTTTTTCCTTTTCATTTTCTGATCCCTCCACACGCCCTTGCTGCTGTCCTTTTACTGCTGTGCCTCCTGCCTCTAACTGACTTCCTTCTCCCATTGGTCCATCTTTTTCCCCCGCTCGGATGCTTCCACCTGGCAGTAAATTAGCTCCCCTTGCATTTTCTCTGATGCTCCTACTTGGCAGAGAATCAGCAGGCCTTCTCTTCCTTTGATAGACCTTCAGCCCATGGGCCCTATCAATACCCCCCCCATTCAAACTCACCTTGTCCTCAAGGTGAAGATCAGGAAACTGATTAAGCATCCCTTGTAGTGACTCCCAGGTACTTTCAAAGTCGGGCAAGTCTCGCCACTTAACCAAAATCTCATAATCACCATTTAAGAGCTTACGTGAATTAAGGATAGACTCAGGAAATACCTGTAGCTCGTTCTCTGCTGTCATGCAAACCGGCAATGGCTGACTTGTAAGAGGTGAAGTAAGTGAGTGCTTCAACTGAGAAACATGGAAGACGGGATGAATCTTGGCGTGTTCGGGAAGCTGTAACTTGTAAGCGGTGGGGCTAATCTGTTCCACTATCTCAAAGGGGCCGTAATACCTTGGACTGAGCTTCTCATTGGGACGTCGTGCTAGTGACTTCAGCCGGTATGGCTGCATCTTTAAGAAGACCGACTCTCCCACTCTAAAAGTAACATCCCTCCTCTTTTTATCTGCTTGAGCCTTCATTCGGCCTTGGGCCGTCACTAAGTTGTCCTTTAATTCTTTTAAAATCAGATCGCGCTCTCTTAACTGCGCATTGACCTCATCAACAATGGACCCTCCATCAGAAAATCGAATCAAGGGTGGCGGGTCTCGACCATATAATGCCTTGAAAGGAGTCATGCCCGCTGAATTGTGATAAGTGGTGTTGTACCAATATTCCGCCCAAGGGATCCAATTCGGCCAGCTACGTGGCTTGCTTCCCACGAAACATCGTAAGTAGGTTTCCAAGCACCGATTTACCACCTCCGTCTGCCCATCTGTCTGGGGGTGATATGCCGAGCTGTGATGTAAGGTTGTTCCAGACAAACGGTGTAACTCCTTCCAAAAGTGACTCAGGAAGACCTTATCCCTATCCGAAACAATGGTTTTGGGATACCCATGAAGCCTGACAATCTCGCGGATAAAGAGTCTCGCTACTACAATTGCCGTGAAAGGGTGGCAAAGCACTATGAAGTGACTGTACTTCGTGAGTCTATCTACCACCACTAAAATCGAGTCAACATTGTGTGCCCTTGGCAATCCTTCCACAAAATCCATAGAGATGTCTTCCCACGACTGTTGTGGGATTGGTAATGGTTGGAGTAATCCCCCAGGTGTCAAAGCAGAGTATTTACTCCTTTGACAGACCTCACAAGCGGCGACATACCTCTGAACATCCTTCTTCATCCCTTCCCAATATACTAAGCTGGACAACCTCTTATAAGTACGAAAATAGCCTGAATGCCCCCCACTTGGAGTCACGTGAAACTCATGAAGGAATGAAGGCACCCTAGGAGACCCTTTGGGAATAATCAATCGCCCTTTGAAGAACAAGTGCCCTCGACGCAGACAATAATCACCATGACTACTAGGGTCGGCCAGCAGGTCTTGCGCAACCCCGTGGAGCTTACTGTCTCGCTGTAATTCTGCCTCAATCCCATCCAAAGCATGACATTGTCCAACTGAGAAAGCAGCTAATTGAGAGACTTCGGTGTGTTCTGTTTGTTCAGGCCTCCTCGATAGTGCATCTGCTACCCGATTCTCCTTCCCTGGTTTATACATAATAGAAAACTGATATCCTGCTAGTTTAGAAACCCATTTGAGCTGCCCCTCACTTAGACACTGCTGATCCATCAAGTAACGCAAACTGACCTGATCCGTGCGGATCACGAAAGGTTGTCCCAACAAGTAGTGCCGCCACTTCTGTACCGCTAATACTATAGCCATCAACTCCCTCTCATAGACCGATTTAGTCTGAGCCTGCGGTGATAGAGCCTGACTGTAGAATGCTATCGGCCTGCCCCCTTGCATCAGAACAGCCCCTATTCCATGGCCCGACGCATCCGTCTCAACAACAAATTCCTGAGTGAAGTCCGGCATGGCCAAAACGGGTACCGAAATCATAGCGTGCTTTAACTCCATAAAAGCTCGCTGAGCCTCCCAATTCCAATGAAAGTTGTCTTTCCTTAACAAATCCGTCAAGGGTTTAGCTATCTTTCCATAATTCCGGACAAACCTCCGGTAGTAACCAGTGAGACCCAAAAATCCTCTCAGTTCCCTTAAACAACTCGGGCTCGGCCACTCCACCATACATTTCACCTTAGACATATCGGCTGAGACTCCCTTATCGGAGATGATATGCCCCAAGTATTCGACACTATTCTGTGCAAAGTAACACTTCTTCTTATTCACTATTAATTGGTGTTCTCTCAAAACATCCAAGACTATGGTTAAGTGCCCCATGTGTACATCCAAATCCGAGCTGTATATCAAAATATCATCAAAAAACACCAAGACGAACTTACGCAAAAAAGGCCGAAATACCTCATTCATCAATGCCTGAAATGTAGCCGGAGCGTTAGTTAACCCAAACGGCATCACCAAAAATTCATAGTGTCCCTCATGTGTCCGGAACGCTGTTTTTTCTACATCCTCCGATCTGACTCTAATCTGGTGATATCCGGTCTTCAAATCCAGTTTTGAGAACACCATTGCGCCTCCCAATTCGTCCAATAGCTCATCTATAATTGGAATCGGATACTTGTCGGGTATCGTGATTTTATTCAAGGCACGATAATCGACACAAAACCGCCAACTGCCGTCTTTCTTCTTCACCAATATCACAGGACTTGAAAACGGACTACAACTCGGTCGGATTAGGCCAGCCACTAACATTTCCCTTACGATTTTTTCGATTTCATTCTTCTGGTAGTATGGGTATCTGTAGGGCCTCAAGTGTGGTGGTGAGACCCCAGCCTGAATTCGGATGGCGTGTTCCTGCATCCTTTCCTTTGGCAACACAATCGGTTGGTCAAAGACATCTTCGTACTGTTGCAGTATCTCTTGGACCTTCCTGTCACTGCACATATGGTCATTACCATCATCACTCAACTTCAACCAACTCTGTTTCAACTCGATTACCAATCCTACATCGTCTCTATGGAGAGTGCGAACAATGGCCTTATATGACACCATCGCTCGTCTCAAAGATGGTTCCCCTCGCAGCCGTACTGTTTTCCCGTCCTTGGTGATGGTCATGGTCAGGTCACGGTAATTTGAAGAGAATTCCCCCAAGGTTTCTAGCCAAGTGACCCCTAATACGATATCTGCACACCCAATTTCAAACACAAAAAAGTTTTCCTCAATCTCTATTCCTGAGAGCTTCACATAAACCTCCTTACAGTAACCTCGCCCTCTCATTCGCCCCCCATCTCCAAGTTCCACTCCAAATGACTTGGATTGATCCACATGCAGCCGCAGCTCCTCGACTAGGATCGGTGAGATGAAAGAGTGAGAAGCCCCACTGTCAATCAATATTACCACCTTCCGGCCTTGCACTGATCCTGCCACCCTCATAGTTCTTCCAGCAGGGGCGAATCCCATCAAGGAATTCATGGATACCGACAACGATTGCTCATCAGTTGGCCCTTGTTGGTCTCCCGAGCTAATTTCCCCCGTTTGAGTTGTCATCACCGTCGCTCCAGGTGAGGGCCGAAAGGCTTGGGTAAGGTTAGTAGGTTCTAGTGAGGCTAGACCTATATGGCCGAATTGCTTCTCTGTTTCAAGCTGCAAATTTTCTTGATTAACATCGTGTCCTCTTATCATTCCCTCTAATCCTTCTCCCCTTCCATCTTCTTCGACAATCAAAAGCTTCAAATTCTTATTGGGACATATATGGCCTGGGAAGAATTTCCCATTACACTTGAAGCACAGGTTGTTCATGCGCCTGTAATTCTCCTCTTGTTCTGAGAGTCGCCGAAACGGTGGTGGCCTATAAGGGTTCGACGCCGCCGAGCTGTTTGCTCGGAAGTCTCGCCCCAAGTCACCGGTCGAAGCTCCTCTGGCAGTGGGCGTGGCTTTGCTTGGCTCAGATGCTCGGTGGGTTTTGAATTCTTGGTTTGAAGGTGTTGGCTGATATGGGTTTGTACCAGGCTTACTAAAGCCCATTCCAAAATCATGAGATTTCCCAGCATAGGAAGAACTATGTGGGCCGGTCCACCCATTAGTTTTCCATAGCCCCGCTTGACTACCTTCCACCTTCCTCATTCCAGCCTCCATCTTTTCTTCCAGGTCAAGAACCAGCCCCATTACATGCCTCAACCCTTGCATTCTCCAAGGTTTCAACTCTGCTTGTAACTTTTCCTTTAACCCACACGTGAAAAAATGCGTGAGTAACTCCTCGCTCGCCCCCGGTGTCGTACTCGAAGCTAGCTCAAATTCAGCAATGTACTGGCTAACACCTCCTGTTTGTTTCAGATTGATCAGAGCCGGATACCCTGTTGGTCCAGTAGAAGAGCGAAATCGTTCAAGCAATTCCTCCTTAAGCTTGTTCCACGTCTGTGGTGGCCATCGTGCCGCCAGCCATTGATACCAATTTAGTGCAGCCTTCTCGAAGCACACTGCTGCCGCCGATATCTTATCTGCTTCCATTATCTCATTAACCTCAAAGTAGTGTTCAGCACGATAAATCCACCCTTGTGGGTCGGTTCCGTCAAACACCGGTAACTCGAGCCTTCGGTATCTCCTTCCTCCCCTTCTCGCATAACTCCCTGGCCCTTCTTCCTCATCTACACTTTCATACCCAGGGTGTTGGGAAGCTCCTCCTGTCTCCACCCCTTTTCCCTTTTCTTGGTGCTTTCGACTAGCGTCCATCTCCCTCATCATAGCCATCAAGGCTTCTTGCCCCTTCCTCAACTCCTCTATGGTCTTGTTCATTCCTTCCTGCCCTTGGTGCAACCCTTCCATTGCCTCAGTCATCTTTTCCACTCGGCTCTCTACTTCTTCCACTCGGGTATCCATTCTCTCTCCGGTTCGTGTGGAAACCATCTCCTTCCCACTCCCACTGTCGCCTTGCTCTGATACCACTGTTAGAGACTGATGGGAACCTCCCCTGTTTTGAATACAGGTTCAGCAGCTTACTTCACGCCCTGGGTGATTCTCCTGCTCAACCACAACAACTCCAAGAACCAACACTCCACAACCCCAGCTCGAAGGCAGTCGACAAACTCAAGCCATTCAACAAATGTGTATTCAAGCAATATTTGTATTCGTTGAAAGAATGTAACAGTAGAATAAAGATGAATGTAATGACAATAACTGGTATTAATAAACAGCCAACAGGCTATAGTTCTTTCATTGTGTCTTCCTTCCACTATTACATATCATATTCTCAAAATAAAACTAACTAGAAAAGATTGACAAATTCCAAGACTGATAACTTTCCAAATTTGACAGATTCCAGAAAACCATCAGCTCCTCCTCATTCCCCTGACATTTTTCCTTTTTCATTTTCTGATCCCTCCACACGCCCTTGCTGCTGTCCTTTTGCTGCTGTGCCTCCTGCCTCTAACTGACTTCCTTCTCCCATTGGTCCATCTTTTTCCCCCTCTCGGATGCTTCCACCTGGCAGTAAATTAGCTCCCCTTGTATTTTCTCTGATGCTCCTACTTGGCAGAGAATCAGCAGGCCTTCTCTTCCTTTGATAGACCTTCAGCCCATGGGCCCTATCAAAGACACGTCATTGAATTGCCAACAAGCACCACAAATATCAACCAAGGCCCATCTCTTGACAATAACTAGTCCTGTTACCTAAATTGCAACCATGTGAGAAAAATTCAAGCTGAATTTGCTTTTCAAGTTGCGAATCTCTGTGGCAGAAGTCAAGACAATCTAATCTTACCGTCAGCTAAATTCTTTCGCCACGCTTTCCCACTTGTAAAGGTCAGCTTATCATTATGTGGATCCAAGAACAAGTTTGGTTCAGAAGACAAAATATTTGATTCCGAGGTCCCAAGTATTGGAATTACAATGCCATTAATGGAAAATGAGATGGATATATTTCAGCAGCGTGCTGGCAAACTTTATTCTCTACTAAATCATAGTTAAAGTAACTTTCATGCAATAGAACTCGGCTTAAAACTATGTTGCAACCAACTGCAAACTACAAAAGCCCACTTCAATAACGTTGCAATACACGATTAACCCTCTTTTAATACCACAATTTCTTCTAAAGATAAATAAAACAAAAACTACAATTAACTCTCTATTATGTAACTTCTAAATCAATCTACCTACATTTATCACATTTCATTTCCCACTCAAATCTTTGTGTCTCGTTGAACTAGCAAATCAGAATAGATGGCAGGTTGTCAGCCGTAGAATGCAATAGAAAAGGTTTGTAAAAATTAATATGGCATGTTAAAGGCTTGTCTCAAATGCAGGACTAGTTTTTAAACATACGAGAGAAAGTAAAGAATTCATAAATTGGATAATTTGCTATCCTGGCACTAACATCAAAATTTTTTAAGGTGTAAAACAGGTTCTAGGTATTTGTTAATATATAGTCTTACCCCTAAGAGAGTCGCAATGAGAAGAACAATTCCTGTTATCCAAGCTAAAGTCCGTCTAACCAATAACACTTCTGCAGCAGCCAAGGTTGCATTATGTGAGCCTTCTGCTTCTGCCAACACACGTGGAGATGGCCTAGAAGTATATATCAAATTTAACACAGATTCCAACTCTGGAGATGGTGTCTCATTAAAGAAGAGGACTCCTACAATTTGACCTGCCCAATAATTATAATCAATGTAACTTCGATTAACTAATTAAAAGCTTACAAGACATAAACAACAATAATACACAGGAGTTCAAAAGACGCAATAAATTTTCAATTATTCTGTTGATAATTATTCCATTGTCAATGGTACTCCAATTAATGGCAAATGCTTGAGTTTAAAGGCCAGAGCCCACATTCCACAAATCTTTATACTGAAAATCTTTAAGTTGTCATGCAAAAAAAACCAAGCGACAAAACTTAAAAAATATTAAAAATTGTTAAATCCGATATTGTAGACAAGTTTTTTTCCCCTTTTCTCAAAACAACTGCGCATGAAAATTCATAATAACGTGGATAAAAATAATGATGGTTGATTGTCATCGTAAAATTATGATCACAAAACCAGCAGGCTGGCAACACAAAATGCTATTCCTCTCACATAATAAGTGGTATGATGGAAGATTGTCATCCTAAAATGATTTTTTTTATCATGCTATGCAGACTACACGATAAGTTACAAAACATACCTTCATATGCTGTTTGCAAGGAATCAAATATCCTAGAAAGAGTGGCCAGTAGTATCATTCCTTGCTGACCAAGTCCATACTGCTCTTGCAAAGCCTATAGAGAGAGAGAAAGAGAAGAAAAAGGTAATAAATACAAACATCAAGATAGTTCATACACAATCAACCAAAGAGAGTATGCCAAAATTCATATCAAAATCGTACACAAGCATCACTTAACCAAAATTAAATGTTTATATGCATGCACAGGCTGTCTATGATCCATGTCAAAAGGTATAATTTTTAAAAAACTAAAAGAACAGTACAATTTAACTTCTACTGTTTGATAAACACTTAATTGCAGCAGATTACACAACATAAATTTACTTTTCAGAGTTTAAGACCACATAAAGACCAAAATAAAGTGCTCTTACCTTTATGTCATCAAAACTAGCCATCAATAACTCAGCAGGTCTTTGAATATTCTCTGCTAAATGTTCATGCGCGTCCATTGCCCTTTTGATATTCTGGGACAAAACCAGAAGCCTCAATGCAAAATCCCTCTCTGCTTTCTGCAGACAACTGAGATGTCACTCTTCTAATTCAAGCTCAAATATTATGAAGTATTATCAAAAAAGTGCATTAATAGTGAAACAAAATATTAAATCCCAAATAGGACCTTTGACATATGAAGTTTCACATGGTCACCATTAGCTATAGGGATAGTCAACTCTCCATTCAATGATTCCAAGGTATCGGCAACATATGATCCACCCAACCACGATGCCTACATAAATGAAAGAAACCAATATCACATATGTATAGACTATCAAAATATGGCGGAATAACACGAACGACTCTAATAGAGGATAAGCTTTGAGTCATGACTAACAAAATTTTGAATTTCCTCATCAGTGAGATCTTCTGATAATTCACCATCCAAAAAAGCCACAGAAACTTCATCTTCATCTGTAACAAGAGGCACAAAAGTAACAAATCAACACCAATCATTTATACTGAAATAGTCTCAACACAATGAATGGTCAATCAATATGTACATAAGAAGCTTGAAAAAAACACGTTTACAAAGGTACCTGGAAGTTGGATGTCAGCTTTTTTAGGCCCAGGAATAATCTTGCTGTGATAGGCATCAAATAACCGAGTGTTATCAAGATCATTATTGAGCTTAGGATCTGGGGAAAGAGATTATACATTTCACCATGAGGTAATGTGGAAAAAAAAATTAAAAAGTTTAAAATGCATTTTCAAAGCAGGTGAAATACCAGCAACTCCTCTGACTTCCACCATGAAAACAGCACGAGGTCTATTGAATGGGTTAGGCATCAGAACCTCATTCAACTGTGAAAAAAGAAAAAGAGAAAATAAAATCTTACAGCAAACTTCCACTAGATAAGCCACAAGGGAACAAAAGTTCAAAAAGAGATAAATAAAAAGTTGCAGAGAATTTTCAATGACCTTAGATGAAGCAGCTGCTGAAAGCGTAACAGGCGGAACAAAACCAAGCAAGACTGACACAGCAGCACCGACTTCCAAAAGCGACATTGAATGAGACTGAAAGTGGAAAGGCACCAACATATTCAAATAGTAAAAGAGAGAACACGGAGCAGTGTATTTATTCCAGAATCATCATTTCATCACAAAAACAGAAAACAGAAAATGCAAGACATACAAATAGTCAAATACTAGTAAATGCAAAGAGAAACACTCATAAAGCACAATGGATCTATAATCTATTACGCCCATATATGTATCAAATTCGGTTTTTGAACCTCAGATTGCTAATTAGATTATAAAAAAAATCATCTAATTTCCTACAATTTTTCTCATCATCGACAGGAGTGGAACGAAGTGAAATTGATAAAACAGTAGGAATTGAAATAACCTGAGCGACGTCGTTTTGAGATGGAGTTCGAATGTAGTGATGCGTAGGGCTATTGTTGAAGCCAGCTGTGAAATTTGTGTGCATGCAACATGCACAAGAAAACAAAGGGCATGGAGACTTTGAAGGCAAAAGACAGGCGCCGAAAGAAATGAAAGAAGCTGGCAACAGCTTGTAGCATCCAAGGGAGAAAAGAAGCTGGCACAAGCTGTAAACGTGTCCAAACCGCGTGGCACTGTTCACGCGGTTTGGGCACTATAAATTGGAGCCTCTGAAACCATTGTAATGCATCCCAAATCGTGAGGAAAGATAGAGAGTAAAGTGTTTGAGAGTTTTTTGTAAAGCTTGGGTTGTAAGCTTTGTAATTCTTTTGTGGGTATATATATAAAAGAAGAATTTTCTCTCAATTCACCTCTATTATTGTGTGTTTAATCACAACAAGTGGTATCAGAGCTAAGGTTACTCGGAGGGATCCCGAAACTCAGAAACAGAGGTTCGGTTCGGAAAGTCGGTTCCGACGAAAGTTGTCGAAAATCGATTTTGAGCATACCATCAGACGTTTCACGGCGAGACGAGCACGGTGGTATTTTTCGGCGATCGAACGGAGGCCTGAGGACGCCGCACGCGCGCACGCGCCAACCAGAGGACTCTTCACGCGCTCCACGCGCAGTAACGCGCCGCACGCGCTGCTCAAGGAAGAAGACGACGCCACGTCAGCATCCAGTCAGCGCCAGTCAGCACCCAGTCAGCGCCACGTCAGCGACCAGTCAGCAGCCCAGTCAGCGCCAGTCATTGCCCAGTCAGCAGCCAGTCAGCTGCCACGTAGTCAGTTGCCACGTCAGCAGTGCCACGTCAGCGGTGCCTGGTAAATTTCAGATAGGTCCCTGAACTTTCTGGAAATTACAATTTAGCCCCTATACTTTCAGAAATTTTCAATTTAGTCCCTGAACTTTTTGGAAATTGCAATTTAGTCCCTGAACTTTTCCGTAATTGCACTTTGGCCCCTGAACTTTCGGAAATTGCACTTTGACCCCTGTAATTTCTGAAATTTGCAATTTGGTCCCTGTGTCGGATTTTGACAAACGAAGTGTCATTTCCACCATTTTCGACCATTCCGGACGCAACGGTGAGGTCCGTTTTTTGAAATTCTGCTTAGAATTTTATGATGGAGGGGAGCAACGGAAAAATGATTTTGTTAACCAGTACAAACTATTTCACATGGAGAGGAAGGATGAAAGACCTTCTGTATGTGAAGGACTATGATGGATCGGTATTTCTGGAGCAGAAACCAGAAGGAATGACCGATGGAAAGTGGGCTAATCTTCACCAGAAAACATGCAGTACTATTCGTCAGTGGATCGACGACAGTATCGTCAACCATGTCAGTGAAGAAACAAATGCACGTGTTTTATGGAGAAAGCTGGAGGAGCTTTTCCGAGCAAAGACTGGCAACAACAAGCTGTACTACATCAAGAAGATGATGGGTTTGAAATACCAGGAAGGTACAGCTGTGGCGGACCATATCAACGATTTCCTCGGAACCATGAAGGAATTGTCTGGATTGGGCATAGACTTCGGAGATGAGGTAAATGGCTTAATACTCCTTAATACGTTACCAGAATCTTGGGAAACGTTCAGATCTACGGTGATCAATTCAGCCGCAGATGGGAAAGTCACTATGGAGATGGCAAAGACCAGGATCTTCGAGGAAGAAAAGAGGACGAGAATGCAGGAGTCAGCATCAGCCTCAACCTCAGAAGCTCTAGTGACAGAGAAGAACACCAGAAGGGGGAGGAGTAAAAGCCGAGGCCCAGGGAGATCAGACAAGAACCGAGGTAAATCAAGAACTAGAGATATTGAGTGCTATCACTGTAAAAAGAAAGGCCATATGAAGAGGGATTGCTACAAACTGAAGAACGAGCAGTCCAGGAGAGATGGTGACTCTAATCAAGAAAGAGTTGCTACTACCACCGAAAAACCTCCAAAGAATTTCATATTATATATGAAGATGTTGTGAATCTTGCCAGCCACGAGACCAGTTGGGTGATAGATAGTGGCGCATCCATACACGCCACATCTCGCAGAGACTTCTTTTCATCTTACACACCAGGGGACTACGGTGCTGTAAGGATGGGGAATGACGGACAGTCCAAAGCCGTCGATATTGGAGACATCTGCCTTGAAACAGAGAACGGGACAAGGCTAGTGTTGAAGGGAGTCAAGCACATCCCAGATATCCGGTTAAACCTGATCTCAACAGGCAAGCTGGATGATGAAGGTTTCTGCAGCACCTTTAGTGACGGATGCTGGAAGCTCACTAAAGGATCAATGGTCGTGGCACGAGGTAAGAAAGATTCAACTCTGTATTTGATGCATGCTAAGCTTTCAAATAGTAGCATAAATACAGTCAACAGTAATGAGGCAGCCGAGCTATGGCATAAAAAGCTCGGTCACATGAGCCAAACAGGGATGGAGATACTACGCAGGCGGAATGTTCTTCCGGAATTGAAGAACTCACACTTACGGAAGTGTGAACACTGCATGGCTGGAAAGCAGAACAGAGTATCCTTCCAGAGCTCCCCGCCTCAACGGAAACCGGAGGTACTAGATCTCATACATTCAGATGTATGCGGTCCGATGCAGACACGAACACTTGGTGGGTCACTGTATTTGTGACATTCATTGATGATCATTCAAGGAAGATCTGGGCATACACCTTGAAGAGAAAAGATCAAGTGCTTGGAGTGTTCAAGGAGTTTCATGCTTTGGTGGAGAGAGAAACCGGCAAGAAACTCAAATGCATCAGAACAGATAACGGTGGAGAATACAGAGGTCCGTTTGATCAGTACTGCAAGACGCAAGGAATCCGACATCAAACGACACCTCCGAAGACACCTCAGCTGAATGGCCTAGCTGAGAGGATGAACAGAACCTTGTGCGAGGGATCAGAAGCTTGCTGTCACAAGCCAAGCTGCCGAAGACATTTTGGGGGGAGGCACTCATCACAGCAGTACATGTTTTGAACATGTCCCCAGCGGTCGCACTGAAAGGTAATGTTCCTAACCAAGCCTGGACAGGTAAAGAAGTGTCATACGAACACTTGCATGTCTTTGGGTGCAAAGCTTTTGTACACATCCCAAAGGACGAGAGATCCAAGCTTGATGCAAAGACGCGACAGTGTGTCTTTATTGGCTATGGTCAGGATGATTTCGGCTACAAACTGTATGATCCTGTGGAGAAGAAGATCGTCAGGAGCCGAGATGTTGTCTTTGTTGAAGACCAGACCATAGAAGATATCCGAAGGATATGAAGACAATGCCCCAGCAATACAGAAATGTGAATCCAGAACCTCATACACCGGTGCCAGTACGAGTTGAAGATGAGGTTCCCAGACATGAGGGTACAGGTGATGAAGCTCCCAGAGATGATGATCATGATCAACCACCAGTACCAGAAGTTCCACCAACAGTTCCACAGAGAAGGTCTGACAGAGAGAGGCGACCTTCAACCAAATACTCTGCATATGAGTATGTGCTGCTTACTGACGGGGGGAACCCGAGAGCTATCAGGAGGCTGTGGAAACAGATGACAGAGAAAAGTGGGAGGAAGCCATGCAAGATGAGATGAAATCTTTGCATGACAATCACACTTTTGAGTTGGTGAAATTGCCAAGAGGCAAAAGGGCTTTGAAGAACAAATGGGTGTACAGAGTGAAGCAACAAGAGCATACTTCACAACCCCGGTACAAAGCCAGACTAGTTGTCAAGGGATTCAATCAGAGGAAAGGCATTGACTTCGATGAAATCTTCTCTCCAGTTGTGAAGATGTCATCCATCAGAGTGGTACTCAGCTTAGCAGCAAGCCTCGACCTGGAAGTTGAGCAGATGGATGTCAAGACCGCATTTCTTCACGGAGATCTGGAAGAAGAAATTTACATGGAGCAACCAGAAGGCTTCAGAGTCAGCGGGAAAGAGGACTTTGTGTGCAGACTCAGGAAAAGCCTCTACGGTTTGAAACAGGCACCGAGACAGTGGTACGTGAAGTTTGAGTCAGTTATGGGGGAGCAGGGATACAAGAAGACCACTTCAGACCATTGTGTTTTCGTTCAGAATTTTCTGACGATGACTTTATCATCTTACTGCTTTATGTAGATGATATGTTGATAGTTGGCCGGAATCAATCGAGGATTGATAATTTGAAGCAGCAACTGAGTAAGTCTTTTGAGATGAAAGACTTGGGGCCAGCTAAACAGATTCTTGGCATCAGGATCGGCCGTGATCGGAAAGCCAGGAGGTTATACTTGTCACAGGAGGAGTACATCGAAAGTACTTCAGAGATTCCAGATGGACAAGGCTAAAGCGGTTAGCACTCCTCTTGCTACCCACTTTAGATTGAGTACGAGACAGAGTCCCTCTACTGAGTCAGAGAAGGAGGAAATGAAACAGGTTCCATACACCTCAGCAGTGGGAAGTCTTATGTATGCCATGGTGTGCACGAGGCCAGACTTAGCACACGCAGTTGGATTGGTCAGCCGGTTTATGTCAAACCCAGGACGGGAACACTGGAATGCTATCAAATGGATTATGCGGTATCTTCGAGGCACTTCCAAGATGAGGTTATGTTTTGGAAGCAGTGACAAACCAGTGTTGATGGGCTACACCGATTCAGATATGGCAGGAGATGTGGATACCCGAAAGTCTACTTCGGGGTATCTGATTACTCTCTCAGGAGGAGCTGTGGCATGGCAGTCTAGGTTGCAGAGATGTGTTGCACTTTCTACAACAGAGGCAGAATTCATTGCAGCGACAGAAGCTTGCAAGGAATTGTTGTGGATGAAGACATTCGTCCAGGAATTGGGTTTCAAGCAGGAGAAGTACATTTTGTACTGCGATAGCCAGAGTGCTATCTATCTCGGTAAAAATTCCACTTTCATTCGAGGTCAAAACATATCGATGTGAGGTATCACTGGATACGGGACGTCCTGAGCTCAAGGCTGTTAGAACTCAGGAAAATTCACACCGACGACAACGGTGCCGATATGTTCACGAAGGTTTTACCGAAGGAGAAGCTTGAAATCTGTCGTGCCATAGCCGGGATGACAAAACTCTCCACATAGTCAGAGTGGGGAGATTCAGAGAACTACGATTGGCTTGATCCCAACTCAGGGTACGTAGGCAGTCATACAGATGCAGCCAGGGGAGGATCCTTTGGAGGATCCGGTTTGGATGATTATGGTCGGCTCAGATTTTGAGGAAATCTTCACCGAGGGGGAGATTTGTTGAAGCCAGCTGTGAAATTTGTGTGCATGCAACATGCACAAGAAAACAAAGGGCATGGAGACTTTGAAGGCAAAAGACAGGCGCCGAAAAGAATGAAAAGAAGCTGCAACAGCTTGTAGCATCCAAGGGAGAAAAGAAGCTGGCACAAGCTGTAAACTGTCCAAACGCGTGGCACTGTTCACGCGGTGGGAGTTCGGTTTGGGCACTATAAATTGGAGCCTCTGAAACCATTGTAATGCATCCCAAATCGAAGGAAAGAAAGATAGAGAGTAAAGTGTTTGAGAGTTTTTTGTAAAGCTTGGTTTGTTGTAAGCTTTGTAATTCTTTTGTGGGTTATATATAAAAGAAGATTTTCTCTCAATTCACCTCTATTATTGTGTGTTTAATCACAACAGCTATCGATGAAGAAGACGCCGCCGGAAGGTTCAGCTTGAACCTGGATCAGAATCAAATCAATTAATAAATAATTAATCATCGGATCAAACATTCACATAATATATACACGCGCAATTGACGGATAAAGAGAGAGGACGAACCCTAAATTCGGAGCAAAATAGAGAGGCAATGACGAGGAGATGGATAATTCTTCCGGAGAATCGAAAATCCATTGCGAAGAGGAGAGCGAATCTGATGTGTGGTGGTTTCTCTGGAAGAAGAAAGAAGGAATGGACGAGTTCAATTTTCTGTTTTAGAGACGCGACGTCGTTTTCATTTCGAACAAGCTAATATAAATGGCAACGGGGACGAGTCCCATTTTTTTTAAAATAATAATTTTTTATTTTTATAAATAAAATTATTAATTTTCTTGAATTTTTTAATACTTAAAAATTAAAAAAAAAATAAGAATATTAATGTTTTTAGTGTTTTTTTGATTGTATATTAAAAATCTAGTGAGAAATGTATGTATTTAAAATTGAAAATTAATTTATATAATTAAAAAATATGTTTTATCTATAAAAATCATATTTGGGTCGGATTCGGGCTTTTTTACCTAAGTCCGGTCCGGCTTTAAAAATTAAAATTTTACCCTCATATCGGGTTGGGCCCGTAGAGCGAGGCAATTGGCTTTTGTTTTATACAAATTATATGAAGAATAAATGGGACTAAAATTAATAGAGATAAAACTGCGTATTGCTTGTTTTATTTTTAAAAAAATAAAATAAAAGATGAGTGTGTTATTTATATATTGTTCGTAATTTTTTTTTAAATAATTTGTTATGTATAGGCATAAATTCTACAACCATTAATAAAATTGATACATCATAAGCAAACACAACATGATCATTCTAAAATTTGTCATATGTTGCATTATTAAAGCACGACCAAAGCTAACATAGTCAGTCAAGTTAAGGCATCATCCAACTAAATGAAGCCATTTATCAAAATAAGAATATGATAGTTTATAATTTTATTGTGTATTTCCAACACATATCAATTTCCTATATTAGACATATGATCATAATAAGATACATGAAACACATAAAAAAAATTGAATCGTTGAAAATCTCGTCACCAAACCACCAATTCCGGGCTTAAGCGGAGTAGGAAAAACCCCATCGCAGTCTCAGACTTTTACAAGAAACACACTCATTGAATTCGAATGTAGGATCTTAATATCAGATATTGAGCCATACACCACCAAGGCACACCTCTTAGAGACTAAAGGTCAAGTCAGAATCTCATATACATGAATCTTATAGAAATTATGGTATTATAAATATTGAAATGTGTACATTTTCAATGTATCAGAAGTTTTGATTAAAATGAGTTTGAAGATATTGAGATGTGTGAAAATTTAATATATCATAAATATTAATTAAATTACATAATAAATATCGAAATATATAAATAAATATAAATATCGAGACATGTGAAAATTCAATATATTATAAATATTGATTAAAATATAATTTTATCCTATAATTAATATCGTGCCACGTGTAGTGCCACCTTCAATCAACAAAGCACAAAGCTTCTTCCACTCCTCCCGTCCTTTCTACAACTACAAGTAGTGCTGCCACTGCCAGCGCTACAGATGGAGAATTTAGAGCAGCTTGCCCATGTCATGATGAATTCCAAAACTAACCCCAATAGCGATATGCCACGTCAGCATCCAATTCGGAGTATTTTACAGCATCGGGCCCCATTTAAATTTCAAGCCTGCACCGAAACCACAGTTGTCCATTGGGCTTAACTGGGCCTCAATTGCCGCTTCGGACTCCCAGCCTAAGCTTCGAACAAGCCTCAGCTTAGTTATACGAACCTCCGCTTCGGCTCATTAACCGGCTTCAGAATCCGTTCTATTTCAAACACTCCTCCCCGCACAGAGTTGATTAAGTCCTCATTCTTATTTATTTTATTTTGAATAAATTAAATTAAATTTCGGAGGTGAGGAATTTTAATTTTCGTTTCTTGATTCTTAGATTCTTCTGAATTTTTATTACTACAATTAGTTTGTTTAGTACAGGACCAATGCATGATCAATTGAGATCGTTGTTGAATAAAGCTTAAGATTGCTAGTTGTTACGCTTTGATCCATCTAAAGTTTTGAATTTCAGGTTAGTTTTTGATTAATTAATGTTGTTTCGTTTCAATTCCCTGTTCAATTTAGTTTCATGATTCTTCAATTCTTGAATTTTTGAACTCTATTCATAAGATCTTATGAAATTAAGTTTATATGTGATTATTTAGTTTTCCGAGCTGCTATTAATTTTTTTTTTTGGTATTTTACTGTAATCATTAGTATTAATTTTGTGAATTGTGATGGCGAAATTATGGGTATTTGGTTCCTTGAGCAGTTGTTTGCTTCTGAATGACTTTTTCTTTTTTGAATTTGAATTTTTCTGAGTGTGAAATTGACCTGCAATTAATGTTACTTGAGCAGTTGTTTCAGATAGCTAAACTATAATTTCTAAATTTGAACTTTGTTGGAAAATTGAACTTTGTAATGTATGAATCTTGTAATTATCGAAGTTGAATTGTCCTATGAAAAAAATTTGAAAAACTGAAATTGAGTTGTAATTACTTTATTCTTTGAGCAGGTAATTTATTTGATTGAGCATAAACGATGGCGCAGCAAAGTAGTAACTGGGAAGCAGATAAGATGTATATTTATTGTTATTGATGATATTTGTTTACATGATTTATAAGTTCTTTTGATTAACTTTAATAAAGTCTTACATCTTTTCTTTTTGCTATATTGTTAGGCTTGATGTGTACATTTATGATTATTTGGTGAAGAAAAAATTGCATAACACTGCAAAGTCCTTCATGAATGAAGGAAAAGTTGCCCCAGATCCAGTAGGTAATTTATTCTTCAACAGAATCTTGACTTTGCTTGTCATGTAATGTAAATTATTTACTGAAATGTTGTCCTGCGCATAAATAACTTGTCTTTCAATTTTTTAATGACTGAAAAAAATGAGTGTTTTCTTAATTATTGATGTTTTATTTTGAGAACTTTGGTGCGAAGTATTGCAGCGTTTTTATTTAAATCATGGTTTTAAACTTGCTTAATTTAAATTTTTATCAATTTCTATCACATTTCGATCAGTATGATTGTTAGAGGCGCACTGAGGCGCGCCTCGAGGCGAGAGGCGCACAAGGCGACCATCGATGCGCATCCAACTGGTCGAGGCGAGGCGTCTCCAGCGAGGCGACGTGAGGCGCAGCGAGGCGCGCGCATCATAGTTTTACAGTTTTTTTGTCAGTTATTTTACTTTTTTTTTCCCAAATCTGTTTCTTTCTTCATTTTTTTCTGTTTTTCCATTTTCTTTGTTTACGATTATTTCTTTTACATTTGTGTTTCTTTTTCTTTTATAGTTCTGTTTTATTTTTCTTTTTTACCTTTTTCAGTTCTGTTTCTTTCTTCATTTTTTTTTTCCATTTTCTTTATGTATAATTCTTTCTTTTACATTTTTGTTTTACTGTTTTTTTTTTAATACTTTTTTTAGCTCTATTTCTTTCTTCATCTTTTTTTTTTTTTTTTCCATTTTCTTTATTTATGATTATTTCTTTTATATATTCTTTATTTATGATTCTTTTTTCTGTTACGTTTTTTGAGTAGATATTTTTTTAATGCTTGTTGTTTTTCATTTTCTTGAACTTGAACTATGCATGTTTTTAATTATGCTTGTTTTTTTTGTTTTCTTGAATTTGAAGTTAAGAAACTGTGCATATTTTGTCAAATATTATGAATTAGACAAGTAGAAGTAATATAAAAGTAGAGTATATGTTAAAATATTACTATCTACTTATTAATTTTTTATATTTACAAGTTAATGATGCATATATTACAAATTTAAAATTATTATTAATAAACATGCGCCTCGCCTCAGTGCGCCTCTCGTCTTTAACAACCTTGGATTGATACCAATCTGATTCCCTGTATAAGTGGTTCTTTTATGTAGTGGGTAAGTAGGTTGGATTATGTTGAAAAAGTGTTTGCAGATGTGAGCAATGTCTAAAATAGTTAATTTATGTTTGCAGCAATTGATGCCCCTGGAGGGTTTCTTTTCGAATGGTGGTCTGTATTTTGGGACATATTTATTTCCAGGACAAATGAGAAGCATTCTGAGGCTGCCGCCTCATATATCGAGGTGACTCCTTTAATTTAAGCAGATATTGATGTTACTACCAATGAAGTAGCAGCTTATGTTGACCTGAATTTGCCTTCTGCTTTTCCTGCTATGATTTCGGCATGTAGGCACAACAAATCAAAACAAAAGAGCAGCAACAGCTGCAAATGCAACAGTTGCAACTAATGCGTCAAGCTCAAATGCAACCAAGGAACCCAAATCATCCTTCCCTAAGTGGTACAGTAAATTCTGTGAATTCTGAAGGAATGGTAGGGCAATCAAATGCCAGTGCATTGGCGGCAAAAATGTACGAAGAACGCATGAAGCACAACAACTCAATGGGGAGTTCAATGGGTTCAGAGACATCCCAACCACTTCTTGATGCTAGGATGGCCCTTCTCAAATCAGCAACAAATCACCCTGGGTAAGTTTGCTCATGAACTTTTCAGAAAGCTTCATTTCATTTCAGTTCTGTTTAATTTAATTTATTATTATTATTTTTTTAATTTTGCTCATTCTGTTTTTCTCTTACCGCCAGTCAATTGGTCCAAGGAAATCATGGAAGTGTGACTGCAGCACTGCAGCAAATTCAGGCGCGATCCCAACAGACTCCCGTAACTACTTGGGAAACATGTTGCTACATTTGGTGCTACTTTTCATCTGGATCTCTTTTGCTGTCTCAGTTTTGTTAATCTGTCAATCTTGTATTCTAGGACATCAAAGGTGAAATGAACCTGGGTACCAGTCAGAGATCTATGCCTATGGATCCTTCTTCATTTTATGGTCAGGGAATCATGCAGTCAAAACCTGGATTAGGAAATGCAGGTAAAAATAACCTTTCTGCATGAGAAATTTATTATGCATAATTGAAAGAGTTGACGTGACGATAAAGAGGTCATTCAATGAACACTTGCTATAAGAGTACAAGTGACCTATTGGAAAAGGCAACGAACAATCGGAAGCTTTCATAGCCTACGACATAAATAGGAAATGAACGTAGCCAAAGTTTTCCTAAAATTATGTATTCTTGGGAACTAGTGGCTTCATGCAGTCTATTGAAGCTGATAAATATTATGTCAAATTGACTTTTTTACTTAATCTGACTCTATATTCCGTCTGACAGTGGCACTGCCTGAAAATTCAGTAACTCTCTTCTCTATGTTTCTCTGCTAGAGAAGTAAGATCCACCACAAACCACAATGTTTACATGTTGAAGCTGATTAAGTATTAGGAAAATTAGAGGGAAGTAGAGGAGTGATGTGGGAGAGAGTAGCGAAAAAGTGTGGGTCACTATAAAATGAACACGATTGGGGGAAATTGCTTTTCACATATCTCCAATTGACTTGTTTAAATATTATTTTCTGGATTTCAACTATATGGTGAGATCAAGGTAAGGAGCTACATTAAGAAGTTTGGGTTAACCAGTCATCGGCGTTCCTACACTAGTCATGGGATGAAAGACTCACTGTTTATGAACAATTCTATTAACTTTGAGCCATTAGCTTAAAAGAGAGAGGAATTTAGGAGAATTTAAGGAGTCAGTACTATGAGGAAGAGATGATAGCTAGAAGGAAACTTCATAGTTAAATCTAATTTAGAAATCGTGGAAGTTCATATAACATGGAAGCTTGCTGATTAAAGTCTCAATTTAACTGTCCAAAGAGAGAGTATGTTACCAATCAAAAGGGAGGATACCTCATATGCATATGTACCACCAATGTATGTGATCCAGGACAATGTTGACAGGTTAGCAAAGGACACCTTTTAACTTGTACATACACTTGATGCCTCTGTGGCTATGTCGCAGGTACCATGCCAACCTAGTTTGGACTCAAATATGTACTTTAATAAACAGTATGGGCACCAACAACGGCGTTGTTCCAATTTTTCCTTTTCTATTTGCATTAGAATATTATACAGATATAAACTCAATTATGGGCATGTGATACTCTGCAAGTAATGTCTTAGAAATCTTTATAAATTTATGCCTTCTCTTCTTCTTCAAGGATTGAGCCCTGGAGTTGGTGGTCTTCCATTGAAGGGGTGGCCATTAACTGTAAGTTGTAATCAAATCCATCTGTCCATGCGTATAATTTAATATGTCTGAATGGTCGTACTTGACGAAGGTGTTTGCTGAATGCTACAGGGCATTGACCAAATTCGGCCAAGTTTAGGTGCGCAAGTCCAAAAGCCCTTTCTACAAGGTGGAAATCAGTTTCAGCTCTTGCCACAGCAACAACAACAACAGCTCATAGCACAAGCTCAGGCACAAGGCAACCTTGGTAATATAATTTATGGAGATATGGATCCTCGAAGGTTTGGGGGACTACCCAGGGGCAATTTGAATGCGAAAGATGGCCAAGCAATAGCAAATGATGGATCTATAGGTTCGCCAATGCAATCAACTTCGTCAAAAGTAAGAGTTTTTCCCGAAACTGGTTGATTTGGTATATCTTTTATGATAATCGTTCAAGCACATTATTACACTGAATGTCCTCAATGCATGGTCAATAATGTTCCTTGGATCATCTTTTGTAATGCTTTTCTCCAATGATAGAGGCCCATAGAAGCTCCAGTTTCGTCCCTGGGGAAAGTTGAACTTCCTCCCAAGTCCCAAGTGTTAATATTGAAACTTGACGGTTTGGCAGGAATTATTTTGGAGCATTTATTGATACATTAAAGCTGTGTCTGTCTCATCTTTGACTGTTTATTGTGGGAGTGCAGTCAATGAAAGGATGCCTGTCTGTCCTTCCTTGGCAGTTTCGGAATTACCTTGGTCATCTTTGGCTAAAATGATGAACCACAGCCTTATATTTGGATTACTAAATCTTTTTCCAGCATAGATATTACTTTTGTGCAAAAAATTTCAACAAGATGCTAAATTACTTGTATAAAGTTTCATATTGAATGCTTGCATCTTAAATCTCCAACTAATCATTATATATGTTATTATTCTGATATATCATATATATCAACATTCATAGAAGATTAAACTTTAAATATGAGGGTCTGTTATTGATTCTCAATGTTATATGACTTGTGAGATCGAAATTCTGACCTTGTCTGAATTAGTTAGCAGCGTATATGTAGAGTTAGGGAAATGAGGTGTGGTTCCTATCATCCAGGCAATGTCTATGAAGACCAATTGTGAGCTAATACCTCTATCTTGGTTTATGGGGTTCCAAAACAAACTTGTATAGCGACTTTACATGCTTATGTAAAATCCTTGAGGTTTTAGAGCATCTTGTCTCAAATAGTTAGATAGTTCAAGCATCATTTGTGTACTTGTCCTAAGCTGGAGTAAGCATCAAAAACAAAATGAGCATTTATTGTATGCATGAAAGAAATTGACTCAACATTTTAGAAAAAATAGCTAGAAATTTTGTTAGCATCATTAGTAAAGGTATTTGTGATTGTTAATTATTGTCCTTGATGGTTAAGAGTATTCAAAGCTCGTTATGATGATTATTCTGAAACTTTGATGTTAAACAGATGAATGTGCCACAGATACAGCAGTCTTCCTCTCAACAGCAAGATCCTTTGCAACCACAGCAAGCTCAACAGGTTGTTTTTTGCCTTCTATTGACATAGTGAATGGAGTCTTTTGTTTTCTTTTCACTCTTAGATAACCATTTTTATGGGAGGTCTTATAAGTTAATGTTGCTTATTTGCATCGTGTGTAAATCTCTATATGAACCACTTCAATAAAGTTCTGACAATTTTTTTCCTTAATCCTGTTGCCCTTAAAATTGATATTTTCTTTATGGAACAGAATAACAGAAAAAGAAAAGGGCCTTCTTCATCTGGAGCTGCTAATAGTGCTTGTACAGGAAACACAGTTGGTCCTTCTCCAAATTCTCAACCGTCAACTCCGTCAACTCATACACCTGGTGATGGAGTAGCTATGTCGGGCAATATGCAGCATGTTAGTAACATGTCAAAAGGTTTGATGATGTATGGTTCTGATGGAACAGGTGGTCATGCATCATCTACGAACCAGCTGGTATGTACACAGGAAATGTGTAACCTACGTAGTCCAACAGTTATCTTGTCAAAAACAAAACAAAACAAAAAACAAAAGAAAGAAAAAGAAAGCCTAAAGGCATGAAGGGAATTTTCTGAACATATCTTGCTGGTAACAACACCCACTGTTTATGCAAACCCTTGCTTGATGGTAATAATCAAGCAGGAGTCTGTCAAACACAAGGCGTACTTTATGCTGAATATCCTGAGTCTTGGGAAATTTAGGTTTATTGTTTACTTAATTGCAGGAAGACATGGAACATTTTGGAGATATTGGCTCCTTAGATGATAATGTGGAATCTTTTCTCTCTCATGATGATGTAGATGGAAGGGATTTGTTTGGCACATTGAATCGGAACCCTTCTGAACATGCTACTGAAACTTCCAAAGGTACAATTTGATCTCATGCTTCTACAAGCGATTATTGTTCATTTTGACAACAGGAATGACTCTGTTTTCTGCTTCAGGTTTCACATTCGAAGAAGTTAGTTCAATATGTAAAAGCAGTGGCAAAGTTACTTCTTGTCATTTCTCTTCGGATGGAAAGTTATTGGCCAGCGCTGGGCATGACAAGAAGGTATAATGCAGTTTAGCATTGCAGGGAATAAAATATTTTTATGTAGCATCTGCAGTAGGGAAAATATCAACATTGCTGTAGTTCTGACTATTCTGTTTGTTAAATCTTGATCTCTAAACATAAAAACTCACATGTTAGTGTTTTCAAATTTTGAGATGTTTTTAAAATCTGAACTATATTTAGCATGAACTAAATGTCCAAGAGGTATAAATTAAAAAAGGTGTCAACTCAATAGTTTTTTTTTTTGAAAAGAACTCATTAGGTTAACTAGTATGATATATGGGGAATCAAAAATAGATGTACGGGAATTATGAGTATGAGCGATGCTTTATTGTTCAAGCTTTATTGGTCTCAAACCCCCCCAAGTCTCACAAATGTATGAATCAAGTTTCACATAACACATTGTCTTAATTTAGTTCAAACAATGACAGTTGTTAGTAATTTAGCTCAAACAATGACAGTTGTTAGTTTATTAAAGTTTGAAGTTGCTCTGTTTGCATTCCAAATTCCAGGTTTATTTATTGTGCTTGTCCTATGTTTTGTCATGTAAAATATTCATTTTTGTACAAGGAAGATGATGTTTGAGTAGTAAAGATGGAGAAATGACAAAGTTGGTCGGCAAAGGCCATTCACCATTAGATAAAAATCCAGGCTCTCCCCACTGTATTTCTCATATAAGAAAAAGGGCTCTGTAAACCATTCTTTGATTCAGATACAAGATAACTAGTGTGTCAAGATGTACAACCATTGATCTCAAAACTATTAAAACATTTGACCAGAATTAAGGCCATTAGATCATGCAACCGTTGGATCATCCTGTCCATACCTGGTATAAAACATTTGAATTTGACTCGTACCGGTTTTAAGCCAACTGATAGGTATTTCTATTTCTGCCCGCATACCAAGCAGTTTAAGGAAAATATCATATAGTATGATGTAGATACAGGAAATGTATTGTACTTGTTGATATTTGATTGTTGACTCAGTTTATGCGGAACATGAAGTGTTAATCCTCAATGAATTCTCCACATACAACCAAAAGTTGAATGCAAATGCTGGGCAATGCTTACTGGATTAGTTTGGAGCTTGAATTGCCAGTTCACTTTACATACTTATTTGGATAACTCCATGTCGCCATCTTGCTTACCTTCTTTACCACAGTCTACTTGTGTCACTGTATGTGTAACATTGTCTGCCTTTGCATAGGAAATAGAATCGCCAGCACATATATCACTTAAAAGTCCTCCTAGTTGTAAAACAAAAATCTAATTGCTGTAATTTCTTTTTGACAGTGTTTGTTTTCTTTTATTATGCTTGTTGCTTTTGTGTTATGGTTGAGGACATGAATTGCAAAATAAGCAGAGCCCAGACAGGAACACATTGCGCTCTGCTCTTTTCTTTTTCTTTTTTTTGGGGGGGGGGGGGGGGGGTTCGGAAGGAAAGTACATCCACATTTTATTTCTCACAATTCTTGTAAAAAGATACCAGCAAATTGCTATGTTTTGGAAGGAGTATAAAATAAATTTTGCAAGGCCACATACTGTTATGAACTACATCCTGTTGGTAAGGGATTTGATTACACCCCTGGAGATCCTCTTTTAAGGTGCAACATTTACCGATTTCACTAAGCTTTTGTTTGTGGAAGTTTGAGTCTGTATGAGAGTTTTATAATCATCTATTTTGACCCGTATATACATCTAAATCATTTAGGAAATCAAAGGGAGTAAAAAAGTTAAAAAGCAGTTTGGAAAAGTCAGAAGTATAATACTTTTGACTTTTCAAAGTTGACAAAATCTAACTCGCACTCACATAAAATTACAAAAAAAATTAAGAATGATTTTTTCGATAAAAGGCTGGATAGGTTTGATTTGTCTAAAATCTGGTTATTTCAAACATCAAGATATTCATTCCTCAAGTATTTTGTTATTTACTTTCTTAAGTTTTATTTAGTTCTGTACTTCTGTAGGCAGTCAATTCTTCATTTTCTGAGTAAGCACACAGAGAAATTCAGTGACATAATTTAGGTTGCTATTATATACATATGCTTTATAGAGTTTTTGTTATTGAATTCTTGCATGTAGTTGAGGTACATAGAGGCACCGTTAATTTCAGCTGGCCAAAAGAACATCGAGCTATGCATATTATTGATGAGATAAAGGTAGAAATGATATGGATGCTTATTTTTATTTATGTCAGTAGGTTGTTTTATGGAACATGGAAACCCTTCAAACTGAGTGCACACCAGATGAACACAATAATATAATTACTGATGTTCGCTTCCGTCCAAATTCAACCCAGCTAGCAACATCTTCATTTGATAAGACAGTGCGACTTTGGGATGCTGCTAAAGTAAGTTCTCTAATCTCTTCCTTGTCTCTCTCTGTCTGTTCCCCCCTTTTTTTCCTGTATTTTGACCATAAAACACTCTTCTCCTTTCTCTCTGCATCATAAAAGTTGCAATTCTTGCCTTCTTTTCCTTAGCAATTTGCATGTTCTTGAGTCTGTAGAATGTAGCTCACTGTTTCCCTATTAAGCCTACCTTCTAAGAAAGTTTCTTAGCTCCAAAAGTTTTGTTTATTATATTTTCTTGGGGAGATGCTCTGCATATTCACTTCTTTTGACATTAGTCTACGTTCATGTTCATAGACTCCACATCCACATATACTGGAAACTTTAGATGCCAATTCCACTATGTTTAATTTATATTTTAGTCCAAATAAGATGAGCACTTATTTTGATGTATCCTTGCAGCCAAGCTATTGCCTGCAGACTTATGCAGGGCATAACTCTAATGTGATGTCCCTTGACTTCCATCCTAAGAAGAATGACCTTTTCTGCTCTTGTGATGGAAATAGTGAGATTCGCTTCTGGAATCTCAGTCAGTATTCCTGCGCTCGTATTTCCAAGGTTAGCTCTGAATTTCATCCTTCTTTTGCTTTATGCTCTTGAAGTCTTATCAGATATATGAAGTCTTCTAATCTGATTCACCATATGGGTCAGGGAGGTACTCTGCAAGTGAGATTTCAGCCAAGAATTGGACATCTATTGGCAGCAGCATCAGAGAATGTTGTGTCTATCTTTGATGTTGAAACGGATAGACCGACACACTCATTCAAGGTATACATACTACTGTTGCAGCCTTGGGAATTTGAAAATAAACCAATACTTTCCATTTTTGTATGTAAGACAACGTGCTTTGTTGGCTGAAGTTCCTTATTGGGCAGTAAATTCATTTGTTTCTCAGGGACACTCCACTGAAATATACTCTGTTTGTTGGGACACAAATGGAGATTATTTGGCATCTGTCAGTCGTGAGTCTGTAAGAGTGTGGTCATTGGCCTCAGGAGAGTGCATTCACGAGCTTAATTCTAGTGGGAACAAGTTTCATTCTTGTGTTTTTCATCCAAGCTATTCCACCCTCATGGTCATTGGAGGTTACCAGGTGATCTTCTTCTTACATTTATTTAAATACCATTTTTCTTTATTACAATGAGTGATATAATTTTGGTTGCTGTGTACTTCGTCAAGCTCCATATATATTAGAAGATCCATAAGCATTAAGCCCATTCTGTTAAATTTAATCTGCGATTACATATCTCTTGATGTTGCATTTGAATTGAGTTATATCTGTACAATATTTTGGGCAACTTTATGCCATTGCATTTATGCAACAAACCTTAAGGTCTCTTGTAATAGTAGTACAAGAGGCATTGGGTTCTAAACTACTTTTATTTTTATTTGGGTTCAAAATCAAATTTGAACTTAGTGCAAGCAAATAAGCAATAGAAATTAAAACTAAAACTAAGTGGTGTTTCGAATTATTCAAGCAAGATGTTACCTTTTCTTTGTCGATGATTTCACTTTCATTCGAGGATGAATTTCTTTTACCTTCATAGGAATATAGGATCTGCAAATCCGTTTCATGAGGGAAGATTTAAAGAAAAATTAAGTTTGGCTAAATAGTTTGAGACTAAATTGATGTTTAAACATGTCATAGATAGCTGATCTTCTGTTCATGGTTCTATACCATTCCTTCTTCTTACAGTCATTGGAGCTATGGAATATGGCTGAGAATAAGTGTATGACGATTGCGGCTCATGAATGCGTGATACCAGCCCTAGCACAGTCACCTGTTACTGGGGTGGTTGCCTCCGCAAGCCACGACAAATGGGTTAAGATCTGGAAATAATTTGCTGCTTGCTTTTCGATGCTTCATTCAAGTCATGTTGCATCAAAGTCTACTGACCTTCACTCCCGGCATTCGACCAAAGTTCAAACAGGAATCCGAAAAAATTTATCTCCTGTTGCATTTGATTTTGCTTTATCTGTTTTCTTTTGTTTTTTTTTTTAAATGCCTGTGGATGGTAGCTCCTTTTGTGTTGGATGATTTTTAAATTCCTGTGGAGTATGGTAGCTCCGTTTGTGTTGGATGATATTTGTCAATTTTGGTCCTATCTTTTTTATACATTATGGACAGAAAATAATCTATCGTTATGTATCACGACCTGTTCTCATTCTGTTAAAATTTTGTTCGTTTTTATCATGTTCCGTCCCATTAAAAATTTTGGAACATTTTGTTTTGTTTGTCTCAATCCATTTTTAAATCGAGATATAAAAATATATTCCAAATCTCTAGAACAAGATGGAAAAAACGAAAAAAAATCACCAACCCAAGAATCTCAAAATGCTACACCTTGCTTCTTTTTACATTACAAAAAGTTTAGAAATGGCAGCTTTTAAGTCAATATCAATTTCAATGGAAACACATATAGGAGGAAATCCTTAAATCTAAGATGTCATTCGTGTAATAGTCTAATAATTCGTGTTAAAATATTAAAAAATGATTAAAAAGATAAATATTAAATCATACATGTTATTTACTATTTATTGATGATATTACATCACTTATATCTCCGTTACATCAAAAAATTACTCCTAAACATAGTTACAAGCAAATAATATTTAGAATGTATTATCTTAAAAATATATCGAATTACATTCCTAAAAAATAGCTCTTATAATTAAGAGATGATAAGTTCAAGTCTTTCTTAAAAATACGTCTAATTTCGGGTTAGGGATTGATAGAGTGCAATATAACTGAATTTTTTTTTATCAAATTATTAGTTTGATGCGCTAATCTCAAGTGAAGACTAACAAAAATAATTATTTAATTAATATAATCAATTTATTGAAGTTGTAGTGTATAAAATACAAAAACAACAAATTATTTCCTTGAGAAATAAAAAAGAAAATGTAGTGAAATTATTATGAAAAATGATAAATGTACAACTATGTATACAAAACCACTAAAGATAAACATATTTTTATCATATGGTGAAATGTTTTTTGAAAAATGATAAGTAAGTTAAATCAGGACAAAATATGGTCAAATATGTCATTACAATGACGTATTTTATGGTAAATAAAAAATTTTAAAAAAAAAACCAAAATAGCTATGGTGATTTTATTTCCGTTTAATCTTTATATTATTGTCTTTTTTTTTTATTACTGTTATAAAACAAGAGAAATAGAAGAATATAATTTTTTTTTTTTTTTAAATCGTTGGAAAGTCCATCTTCAAATCATCATTTTTTGCCTTAAGCGTAACAGTTAAAATCTCTGATTGTCTCATACTCTTACAAAAAAACGCATTCCATGAATTCGAACTCGTGACCTTAAGATGAAATTCTAAATCATCCACCACCAAATCATGCCCCTTTGAGACAGAAGAATAGAAGATACTTTGTAAAACTGTAGCCTTTTCTTATTAATTATGAATTATGAATTATAAATTATAAGAAATGTTCTCTATTTATAAAAAGAAATTAGATCAAGGTTATTACTTGAGATAAAGTAAGGGGGTGTATTCAATTGAGATTTTAAAATATTGTTTATGGATAAATAAGTCCAGTGGATTTTAAAAGACTATGAATATAATGACTTCTAAGATTTTGTTATAGTTTTTTTAATTAGGATTTTTTACTTATTGAGTTTTAAAAGATTTATATCATAAGAATTTGAAAGATTTGAAATGACCACATATAATTTTATTTTATTTTTACTTTTATGATGCTAACCAACCAACTTTTAATCAGATTATGAGTAATGTCTATCTAGTTTAATGAGACATTTTTTTATTGGGTCATTCTCGTCCTGGTCACCCCTCCACTGAATTAACAATGCTATAATTTCTATCATGATTAGGTGGGGATGCTCAACCATTACGACTATATTTTCTTTACAAGCTATGTTGGCGGTAATATTTCCTGGACTTAAGCAATCTATCAATATTTTACTAACAGTGTAGATAACTTTATTGACTAAAATGCTTAATTATCTTAGATTATTTTCTGAGTTTCTGTGACAGAATGTCATGTCTCTGACCTAAGAATAAAATATAACACATCGGCATCAATGATTTTAATAATTGATAAATATTTTTTCCTTAAATTTGAGTTTTTTTTTCCTTAAAAAAAATACAAGTAAAAAATTAGCGAGAAAACGAGGAAAAAAATATTTGTTGTGCTAAATTCCCTTTGTACATTATCATCTATCCGATTGAATAAGTTTCGTTGGCCTCAAAGAAAATCTAGGAAATTATCTTTAACTGTGATAGAATTTTCCACTCGAAAATGAAATTCATTAAGAAAAATTGTTGGATGAATGTCATTATCAATTGCATTTAAAAGAAAGTCTTATTGTTTTGTTTGAAAGAAAAAAAATACTAATAAACAAGTAACTTTTTCACAAAGAGATAACATATATATTCATTTTCTGCTTTCTAACAGTCAATAAAATCTTATGTGAAAAGTCTCATATGTTATGTTAGGATTTTTGTATACAGTTTGATATTTATAATTCTGACTAAAAAGTCTCACACAATCACACATAAAAAAAAAAAATCATTAAAAATAATTATATTTTTCAATACCATAAGACTTTCTATTAATTGTTTAAAGTTCTGACTGAATATCACTAGATTTGGATACAATCTTTAAAAAATCTCAATACTTTCAATGAATACCACAAACTTTTTTAATTATTTAAAAATTTTAATTGAATATCATAAAATTTATTTAACCCAATTTTTTTTTTTTTAAATCTTTATTCAATACACCGCCTAAACTTATAGATATTGAAGTGAGAAACCAGTTATAATGGTTATTGTTTTAAATCCTTAATGGAAGCAGAAAAGCAAGAAACTGGACTTGCAAATCAGGAATCAATCAGCGATGAGTTTCAATGTTGCGTTTGCCTGTAAGTTTTTTAATCGCCTTTTTTTTTTTTGTTTCTGTTTGTTTATTTATAGAATTTATTCAATTCTGCAAAAATTATTTTTATTTAGCCGTTTCGTGTTTGCCTGTTCGTGTTTGCTTAGCGTGATGATATTATTTTAGTCCTTGTGAAAAATAATTGTGTGTGTCACGGATTGGCTAGAAATGACGACAAATGCTTATGTTGAATTGATCACTAAATTAGTTCTGATGTTTATTGATTTAGGACGAATCTGACTTTTGTTGAAAAGGGTGTGTTTGGTGAATCATGTGACTGATTATTTTTTTTTTTTTAAATTTCTATAATTTTTTTGTTTCAATTTTATTGTATGTAAGCAATGTGATGTTAACCCAGCAGAGACTCTGCTGGGACTCTTGTCTCCAATCCCAAAAATTGGGATTTGAGAGTAGTTTTCTCCCCGATTATTGAGTGGGAGTAGATATTTCCGGTTATGGCTCGTCTCTTAGTAAACGTAGATGTCTGGATGTGCGATAATTGTATGTATTGAATATCCCAGTAGATTTCAGATTGTATATCTGTAGAATTGTAATTCAAAAAAAAAAAAAGCAATGTGATGTTAAAGGACAAGGGGACAAGAAAGATGAGGATGCTACATTCCATCTATTTTTTGACTACCCTTACGAAGTGTCATGTCCTGCGAGAATTTTTAAGATTAAGACGTATCAATGCATGTATTCAAGCTGAAATCCGTATTTTAATTGGTTGCTATTAGTTTTGTAAATATTCCACATATTTTCCTGGGTAAGTGATCTGTATGAAGGTTTTCCTTTTGTGTTGCAGGGAACTCCTGTACAAGCCAGTTGTATTGGGTAAGAAGGTACTGCATGAAACTTCATACTGATATGTTTTTTTCCACCTTTCTGATGCCTCTCTTTCCATGCTTGCAGCCTGTGGCCACATTTCATGCTTCTGGTGTGTATTTAATGCCATGAATTTTTGGCGTGAGTCAAACTGTCCAGTTTGTCGCCACCCGTATAATCATTTCCCAAGTATTTGTCATTTGCTGCACTTCTTGCTCAAGAAGCTGTATCCTCTGACCTATGAGAAAAGGGAAAGTCAAGTGGGAGGTGAGAGTGAGACTCGCTGTTTTTCTTCCTGATAGATTCTTGATTGTCCATATCTCCTCTTATCAGTTTTACTGTAAAATTTGTAAATCTTCTTAGTAGCTACATGCCACTTACATTATGGAGGAGCGGAAATTGTATTAAAGCAATTATAATTTCAGGAAGTCCACAGGGGCCAGCTAAATTTAATCTATCTCCTCTATTTATTGAGTGATGATACATGACTAAACAGAGTGATGATACATGAGTAAATACAAATAGAAAATCCCTTAAAGAGCGCATAACTATGAAAGACAAAAAATGCAATATTTGGAGCCTGAGGTACTCTTTGGCAGGGTACAGAAACATCGGTGGATTTGTTCATTGAATAGAGACAGAAGCACGATAACCCAAGACTGATAGAGTTTTGTTGATGGAATGTGACAGCTATTAAATCAGTAAAATATTGAATTGACTACTTGCCCATGTTGTCCAATATTAACTTGTTCATATTTTCTTCTTTTGTGCTGAGTTTATGTGTTAGGTGGTTGAAAGATGGTCATTTGTCAATGAGAGGTACATGGGTATAATGTAGGACCTGGAAATTTGAAGGTGAAGGGCATTTATGCAGATATTAAAGTATCAGTTCTAAAGAGTACTTCAAGTTTAAAAGTCTGAATGAACTATGCATTTTCATTTCCTTTTCTAGGAGAGGGGAAGACGTCATTGTCTGCATCTTTTAATCCCTTTGCTTCTGTCCCTTTTTCTTTTTGCATTCTTTTGAATACAACAATTACTAAATATGTATCACGTGATTACAGCCGCTACTCTACTGAATCATATTTATACTAGAAGATTATCTTAAAGTTCTTCTTACTCATGGCATTTGATTCAACATTGCCTAATGTGATAATTTCTTTTATGATCTTTTTTGGTTGTTCAGAAGAAGAGAAGAAACTCGGCCAGTTCTCACCCCAGTTTGATTATCATTTATTTGGATCACAGACTAGTAAGGAGGTTGATATCTTGGGCAAGTCTCTACATTCGCCCTCTCAACAACAGATAAAGTTGCATTCAGAAAGTCATTGTTCTGGGGAAGGGAAATCTTCACCATGCTTGAATTCATTGGAAACTACTGTGGAATGTGGAGATGATACAATGCTGAAATTGGTGACATCTTCAGAAAGCTCTGAAGCCACTGCAAGTTCAACCGCCCAAGAATGTGGTATGATTGGAAATGATCTTGAATGTAAAGCAGGAAACCAGGTTTCTGTTGATGATTTGTCTTGTGCTGCATGCAAGAAGATGCTCTTCAAGCCAGTTGTTCTTAACTGTGGACACGGTAATTTATATTAAATTAAGTGATTTATTTATATGAATTTAAGAGATTGTGTTTCACCGTTGAAAAAGGAAATAGCACATTTTCTTTGTGTGTGTGTGTGTGTGGCTGTTAAAGGTCTGGACATTCACCTTAATAGCTTCTATTCTTTTCTTTGTGTGTGTGTGTGTGTATGGCTGTTAAAGGTCTGGACATTCACCTTAATAGCTTCTTTTCTGCAGTATTTTGTGAACCTTGTGTGGTTCTTCCCGAAGATGGAAATTTCAAGTGCCCAAATTGTCAAAGCTTGCATCCTCATGGGCTCCCTAGAGTATGTTTAATTATAGAGCATTTCTTGGAGGAGCAGTTTTTTGATTTATATGCAGAGAGACAGGAAGCTTTATGTAAACAAACCAGTGGTCAGTATGGGATTTTGTTTCCTTCAATTTCTTTATTGATTTCAGCAAAATTACTATATAGTATGTAGATATCATTAATTTGGGTAATTTCTCCCTGTCATGATGAAACTTGATGCTCATAGAGTCATAGGCTAGTATTAAATCTTTCACTTGTCCCAGTGAAAAAGAAGGAAACAAGGAAATAGTGAAGGCAAGAGAAATCTTTCAGCTATGTAACTAGAGTTAATTGCTAATTTTCCGGTAAAAAAAAGTGGGGAAAGAAAGCAATGGCAAAGCCGCAAAGGCAAAAGAAATCTGTGAGCGTTTGCTTGTTTCTTCTTATTCAACTTGTAACAATATCATTAGAGTTTATTTCTATTTTTTCAAAAGTATTTTTTGGTTTCTTTTTAGGATACGTTAAAGTATTATTGAATTGCTATAAGGAAAATGAATTTAATTATAATTCAGCTATTAGTTCCTTTTTATTTTCTCTTTCTTCTTTCTTTTTTAAGGACATAAGCAAGTCAGAACCATCATGAATGTATAGGTTACTAAACCGTTTATAGCTAATAACAAATTTGATGAAATGGATAACTCTACTGCCATGATATCTTCTATCATAACTTCCAACTCATGTTAGTTCTTTGTTATCCCTTTTGATATTATCCTTGTGAATCCAATATACATTTTGACTAGTCATGAGATTTTATGATGCACTTAGTCGACATTTTTACATTCTTATTGATAAGTGATGACATGGCAGATTTCTTACATTCCCCTTTATTAACTTTCTTCATTTCTTGTTTGCTCATCTATTACCGCATCTTTTTGTTTTCCTTACCCAACAAGTGACTAGCCTACATGTCCTTTCTTCAACTAGTATCTCCACATACGCTCAACTTGTTATAAGGAGTAATAAGGGCTCCTGTGTGTATTTTTGTGCTGACAATGATCCTTGATATTGATTTACCTCTCTGAGTCTTTTAAGTTGCAATTTTTGTTTAGTATCTGACTTGTTTCTACCATCGAAAACCAACTTTATTTCAGGTTCAACACAGGCTCAACATCGGAAATTTCAATCAGCTTCGTTTCCTAAAAATGTTTACCGTTCATGGTTGTCTGGCAATGGGCCTAAGGTCCATGTTGGAGTGGGTTGTGATTATTGTGGGGTAATATTATCAAATTTTTCATTTTCTGCTCAGTGTTATTAGTTCATTTTTCAGAATAAGTGCAAGTAGCTTGGTGGGTTACATGAGAAGAAACATTAATATTAGGTGCATTATTTTGAACCCCAATACTTCTAACTCATCCACTGTATAAAAACACATGATTCTCTTGTTGCAGTTTTGCTTCATGTCATTGTTGGCAAATATGAAACATTCAATTGATGACCTTTCCTACCCATTGATCTTTCAACTAAGATAATTTGACTCCTGTAAAATATTTGATATGACTCTGCATGACTGGGATTGTTTAACAAGATAGAATCTTGTAGACTGTATTATTTCCCCCAACCATTTTGTTTCCTAGCATCACTAAAGATATTGTTACATTATGGACAAAAACATTCACAGACCAGTTGGCAACAAGTTTCTGATTTTGATCTTTTTATTAGCAGGAGATGTAAGTTAGTTAGGAAGAAATGAAGGCTGATTATTGATGATTAAATTTCAAATTTTCAATGGGTATTTTCCAATTATTTCATCTTCGGAAGTAATTTTCTGATACAAAAGTTTGTGATATTATAAAGTTTGGTGAAAAGAAAAGAAGGCTAGTTTGGAAAATAAAGGTTAACTTTTCAGTGACAGAGAAGAAAAATTAACTTGAATTGGCAAGTCTTCTTCTCCACTAAGACAAACTTCGACATTGAGGGGTTGTAGTGAAGCATATGTCAGATAGTTCATTTAAATAAATAATAGCGAGCTTTGGGCACAAATATAAATTTTATATTAGGTCAAATATAATTTTTTTTCTTTGTTAAGCTGAGTTTAAATTTTCGAGTTTACTCTGCTATCTCTAGTTTAGATACCGGATGATAAATTGTGCTGCAAAATATATTATATGTAATCTTATTCACTCATTGAATAGACACATCTGTATATGTTTTATGCAGATGTGTCCTATAATTGGGGAGAGATACAAATGCAAAGACTGTGTGGAGTCAATAGGTTTTGACCTTTGTGAAGCATGCCACAATAATCCTGTAAAGATTCCAGGTCGATTCAATCAACAGCACAAACCAGAACACAAGCTTGAAATCATGCAATCAGCAAGCACAAGTGACCTGGAATATAGGATGAATCCTGAATTGTCTGATGATGATGGCTCAGATGCTACAGAGATTCGTGATGGCGTTTCTCCATCTCCCAACTTGTTAGGTGATGTTCCACAAGACCCAGAAGACGATACTATTGATCTTGAAGATGCTTCTTCCTTTTTTTTGTCAGCCAACGCTTCGCTGGATCTACTAGATGATTCTGATGAACCTTCATCAGATTTCACTCGGTGAGATTGAGAAGGTACCAACTCCAAAATCTTAAACTATGCCCAGAATTTGTTTTCTGTATAAAGTTTTTAGGAGTTTGATATTCTGAATCCTCCCAGCCCCCTGCAAACAACATCTCTATCCTGACATGCATAACCACGCCACACGAACTAAGATTTATCCGAACTCCTAAATCTTGAAAGTTAGCTAATGGATATGCATTAGAGTCTATCTACAGAGGTTCCATGTCCTTGATGTTTCCCATATTTTGTTTGGTTTGTTGGGATCTCATAATGTATACTCTTTTTTAGCTTCATAACCTCTTTTCCGATTTGGTTTTTGGTTTCTAGCATTGTCATTAGCTCATTTCTATTCGTTTATCAGGTATTAATTGGTTTAACTAGTGAGATATCCTGAGATCAAATCCACTCACGCTAGGATAGGAATGAGTTTTGGTTTTACAAATATGTAATATGGGAAAAATATTTCTATTTACGATTTAATATGTATATTGTATCAGAGTTCTTAATCATTAAAATCTATAATGACTTTTTATTTTGTTTTTGCAGTCTCATTAAGGAGAAGAAATCTTTAATTACCCGAGGACAGGAATTTCCTTCAGCCAATGATACATAACCTGTTGCAGATCTGAAAACAAACTGAAACTTTCTGGTGTTGAAGGCTCAAACAATCTCCGGGTACCGGTTATTTTCTGTCAAAGCAATTTTTTTTAATGGATGATGATATTGAACTCCGACCAAATGAGTATCCTGTAACTGTGACTGTGCTCTCTCTCCTTTCTTAATGAAAATGTGTTTGCTTGACTTGGTGGTCTAATTTGAAAATAGAAGTGTCTAATGGTAGTGAAAGTCTTTTATAGTGACCATTTTCAATATGCTCATATGCTTTGAGGGATCCATTTTAGCTTCATCTCTTATAGCTCATTTTTTTTTTTCCTTTTTTTTTCTTTGGGGAAAAAGGAATTTTTCTTTTTTGGGTCAGAAATGTAGTTGAAGTGTATTTTCCCAAGAAAAAAAAGCACTTGGTAGATCATTAGGTGTTCCTAATTATAATCAAGAAAACCTACTTTATCCGAATTTGGTGTCAGAAAAGTGTAAATTTAAAACGTCATTTAGATTTGGTCTGTTCGGACACTAAATTCATACAAAGTAGCGGTTTTGTTCAAATTTCAGTTTTTTTTTTTTTAAAAGAAATGTGTTACCCATACATTACAATTAAATACAATCTCTAAAAGTATGTCTAATCTAAGCACAAATATTTGAGTAGAAATCTAAATCTTAATACATATTATTTCCATTTCACATTGAATGTGATATCAAAAGATAATTGAACTTAACTCATATCCCTCAATATGTTAACGGATATGACTTTCGTTTTTTCTTTTTTTTTTTTATTTTTTTTTTTTATTTTTTATTTTTTATTTTTAGATGGATTTTTTGTTTCCTAAATCTATTATGATGGGGATTTTTTTTTTTTCGACTCATATCCATATCTAATTCATTTAATTAATAAATATAAAAAATTATCTATTTATTTATGGGCCCCATTCCCACGGGGCTATCCTTAATCTAAACTACACACGCACACACTTTATTGCCTAGAGGCTATTAGATTCTCTGCCACTAAAGAGAAACTAGGGTGAGTTTCGAGGACGGAGAGTGGGTCCCACCTTAAACAATCTTCCTCCAATTGATGAGACTGTTGACGTGGCAAGTCCTCATTAATCAATTGATCGGACTCGGCGATTACCCCCGCTTATTTCACTGGCTTGCTTATATTCGTAAGCAAAACGACATTGTTTTGGTGGGCCAGTTTTCTCCTATCATCTTTGTCAACCATATTCCTGCCTATTATTATTACATTTAGGCAAGTGATAATGATAATCCACTAATTAAAAAAAAATGGTAAAATGAAAAAATAAATATTTTTTACTACTATTTCTTTATTTTGTTTTTTTTTTTTAATCACATTTCAATGTAGTATATTGAAATATCTTAATTCAATAATTAGATTGGTGTGGTATGAAAATTGTAAGATTATATTATTTTAATTAAATTACCCCGGCTCATTTTAATTATATGTAATATATAAATAATGATGATGATAATATGATATAAAAATTATATAATATTAATATAAAAGAGATAATGTAAATATATTTATATTATTTTAATCAAATTGAAGAGACTCACCTTGATGTATTATTTTAATATATATAAGTAATTATTAGTAACTCCAACTATTATCATTATAATAAAGTGAAGAGAAATAAAATATTATATAATAATATTTGAAGAGTGATAAGTCACACTTCAATATTAAAGAGTGAAAAGTAAAATTAATTTGGAGAATCTCAATTGGTGTCTCTTTTATAATCAGTTTTGATGATATGATTCTTTTATTTAGCAAATAAATAATATTTGAAGAGTATTTTAGAATTTTTATTAAAAGACTCCAACTATCGACCTAAAAAATGAAGCGATAAAATACTCATAACTCATGGTTCAATTCCTTGCGAATGTGTGGGAACATAAAAAACAAAAATTATTTTTAATTTCAAAATTTCGGAAGGATGGATTTCAACAGGAAATTATAAAATTAAGCAAAAAAAAAAAATAGTATATAACACAAGTAGTCATTATTATGTTTTTATTACTTAATTAGTCGAATAAACTATGTCTGGATAAAATTATCATTGAAATCAACTCATAACAGCAAAGAACAATGAGTGTGTGACGGCACCTGTCGCACACTAAAATGGTGTGCGATGGGTGAGTGACGAGTGTCGTCGCATACTCATCGCATAATCATGGTGTACGTCCACCTAACCTAAGATTGACATTTTATCGAATATCTTGTGTACTCTATTACTACCTATGATTTTTTTAATAAAATCTTACATATTTAATTATCATCATATTACATTTTTTTTTTTTCCATTTTTTTCATTACTTATATTTTGTGACTTTAAGAGAGAAAAAAAATGGATGGAAGAGGAAGAGAGAGGGAAAAAAATATAGTATTTGTATTAAGAGAGTGGAAGAATGTGTTCTTATGTTATAAGGGTATTTTGGTCTCTCTATGTAATTATTGATTATAATAGATAGAAAAATCTAATTATAGCTAATTGGGAAAAATGTCTTATTTTATCGTTTAGTTTGGCTAATATCCCGAGTTCAACTCAGATATATTAAGACATGTGTCGGTTGACATTAAGCTATATTTATCGATATTTATATGCTATTATCTAATATTATATTAAATAAAAAACAAAAACAAGCCTATAAATATCAACATAACCATATACAAGTCTAATTCGCAGCCTTTTTTGAACAAAAATATATATTTTATGACATATTTGTGCTCAATCTCCTACAGTAATGTTATGGTGGTGTTTTATTTTTAAATAATCGAAAGCGATATTATTGATATTGACACCTATTTAATGCGAAATTTTGAATATGTTAATATATGTACGTAGATGGATGGCGGTGGTAATTGAGACATCTCATTTTATTTCAATTATTATTCGAGAAAAAAAATCAATATAAATTTTAATTAGTTTATCACGAATTTTAATATAAAAAAAAAATTAAGAAAATTATGAGAAAATTCGGGATTCATAATAAAAAATTTCTCAAATTTCAACTCCATTTTTTAATATTAGATTATATAAATAAAAAAGAGAACGAGGTTTTATGATTTTTATTCTTTTTATAGGAAAAACAGAAAAGGGACAAATGGTTTTAGAATCTTGCTTTACAAAACCTTGTGGTCACATTTTCATCAGCACTGGGATTTTCATGAAAGTGGAAATACGAAAATGAAAGGTTTGGAAATATGTTTTTTTTTTTTTTTAAATATTAGAAATTATATCGTTAAATCATTTAATTCGGACTTAAATATAACAGGTAAAATCTTTACTGTCCCACCCAGTTTGGAAATATGTGTTTAGCTTATAATGCTAAATACCATATTGATTGACTATCTTGGTGTACCGTTGATATGATTTTTATTTTTATTTTTTAAAAAACAAATTATATTACAATGTAATAATATTTATAATTAGAAGTCTCTACTCTTTTTTCAATAAATAAATAAATAAATTATTCCACGATGTATATAGGAGGACTGAACCTCCAACCTCAAGGAAATCAACTTTCACAATGCAAGTAATTCAAAATACTCTCATCCCTTATCCCTTATCATTTCAAATGGATGTGAACTACTAGTTTGTGGACCAAAATTTTGAAGAAAAAAAAAATCGAATGGTTTCAAACTCTAAAATCGAACCGAAATTTGATAAAAATCGAGCCCAACTTGGAAAGCTACCTCTTAGCAAATGTGAATATTTTTCTATAATTTATTTGTATACAATAATATTCACGAATTTTAATTTGAGACTATGGTTCATATCATAATAAACTTTTTATATTTCCTATTTATTCGTCTCTTAATAACAATATATTTAAGCAGAGATGATTGAATTAAATTATATATATATATATATATATAAGTAATTTTATGTAATTTTATATAGATGTACAACTGTACTTGTATGATTTCTAATTATAAATTAGATAATTCTTCATAAATGCATGAGCTCATATCAAAATAGTATATTGGATATCGTAAATTAATATATCATGTGTTATTTTATCATTTGACATAATCGGTTATAGTATCCAAAAATAATTGAACCGAACCAAATCGAATATCAAATTGAACCGAAATTTGACAAAAAAAAAAACGAATGGTTAAAAATTCCATCACAAACGATTTCAAAACTAAATTGAAATTTGACAAAAACAAAAAACAAAAAACAAACTGAACCGAACCCGAAATGTGTCCATCCTATGTTTGAATATGTAAACATTTGGTGTGTTTGAGTGTTGGTCGGGTAATAGATTCTTTTTTTTTTCTTTTGTAGTTTTGGTTATATGACGTGGATGTAAGGAACCTAGGACATCACTTATCTCCACATTGGTATGATATTGTCCACTTTGGGCCTAAGCCCTCATGGATTTGCTCTTGGGTTATACCCAAAATGCCTCATACCAATGAAGATACATGTCAATCCTTATATACCCATGATCTTCCCCATATCTAACCAATATGGGACTTTGGGACTTTGTTTGCCTCCAATCTCAAGGAAATCAACTTTCACAATGCAAGTAATTCAAAATACTCTCATCCCTTGTCCCTTATCATTTTAAATGGATGTGAACTACTAGTTTGTGGACCAAAAATTTGAAACAAAAATCGAATTGTTTCAAACTCTAAAATCGAACCGAAATTTGATAAAAATCGAGCCCGACTTGAAATGCTACCTCTTAACAAATGTGAATGTTTTTTTATAATTGATTTGTATACAAAAATATTCACGAATTCTAATTTGAGACTATGGTCCATATCATAATAAACTTTATATATATATATAAGTAATTCTATATAGATGTACAATTGTACTTGCATGATTTCTAATTATAAATTAGATAATTCTTCATAAATGCATGAGCGCATATCAAAATGGTATATTAGATATCGTAAATTAATATATCATGTGTTATTTTATCATTTGACATAATCAGTTATATTATCAAAAAATAATTGAATCGAACCAAATGAGTTGTCAATTAATAATTTCAAGTTTGCAATTTATAATATGTGGGTGTCAATTAATTGAGTTGGTAAAAATTTTATTTTGAAATCGATTGAAAATAAGAGATTTAAGGTTTAATTCACAATCACATGAGTGGATAGATAATTTAGTTGTTATTTCACCAAATAAATAATAAAAAAAAACAGTATGCATTTATATTATATTAAAAAAAAAATTCATTTATAGTAATAATAAAGTTTAGTTTTATAATGTAATTTTTTAACAGCAACATTCCAAAAATAAGTTATTAACAATTGGGAAATCATCATTCTTAGGCTATCCAATTTTTTTTTTTTTTTAAATCAATTTTAGACACATAAATTTTTTTCTCTTTAAAAATAAGTAAACACAATCTTTTTAGACAAAAATACCTCATTCTTCTCCTTATCTTTCTCTAAAATCATTATTTTAAAAATTGAACTAGAAAAATAGTTGATATGGCCACAACATAACATTAACTTGATGCATTATTTTTTTTTTTTTGGCCATTTCTCAATTTTGCGAGATTTCTCAAGTATGTCGCAGGATATCTCGAGTCTGTCACAAATTATCTTAAGTTTTTATAAGAGTCATGTATCGAGATATCTCAAGATATTCTAAGAGTTTATATCAAGATATATCAAAAGTTTGGCGTAAGGTATTCAAATCTTATATCTTTTTTTCTAAGTTTGAGAGATACAACAAAATAATTTTATCCAAAATCATAAATTTACTCACTTGTTTAATTAAAAAAAAATCTTTTAAATTACCCCAAAATGATAATTTCCATTGACAATTTTACCAAACATTTTTCCAATTTAAAGAACGATGCTCGCATTTAAATGACTCGAGGTTCATTTAAAAGTGACCCACAGATAGAGAGAGCGTGGGGTAATACCCTAAAATGTAAAAACTAAGGGACGACAAAAGGCCCTTTTAACATTGGTCACACGCATTTCATGCCCAACCAAATTAACAATAAAATATATATATATATTTATTTTGATGATGCAAGATGCATGCCCGTTTCAACAGCTTGCTTCCACGTGTACAAGCGCGTGTACTTCACGTACCTTATGGGCGGTTGTCTCACTTGTGTTTTTAGACAAAACTTATCGTACCAATAAATTGATCCACTTTACGTAGGGAATCCAATGACCCAGCCGGCTTATATCAATTCAAAAACTCGTAGTTCTCTCGTATCGCGAGATTAAGAATCTATTAAATTTACTACATTAGTATATAGAATATCCGAAATTTATTTATTTATTTATTTTAAAAAAGGAAACGAATCTTTTTTTTTAATAGCCTTGTAAGGAAATAAATTCAATGTAGTGGTGACAAACTTATCGGTTCTTAGGATTATGTTAGTAGGGGAAAAAAATCCATTTTTGTTATATATTTTTCTTAAATAATTAAATTATATTATAATGTGTTACTTTTTTGGTATTTGATTTTTATTCAAATAGACTATTGGTTTCGATTTTGAAAATTTTAAACTAAAATTAATTTCAATTAATTTTGATTTTCGGTATCAAATATCTAAAAATTGATATATGACTAAATAAATATAGAGATAATAATAATAATTATTATTATTATTATTATTATTGGATGTGAATGTGGATGTGGACATGCACGATTTAAATCCTGATACTTGGGGTACATATAAATTTACTTGTAATCATGTATGTTTTGGGCGAGGCTTGAACTTATGACTTGAAAGTATGAGTGTCAATCTACATAAGGATTCATTTATTCATTTGATTCGTATTCAATATGATTTGGATTTGGAAATGATTCATTTAATATATTTTTCAATTCAATTCGATTCATTAAATGGGTCGAATATAAATTTGAGCTCACTAATTCACTTTTCATTTATTAATTTTCTTTTACTATATTTTTTTAATTCTTTAATTAAAATTCAAGAACTTGTTGCCAATTACCATATAAAAAATAATGTTATATAGATTTGGTGGGTCTTTTATAGTGAATGCATTAATTATGTATTTTAAGGATGAAGAATTAATGTAAATAAATTATTATAATTTATTTCGTTGAATAATATAAGGACTAAATAAATATTCATTTAGGATTCGTTTATTAAATGAATTAAATATGAATGATGATATTATGAATCATTTAATAAACGAATTAATTATGAATTCATCATATTTTTATTTGATTTGTTTATGATTTGACACAAATATGATTCGTCAATTCGTTTTGTCACCTCTATTTAAAAGTCTATATAGGCATTTCAAGCTCACCGTTAGTAAGTACAATCGTGCCAATTTACGTCCCGTTGGCTATCTCTATCGTTGAAGGTGGGTATCCACTAGTATCCCTACATACTTATAGATTTGTTAGGTCGTTTGATGGATTTGATGCAAGTTTGGCATTTAAAATAAAACTTGGATTTAGATTTGAATTTTGTCATTCCTATAAACTATATTAAAAACAAGTCTCCATGAGTCGCCGGTCGAGTTAAAAACTTTTGACATACCTGAATTAATATGGATTCTATTAATTTGTTTGATTCTCCAATAAATTATTAGTATAAATTAAAATTTAAAATTCTTTTAAACTTAAAAAAATACGTGGATAGATCATATTTACATGTCGAAACCAAATCTTTTCGAGCCCTACCCACTTATAGATTTTTAGTTTATTAAAAAAATATAAATTAAAAGTTAAAATTTTAAATTTACTATTTGAATATATAGAATAACAGTGTTCAAATGGTTTTTTAGAGTGTAAATTACTCCAAAATTTTAGTGATAAATTAAGATGATTTTGTTATTTCCTTAATATGTTTTTTTTTTCAAAATTATTATTACAATTATTTGTTTCCCAAACCAATCAAATCGAGGTCTTTAGGACAACATTCAATCTTTGTTAAGGAAATAAAATTATCAAAAAAATTATTTGGAGTTTTTACTATCTTTATAATATAAATCACCATATATCAACCATAAATGGGTATTTAATGTATTATTTCAACTTAAAAGATAAATTTATATTTAAAGTTTTATAACTATTTCATTTTCTAATAATATCCTAATTGAGTTGGCCTATAACCGTAGAAGTAAAAGGTCAAGAGTTCAATTATAAAAATAGATGGGGATGAAATCTGATTATTTTGCTATTGTTTATAATCATGAAAGTAATAATTAATCAACTAATTAAAAGTGAAAATTTTACTACTTGTTATCATATTTGGACAAATTCCCCCCACACCGTGGGTGTTTTAAAGATTAATGTTGATGCGGCAAGTAGAGTAAAAGATCATATCTCAAGATTGAGAATCGTAATAAGAGACTCTGAAGATAAAGTAGTGGCAGATGGAGTCAAAATAGCCTCGTTTTATGATAATGTGACGTTAGCGGAAGTATAAACATTATTGTTTGGTATCCAAACAGCACAAAATGCCAAGTTTCCAAGAAGTGGTAAATTTGGTAAGAAACAAGTTGAGCAACAGAATAGAAAATTTTTAGGTCATATTAGACATTCAACACAAGTTGAGAGACTTAGAGAAGGTTGAGGTCAAGTACATTCAAAGGGCATATAATGTTATTGCTCATTCTTAGCTATTTAATGTTTATTCTCTTGTTATATGGTTGGAAAGTTTTTCAGATAACTTATCCTCCTCAGGATTTCAAAATCTTATCAAATGAATATGTTTTTATTTAAAAAAAAAAAAAAATGTAGCCATATTTAACAAGGGTTATCTTACTTTATCAAGACACGGATACTATGTAGAGTATGTTTAGGTTTGATTTCTTACGGTGACGTGAATTAATAAAGCATAAATACTCATTCAATTATTAGCATTCAGGCTTGATTTTAATAGTCTAAACATCTAGTTCTCGCAACCTACAAATTTTATTCTCAACCTCTTAAGAGCTCAGTCAACAGTAATTTGTCAAGTGAAAACTAATTTGTATACGTGCGATAAAGATATCGTACATGTTATATATATATAAAAGAAACATAAACATTCCTTAAAAAAAAAAATTTAAAAAAATTAGTTTCAATAAATTATAATTTTTTAAATAAATAAATAAATGAAAAAAAAAGGAAAAAACAAATGAGAAAATGACGAGATAAGAAAATGAAGAGAAGAATAATAGTGGCGAGTGTATGTAAGCAAGCAGCAGCCCACCCACTGAGAAAAAACTCAACCCACCTCTCCCATTTTCTCTTCTTCCAACAGATTCTCTCTCTCTCTCCTCTCTCTCTCTCTCTCTGTGAATGAAAGCTTAAAAAAATTTAGGCTGGTTAGCTTTAAGGCTGTGGCTTTATTAGCAGCTTTAGTTAGTTACCCTTCTTTTATTTTTTTTAAAAAATTTGCTGGGCGTGTGTTGCTTGATGGGCAAGTACATTAGGAAGGCCAGAACGGCCAGCGAGGTTGCCGTTATGGAGGTTACCCAGTCAGCTCTCGGTGTGCGAACGCGTGCTAAAACCCTAGCCCTGCAAAAAGCAAACGCTGCTGCTGGTAGTGGCTCGTATCTTCAGCTGCGGAGTCGCAGGCTCGAGAAGCCGGCGGTTGGTTCGAATGAACTTTCTTCGAGGGCACGTGGGAAGAGGGAGAATTCGAGGGCACGTGGGAAGAAGGATAAGGGAAGTAGTAAACAAAATGTTGAAGTGACGGTGGATGAGAAGAAGATTGATGCTGTTGAAGGAGATGATAATGACAAGGATATGGGCATTGAAGCTTCGTTTGGTGAAAATATTTTGGATGGTGAAGCAAAAGAAAGGTGGGTTTTTATAAATAAATTTATATTTTTTTTTGTTTTTGGTTGTGTGTGTGTGTGTGTGTTTTTTTTTTTTTTATTTGCAGGTGGATTTGACTGTTTGTGTGTGACAATTTTGGCTTTTCTAGTTTTTTTTGGAGGTTTTAAATTTTAGGGTTTGTTTTAAGTCGGTTGCTTTTTGTATTTTTGGTTGGGAAGAAAATGGAGGCAAAATTGGGGGAATTGCTCTGAGGGATTTGCTTTGAGTGTGTTTGGTTTATGAGGAAACGGAGGGAAAGGTGGAATTTTTAGAAAATATTAAAAAGTTTTGATTTTGCTTTGAGTTTGTTTGGTTGCTGAGAAAATGCAAGAGAAAATGAGAGATTTTAAACTTATTTCTGGGTTCTTTCAGTTCTGTCTAAAAAATGGTAGTGGGACAAATGCAAATTATTACAATGTTTGTTATTGAATCATGCTTTAAGGGGCTTGTTCTAGATGCAAAAACAAAAATTGAAGCTTTAATTTTAGTTTGCTAATCTCTCTGTTGTGTGCTTTATGTTCAGAATATGCTTTTTAATGTTGTTTGATTGAATTGTTGATCAAAATTGGCTTTTATCATTTTCTCAACTCAAGGGTTTTTTTTCTTGGAGTGTCCGCTTGTTTGGGAAAAAGAGAGAAGATGTAAAAATTTTGCATTTTCTTTACTTGATCTAGATATATGCTTCATTTTTTTCAAGAACCTTTTGGTTGGAGCATACATTTAAGAAAAAGAAAGAAATTGAAATTCAGAATCATGGGTTTTTTTGTCCTTTTTCTGTATATATTATATACATATAATTTCAAAATTTTAGCTAACCTGTTTGTTTATATTACCTTCATTGCTGTTGACATAATTCATTGACATCTATATCTTAGTTGTCACATGTACAACTCTTGATGGGACTGTTGGAAGATGTTGAAATGTTATAATTTAAGTTGTCCCTGTGATTTATTTTTTGCTGTGGAAGTAAAATTCATCTGTCTCTGTTGCAATTTAACATCTTTAGATGCATGTCATTAGCCATATTTTTAAGCAAAGACATACTATTATCAGACTTTTACTGTCATTAACAGCTTTTTGTTTGTTTATACAAGATTGATCCTCTATGTATGCTTTTTTTCTTGAGCTTGATGTTTCACATGTTTTTAGATAGAACTTGGGTGGTTAACAATTAAGAGTATCAAAATAAAGAATATGCTAGCGGTGTGTCCTTTCGTTAGGTGTTTCTATTCATGGATGCCATTGCCTCTATTTGAATAGAATAAAACCATTTTGTTCTTTTTCCTTCAGTAGATGCCTTTTTACTTTTTTAACAAATAAGAATTAATCTTTTGTTTGGTGGTCCTCTTTGAGTGTGAGAATGCTTAGGCGGCATATCTTGGGGAAATCTTTGGTTTGAGTTTTTTATTTACATTTTTTTTCCTGGAAAATTTGTGAATGAAGTGTTGGAAGTGAAAAAGAGAAGATGCAGTTTAGTACATGAAGTTGCTTAAATTACTGGGATTTAAAGTATAATATGCTAAGAAAAAAGATCTCTGTCTTTTGGATGGATTAAATCATTTGTGCTTTAGACTTTTCTGGTGTGATTCTGTTTATGATCAGTAGGGCACTCCTTCCTTTAAGTAACACGTATGTCGATAGTTGCAATCCAAGATTCTGTAGATTAGGTGGAAAGATGAAGTTACCATATACAAATGTTTTCATCATATTTGTATAATCTTGGTACGATGATAAATTTCTTTATAGAAATTTGTGTAATGTATTCTTTGTGTTATTCTTCCGTCCTTAGTTTTTCTCAGATTATATTGTTGGTAGTCTCGCAATATATATTTTAAAAGTTCCATTTTTTTTTGTGACAGGGGTGCTAGAGAGACCACTCCATGCAGCTTGATTAGGGACCCAGAGATTATAAGCACCCCGGGTTCCAGCAACAGGCGTACACTCTCAATGCAGGACAGTGAAGTACTGAGTTCCGCGTGGAGACTGATCCCAACAGCCCATGAAATGGACAAGTTCTTTGCTGATAAAGAAGAAGAACAACAAAGACAATTTATAGAGAAGTATACTGCTATATTCATTTTTCCTGTTTTCCTTTATGATTGTCCGAAACTTTTTGATTGTTCTTGCCGTGATATTCTATCTACAAGTTAATTTTAATTATTCATGTTAGCTGATAATATAAGATGTGGGTTATTTGCAGGTACAACTACGATCCCGTGAATGACAAACCGCTGCCAGGACATTTCGAATGGCAGAAGGTTGACCACCCTTAGGAGAAAGACAGACTTAATATTTTCCTGCAAATGATCTTGAGCTTAGAGTTGTTGAATTAGCAGGAATTAGTTTTAGGTCGCGCTAACGGTGATGGTGTTCATTCCATTTTCCATCACCTCTCTTATTTTACTTGTAAAGAAAAGTAGTAGTAATAGGAACTGTCAAAGATATGTGTAGACTAATGGTCTGTAGCATAACAAGGGGGGGTTGTGAGTTACAAAAAAATACTAACCAAAGTCCTTTTGTCTAACATATCATGTGATAGGAGAAGGGAAAAGAGGGTTTAGGGTTAGGTTTCAGTTTAAAGTTAGGTCAGTCTTATCTGGTACAGAAATTTACTAGATCTTTTTTCTTTTCTTTTCAGCGTCTAGTGTTAGTCTTTCCTTGTACTGTAAGTTCCTCCTCTGCTTTGTCTATACATGTACCGATGGAACTTTAGAAAACTCCTTGGAATAAAAATGGCCTTCTTCTTGATGTTTTTGTCTTTTGTACTATCATTTTCTATGCTTACGAGAAATTTTGGCCGCTTTGACATGTGAAAGAAATGCAATGCGATGTCCATATTTTGTGATTAGAAACAACAGTTAATGAAGTGACTGCTTATTTTAGCAGTATGTGATGAGTGTGAGATTTTGATTGAATGGTGTAGCTGGTAGTGTTGTGGGGTGGGTGGGGCTTGTATGTTATGTTTCATTCATTGAAGGAATCATTTTTTCATCATATCTTATTCACAGTTGCACTTTATGTGCTAATACTTTCCATTACATGAGACAACTTTGAAGAGCTAAAAAGATTCCAGTGAAAGTAGGTGAGAAAGGGCATGAGTTCAACAACCTTTCACTGTAAATTCATGGCTGAAAGTTGGTGGTAAAGGGATTAGGAAGAATGAAAAACATATATGTTGATATTAAGGTTAGTATAAGCAAAAGTTAGAGTCCCAATAGAAGTATTTCTTGTAAGAGCCTGATGCAGTCAGGGGTTTTTATCTCATCTGTTTAAGCTCGAGTCGAGTGATTTGATGACGGATAAAATTTTCTTTTAGATCATGGGTGACAGTTAATTCAATTGATCATTATAGAATGTTATCAGGATTATGCATGTCATGTTGAAATAGCAATGCTAGATTTCTAAGTGGCCTCAGCTATCCTGGGGTGCTGAAATAATTAAAATTTGAAGTGGGTGCCTGTCCATGATGGTGATAGTCAATGCCCTAATCTTGTTATTTTGAGCAATCTTGTCCTTACAAATAATAATGATAAGAAGTTTGGTGATTGAAAAAACTTAGTGGTGGTGGGTGTGTTAGTTGCTTCAATAGTATTGGATGAAAATTTAGAGAATCTTTATCCAATTTCCAATGACATCTTTATTTTCATATTTCTTTTCAAATTTTATAAGATGAAAAAGTAGTTGTATAATTTCAAGTCTGCATTGATTGATTGTTTTACCAATAGAAGTCTGTTTTTTTTTTTTTTTTTTTTTTTTTAATGTTGAAAATTTCACTGTCAAATTATTTGATCCGAATTTAAATAGAGTAGATAAAACTCTGATTGTCCCATATTTTTATAAAAAATACATCTTCTATTCTCAAACTTAGGACATGACAGCTAAATCTTAAACATAAAAATTATGGCTTTGACAAAAATTTATAAATATATGAATGTTCACTTTTTATGATAATTGGAACACTTAAATCTTATCCAAAAAAAAAAAAAAAAGATTGAATGAATTGTTATTTTTCTGCCTAAGACAAGGTACACATCTCCCAAATAAGATATGGTATGTGTATAAAAAATGGTACAAATACTTTTTTTTTTTGGATAACCAGGGTATCCGCGCCAGTTTATGCTCACCTCGACTAATCCCCGGGACCTGTGCCCCGTGCCCTCAGATGTTTCCTAACACACCAGGGGGCATGGCCCCAATGAAATGCATATAATGAGATTCGAACCTTGAACTTGAGAGGGAGCAAACCACTCAAGCAGTCAAGCCCAAAGCCTTTACCACTGAGTCAACTCATTGGGGTTAAATGGTACAAATTGATTTTATTTGTATTTTAGTATTTTTTGTGCTAACTTTTATATATACATCTTTTTATTCTCAAAATCAAATGAATTTAGTATTAACTCTTAAAATAGAGTATGTGTAATAGCTGGAGTCCGACAATTAAATAGATATTATCCGTTTTTTTTGGTTTCATGCGCTTGTATTTTGTGATTTATTTTTGGATTTCACGCTAACATACTCGATTAAAAAAACTCAAGACTTATAAAACCTTTCAAAATTATCATTATTAATGTATGTGACATAGTTGATATTTATATGAATTTTCTAATTTGAAATAAATGTATTTCTAATCGATGATATCACATCATTCATTTTGTTTTTTTTTTTTTTCATTTTATCGAAGAATTACTCCAATTTCAGAAACCTCATTAGACGGATGATAGCAAATCCCAAAATCTGTGAACCCCACATCTTATTTTCTTTCTTCTCAATGTTAGTAGTAGTAAATGATGATAGAAGGCGGCAGGTTAGCCTAATTGTGGAAGTTTTTGGAGCCTTGCTGGCTACTTCTTTTCACTGTTGTTGCAGGAAATGAGAACAGTGGAGGGAGTCTCTGACTCTGTTTCAACTTTTGTGGACAACTGTCAACTGTAAAGACTCCTAAATAGAGAGCTTGATTGATTGATTAATTAATTAATTAAATTAAATTAAATTAATTAAATTAAATTATAGTTAGGGAAAGGCTAAAGCAGCTTCCATATATTGGATAAAAGATACAAGTGACATGTGTTGACACAAACATACTTTGGTGGTCCTGAAAAAAACTTTCTCTATTGATGATCTTGACCATCATCTGGATCATTGATCATTTGTCAGAAATATCAGAAAAGATAGATTCATATTATTCTTGAAAGGAGAGCAGTGAAAAAAACTAGGGAACAAAAAGAAGAGTAATGTTGTTTTGTATTAATAGATTTTAGTGATACATGATATTATTATATTTGTAACATTGTAAATTCAAGACTGTAACATAATCACCAAGAGTGAGCCATCTTTTTTTTTAAAAAAAGTTAGAAATTTCATCATTAAATCATTCTAATTGAAGCGGATGAATTAAGATTGTATTCTATAATGAGTCTGAATTTTATATGTGTATAATCATTGGTAGCAGTCGGGCATCGGGAACTTAACGATATGTGTGTGTATATATCAGTTGTGCTGCTTTTCCCGGAATTTATGTCCGAACAAACAAAACAACAGATCAATGTAACATATAGAAAAATAGTAATCTATTGCTCGGACATGCCCTTAGGGCTATGAAACATTTTTCGTGTATATATTGGTGGGTTTGTCACCTAGATAATAAACGTAACAAAAAATGTGATTCTAATGAAAACTTGTCACTAGCAGTTAAAAATTTGTGATATAATTTTCTTTTTTACTTTTTATTTTTTGATAAATGTTCTAAAGTCACCAAAAACTACTGTAAGATGTAGGTTTGAAGCCGACAAAAGAACTCATCTCAAAATAATAGAATTCATAATGAAATTTCTTCTCTCTGGCATATAATTGATGCAGTTGATTATTATGAATGAATACTGGGGAGCTTTATATAAAGAAAAAATAATAAAAATAGCACAATTGAAAACAGATTTTATTCCAACACACCGCCAATGTAAGCACGAAAGGAATAAGATCGGAAAATAATATCACAATTGAAAACAGACTTTATTGCAACATCACCCATATAAGCATGTACCGAATATGCATTATTATATACTTCAACTGCACAACACAAATATAACACTTAAATTTCACTGTAAAAATATAAATTTTGAACTAAGTGGAGGGCTCAACTGGTTGAGAGTGGTAGGTGCGACGCCTTAGCTGAGACTCAGGATTGGGCTGCTGCAGAAAGATTTTTGTTGGATCATTTGGATCAACGTATCTGCAAAACAAATGAACAAGTGATATTTAACTGACAAGTCCTCAATTAAGTCAGTAACACTGAAAAATTAAACGGGCTAAGTATGCCACTTACGCATGTCTCATCATTTCATCAACGGGAGTCTGTGCCGCTTGTAAAGGATCCACACGAGGTTGTGTTCCCACATTTGATTGTTGGTTATATTGTCTAACTGAAGAGATCAGATTGAAAAAAAGCGGAACAAAGGTTCCACAGCCCCCTTCCTTGAATAAAATCTTGAACGAGTGAGTGGAGTACAGAGCTCCATGGTCGTTCTCTGGCACCACCTGAATTTAAATTCGTGATGAAACAATCATTTACCTCAAGCAGACATTGCTTCCTATAACAACTCAAGGCCTTGATAATATACTTACAGGCTCCACAAAACCAGAGATATTGTTGCAATGGAATATTGGCTGGTTAAATTTCTCATTATGGACATAGAGCTGAGAGATACAGCAAATCAACGACATATTAGATAAGAAATAAATATAAATTAAATTCTAAGGCTATTGCGGATAAAAGAGCGAATAGAAATGAGACAACATCCATAAACTGCCAAGAATGTAGTGGAGAAGTAAAGTCGTGAAGAGCATGGCATGTCTTAAGCAAAACAATTCAAGCTGTATCGAAAACTGTATCTTGCAATGGTAATTCATAGACGACCTATAAATACAACAATGTCCAGATGGGAACAAAAAAAATTGCCATGGATAAGATTTGAGGAGATGAAGCTGCAGTGCATCAGCAATCTAAGGCTCTGTTTGGTGTCGCAGTCTAGTACTGTGCTTCCAAAGCCAAGCTGTTAAAAGTGTTTAGTAAACACTGATAACCGTGGATTAGAAACTAAGGTGATCTTCCCCCAACGGTTTGATGAAAAATCTATATCACCATTGCTAATTCATCCAAAATTTACTTCCATTGATGAAATTAACTATAAACCAATCATCCATTGGCTTTCAATTCACAGCTAGAGCTTTGAAGCCACAGTAGCACGCCCCAATACCATACAGAGCCTAATGCAACTTCCCTCACAATTTCGCGACAAAGTAGTCCTGAACCTAATAATGAGGCGCAGTTAAGTATCGCATACCAGGGGCATATCAAACGCGAAAAAGTTTCCAACAGGTTTGCTTGCAACAAATACCATGCGTACATTTGACAAGTAAATAGCCCCCTTCGCTTTAACTTGACCTCCATCAGTTCTGAAAACACAATGCCCAAAATTTATACACATGTGATCAAGATTAACTTAAGGTTATTAGTGTAAATATTATTCCCCAAATTTTAGGTTAAAAGTATAAGCAAATTCAAAATCCAATCATTTCTAATTTATATTGTCATTGATCATAGCACTAATTGAATCTTACAGAAATATGAATCCGTTCATGTAAATAAATAACAAATAATATAATAAAAAGTTCAAAGAACGGACCCGGGAATCTTGTCGACGTGGAATTCGACGCCGTCTCTTGCCACCACGAATAATTCGTTCGTAAACGGCACCGGCATACAGTTTGGAAAAAGCTGAGGATTCAGAGCCATCGGTGATTTGTCTTTCGATTTTTGAAGATTCGATATTTTGATAAATTATTTTAATGGGTGTTTTTTTTATTTTTTTTTAATTTATATAGTTTTATTTGTTCTTGGCCTAAGCGAACCCTCCTTTAAAACGGTGTCGCACGCGAGCAATGCGTTATAAAACCTTCCCGATTTTGTTTTCACCTCTGTAGTGGATAATTTAATTTACCCCCGGAATGTTTTAGATGATATCAACTAAAATCATAAGGTTTTTAAATCTAGTCTGTTCAATATTACAATTTATTGATGGTGGTTTTTTATTTCGATCAATTTTTAAATATTAAGGAGGGACTGTTGGTTATTTAGTGTCATTAAACAACAATTAGCATGCTAAACAACAGAACAATTCACAACAAATCTACATGCAAAAACCCTAAACCAAAAACACTAGAAAGACAAAAATCAGAAATTAGAAGTTACTCAGATTGTCCAAGTCGAGATGATCTCTGTCCTTAAGAACTTATTGGCCCCGTCACAGGTGCTCTACGGATCCGAATTGGCCAACGTTCTCCCAGGATAACTTGGATACTTCTTGTCCAAGGTGCACTCCTTGACAAGTGTTTGAACAAGGAAGATGGTGGATCTCTTCTCAAAACAAAGGGAAAACAAGTGTCTGAGAATGCAGGATTTTTATGTCTAGTCTTTTCTGCCAATTTTTTCAACCCTTAAATTTGGAGGGTAAAGCCTTCTTTTATAAGGCATGGAGGGGTGCCAAAAGGGGCACCCCTTGGGTGGGGTTGTAACCCTTCATGGTTAGTAACCACCCCTCTCCCATACAAAAGACATAAAAGCCCTTTATAAATGAAGAATTTACAACAATCCCCCACAATTCTTCAATTATTCATTCAGACACGTGAGAGAGATACCGTGAGCCAAAGCTGCATCGAAATAGGTAGCTTTCGCCTTGAACCTTTCCTAGTGAATGACAATCGGATTTACTTGGCAAACCAGTGACCCATAGTCTTGAACTGTTCTGCCGTTGGTGTAAACCAAGACAATTGCCAACACACAGCTTTGATTCGACCATTTTCCCGTTCTACGGTTGTGTTCATTTTGGCCCTGAACAACGGTCCTGGATTCATCAAGTACTTTAGGGTAACCCGCCTTTAAAGATTCCCATGGAAGCGGCTTCACTTCTTACTTGAAATAGGTGATCTACTATGAAGAGGTAATCTGTCTTTACCCCCATTAGGACTCATCTCCTAATATAGTGATCATTAAAAGCCATCGCTTATCCTCACCAATGACAGACAGCACTCAGCGTCATCCACGGAATGGGAAAGAGTACGAAACTCTTCAGTGCTCGTTTTGAATTGCACAAAGTTTCTGTTGTCCCTTTTGAACCTAGATCTTGGGATCTCCAGTCAGCTAGGTTGGGTTTCCACAGTGACAATTCTTAGAATTAGGCTTCAAGCCCATTCCCCTCGATGACTTCTCAACTTGCTCTCGAGGTAAACCTTTAGTTAGTGGATCCGCTAGGTTTTCCTTCGACCTGACATAATCGATCGTTATTATGCCACTTGAGAGCAGTTGACGTATGGTATTATGTCTCCGACGTATGTGTCGAGACTTACCATTATACATTGTATTTTGGGCTCTCCCAATAGCCGATTGGCTGTCACAATGTATGCTTATCGCTGGCACCGGTTTGGGCCAACTAGGAATATCCTCCAGGAAGTTTCTAAGCCATTCTGCTTCTTCCGCTGTTTTGTCTAACGCTATGAACTCTGATTCCATAGTAGACCGGGCAATACATGTTTGCCTCGAGGATTTCCATGACACGGCTGCATTACCAAGTGTGAAAACAAATCCACTCGTGGATTTGGAATCCACCGTATCAGATATCCAGTTAGCATCGCTGTAACCCTCTAGTACAGCAGGATATCTCTCGTAATGTAGCCCATATTTTGAAGTTTCACGCAGATACCTCAAAACTCTTACTATGGCTTTCCAGTGGTTGTGTCCTGGATTGCTCGTATATCTGCTAAGCCGATTCACAGCTTGAGCGATATCAGGTCGTGTGCAATTCGTGAGATACATCAGACTTCCGATGATTCTCGAATACTCTAGTTGCGATATGCTTGAACCAGTATTCTTTGATAAATGAAGAGTTAGGTCTACAGGGGTTCTAGCTACATTTAGATCCCCTTTGATATATTTATCGAGTATCTTCTCAATATAATGAGTCTGTGATAATATATATCCGTCTGATGTCCTAGAAATCTTAATCCCTAGGATTACATCAGCTATCCCCATATCTTTCATATCAAATCTGCTGGATAACACGTTTTTGGTAGACTGAATCATTTCATGATTACTACCAATTATCAGCATATCGTCTACATAGAGACACACAATGACATATCCCTTTTGAGTTGATTTAGTGTACACACACTTATCACACTCATTGGTTTTAAACCCATTTGACAACATTTCTTTGTCAAATTTCTCATGCCATTGTTTCGGTGCTTGTTTTAATCCGTACAAGGATTTTACAAGTTTGCACACCTTCTGTTTTTGTCCAGGAACACTAAACCCTTCTGGTTGTTCCATGTAAATTTCTTCATCCAATTCACCATTCAAGAATGCCGTCTTTACATCCATTTGATGTATTTCAAGACCAAATATAGCTGCTATAGCTATGAGCATTCTTATCGATGTGATGCGAGTCACAGGTGAATAGGTGTCAAAGTAATCAAGGCCTTCCTTTTGTCTATAACCTTTTATGACAAGTCTCGCCTTATACTTATCTATTGATCCATCCGTTTTCATCTTCCTTTTGAATATCCATTTGTAGCCCAGCGGCTTACAACCTGGCGGAAGATCAACCAACTCCCAAGTATGGTTCTGTAGGATTGAATCAATCTCACTGTTAATAGCCTCTTTCCAAAGAGGTGCCTCCGGAGAAGTTACTGCTTCTTTATAACTTTGAGGCTCATTTTCTAACAAGTATGTTAGAAAATCGGGACCAAACGACTTAGACGTTCTAGCCCTTTTGCTACGTCTAGGTCTCGATTGTCTCAGCATTTATACGTTGATCTGATTCTTGGTCAACTTGATTACTGTCCTTGACAGTATCAATTGTTCTTTTGAGAGTCCCAGTTATTTGTCTTTCCTTACAAGGAAACGTCTCTTCAAAAAATATCGCATTCCTTGACTCAATTATCATATTAGGATTGATGTCAGGAATCTCCGACTTATGCACCAAGAATCGATACGCACTACTGTTGTGAGCATATCCAATGAATATACAGTCAACAGTTTTAGGTCCTATTCTAACCTTCTTAGGTTTAGGAACCATTACTTTGGCAAGACACCCCCACTTTGAGGTATTTGTAGGAAGGTACGAAACCTTTCCACAATTCATATGGTGTCTTGTCTAGTCTTCTGTGAGGAAGCTTGTTCAGAACGTAGTTTGCGGAAAGCAAGGCTTCCCCCCACAAGTTCTGGGGTAAACCCGAACTTGTCAACATGGCGTTCATCATTTCCTTCAACGTTCGGTTTTTGCGTTCCGCAATTCCGTTCTGTTGAGGAGAATAAGGAGCAGTGGTTTCGTGAATAATTCCGTGCACAGAACAATATTCACCGAACGGTGAAACGTATTCACCACCTCTATCACTCCTGATTCTTTTGATTTTCTTGCCAAGTTGATTTTCAACTTCGCTCTTATAATGTACGAAGCTCTCAATTGCTTCAGCTTTGCTTCTCAGCAAGTACACATAACAGAATCTTGTGCTGTCATCGATAAAAGTGACAAAGTAATTTTTTACCGCCTCTTGTTTGCACAATATTCATGTCACATACATCGGTATGTACAAGTTCCAGTGGTTCAGAACTACGTTCTATAGAATGAAATGATGTTCGATGCATTTTTGCTTCAACACATGCTTCACACTTATGTTGGCCATCAATAGCAAATTTAGGTATGAGGTCCATGTTAATTAATTTACGCATAGTATCATAATTAACATGTCCTAACCTCCCATGCCATACATTTTGTGACACAATAATATAAGCAGACGAACTAGCTTTATTAATAGCACGGTTAACAGTCATTACATTTAGCTTAAAAAGGCCCTCAGTCAGGTAACCTTTTCCTACATACATATCATTCTTTGTCATTACAAACTTATCAGAAACAAATACAAGCTTAAAACCAGCCTTACTAAGAAGAGAGCCCGAGACCAAGTTCTTCCGAATATCTGGAACGTGCAGTACATTTTTCAATGTTAGCTCCTTTCCGGATGTCATCTTCAGAACCACTGTGCCTTGTCCAACCACCTGAGAGGTAGACGAGTTTCCCATTGTCAGATGATCGCCGCCATCGACCTTCTGGTACATGGAAAACATCTTACTGTCTGCACAGATATGACGAGTAGCCCCAGTGTCTACCCACCATTCTCTCGGATTCCCAACTATGTTGGCTTCAGTTACCACTGCTGATAGTTCCATCTCTGAGATATCATCAGTCAGCTGCTCGCCTTCAGTGACATGGGCCTCATTTTTCTTTTTCTTGCCCTATCCTGAGACTTCTTGTTTCTGCAGTCCTTTGACATATGACCGCTCTTTCCACAGTTGTAGCATTTTCCCTTGAACTTCTTGTTCCCAGAGTCAGCTCCACTGTTCTTTCTCTTTTTGCTACCCTTTACACCTTCAATGATGTTGGCCTTAGACTCCAGAGTCTTGTAGCTGGCCTTCTCGGACATCCTGTTGTCCTCCTCGATTCTCAATCGAACACTGAGGTCTTCAAGGCTCATCTGCTTCTTTTTGTGTTTCAGATAGCTCCTGAAGTCCTTCCATGATGGAGGCAGTTTTTCAATTATGGCCGCAACTTGAAACATCTCACAGAGTTTCATTCCTTCATCCAGTATTTCATGAATGATCAATTGCAGTTCACCCAACTGAGACATCACCGTCCTTGAATCTACCATCTTGTAGTCCAGGAACCTACCCACGACAAATTTCTTTTGTCCGGCATCTTCAGTTTTATACTTCTTCTCGAGAGATTCCCAGAGAATCTTCGCAGAAGTCATGCCTTGGTACACATTGTACAGGGTATTGTCAAGACCACCCAAAAGGTAGTTCTTGCATAAGAAGTCTCCAGACATCCAAGTCTGTTCTCGCTCTTCCTTGGCCTTCTCGGATTCACCCTCCACAGGACCCGGAGGATCTTTGAGGAATTTTGCCAACTGGAGAGTTGTCAGGTAGAACAACATCTTACTCTGCCATTGTTTGAAATTTGCCCCACCAAATTTCTCCGGTTTTTCTCCATGAGAGACCGGTACCGTGATATTTCCGCTAGCCATATGTAACTGGAAAATCAACAGGGTCAATTAGTCTACGAAAGACAAATTGCACAACGATCAACGAATGATCTTGTTCAAAGTTGTAAACGATAAATGTAGATATATATAATTCAATCAAGATTGGATGGAATTACTTGTGTATTATTACACTTTTAAATTCTCAACCAATTATGCAACAATCAAACAATTTCAACTTTATCACTATGTGAATGCTTGTGATAATTGAACAACCTAATAATAACTTAAATCTATACTACCAAGATTAATGTGTTAACAGTATATGACTTACCAAGTTAATATTATTTAAGTTTGCAGTTTATAGGAATTACAGGACTATTTCGTTAGTGTCGCGTTCGTATCTACGTTCGAACGAGACTGTCCAGTGTGTGTGCGTTCGTGTTGCGTTTGATAACGCGTTCGAACGATGTGTTTCCAGAGAGTTCACGTTCGAGTAGCGTTTGATAACGCGTTCGAACGGAATGATTCCAGAGAGTTCACGTTCGTATAGCGTTCGTGAACGCGTTCGAACGGAATGATTCCAGAGAGTTTGCGTTCGAATTGCGTTTAGTACGCGTTCGAACGTTCTAAGGCAGAAGGCTTTCGTTCGAGTTGCGTTTGAAGACGCGTTCGAACGTTCTTATGAGAATTCAAATTTTTAGCCTTCGCGTGCGTTGGGCGTTCGAACGCCCTACGGGTTTTTCATGCACAGTTCGTATTTTTCCAGAAAAAATTAAAACCCTAACATGCAAATTACTATTTAATAACACGATACGATAAGTTCTTAAGATTGTTGGTTATTTAGTGTCATTAAACAACAATTAGCATGCTAAACAACAGAACAATTCACAACAAATCTACATGCAAAAACCCTAAACCAAAAACACTAGAAAGACAAAAATCAGAAATTAGAAGTTACTGAGATTGTCCAAGTCGAGATGATCTCTGTCCTTAAGAACTTATTGGCCCCGTCACAGGTGCTCTACGGATCCGAATTGGCCAACGTTCTCCCAGGATAACTTGGATACTTCTTGTCCAAGGTGCACTCCTTGACAAGTGTTTGAACAAGGAAGATGGTGGATCTCTTCTCAAAACAAAGGGAAAACAAGTGTCTGAGAATGCAGGATTTTTATGTCTAGTCTTTTCTGCCAATTTTTCAACCCTTAAATTTGGAGGGTAAAGCCTTCTTTTATAAGGCATGGAGGGGTGCCAAAAGGGGCACCCCTTGGGTATGGTTGTAACCCTTCATGGTTAGTAACCACCCCTCTCCCATACAAAAGACATAAAAGCCCTTTATAAATGAAGAATTTACAACAGGGACATAATTGATATTTTATTTGGTCAAACTAGATAATAAAGGCCCAAGGCCTGAAGACACAAACATAATTTAACAGAAGGATCTGACCCTGTTGTGCAAAGAAGTTCTCCCGAGGACCAAACATGTTGATGACGATGCAAGCTGGGATATCGACCCAACTTAAAGAAGAAGTACTGAATTTGAGTTTATTTGATGATTTGTTGAAACCGATTCGATGGGTTCATGCACAACAACCTGATTTGGTTGAATAAGCTATAGTGAATTTTGACCAGTATCATCTGCATCGGTATGTCGACCTGGGGAACGAATATGAGATCACGGCCCAATATGTACTTGAGTCAATTGACGTATGCCAAAAAGTAAGAAGATACTATTCCAGAATGCTAATGATGACTACGAGAAATCAGTGTTCATCATGAAAGTAGTTCATCCCAATTGCCATAGGGCGGTACAACAATAGGATAGTGACAAAGTATAACCGCCGTAGACCAGTGCAGAGACATATAAAATGATTAATCTGATTGACTGAATTATGGGTAGTTATAAAAAATTGTGGCAACAATAATGATTAAGTGACATTAACTGAAGTCAACAAATTTTAATTACACTTCATCCACACACATTCTTTACCATATCTTAGGTTAAGGTTATCCACTCGATTCAATTCAAAAAAATATATGTTTAAAAAAAAATATGATTATTGATACAAGCCTATCATAAATTATCCATATCCTTTAGAATTTAATATTTTAAGTCAGACTTCAACTCGGTTTTTTTCTGATATCTCAATTTATTTTATTTTTCCCTTACATTCCCCACTAATATCTTTATTTTATGAGGTGATCCGCTCGATTCAATTCATGTTATGCCAATCTCGTATAGAGAATTATTGCAATCTATTGAGATTTTAAATTAAATATCCCCCAATAATTCAATAACTAGGTAAATTAGCTTAAAGCCCGCACGATGCTCGGGTTAATTTTCATTAAACACATTTGTAAGGCCATTTTTATTATAATTATAATTTGAGATTTTTTTAGATTGATTCCCTTTATTTGTTTTACTATTAATCTTCCCTCAATTTTCTACGTCTTATCTGTTATCCTTTGAAATTAAAGTAAAATATATAAATTCAAACATAACCTTCAGAAGAAAAAATATATGAAACTATCAAACTCGCTACCAAATAAATTTCATTGACTAGGAATATTAATCAAAGAATATATTCACCTCTTTACCATCAAAACCATATGCGGGATAAATAATTAAAAAACCTTGAGATTTAAAAAAAAAAAAAATGGAAATGAAACCTATGATAATGATGTTGTTCTATTAGTGTAATTAAACATCCAATAACATGCTATACAACAATTCAAACCGGAAACAGAAACTTAGATCCACTTTTCATGCAAAACCCTAAAAGATTGAAACCAGAAAAACCTGATTCTTTTGATGTGATAGCGAATCCAAGTCGAGATCTCTCTGTCCTTAAGAACTTATTGGCCCCGTCACAGGTGCTTTACGGATACAATTAGCCAATGTTCTCCCAGGATAACTTGGTTTATTCTTGTCCAAGGAGCACTCCTTAACAAGTATTCGAACTGAGAATATGGTGAAACTCTCTCTCAAAACCAAACAAAAAAGAAACAAATATCTCCTGAAATTCGGATTTTCTCTCTCTCTTTTGTACTGGATATAAAGCCTTCTTTTATAAGGCATGGAAGAGTGCCAATAGGGCACCCTTTGGGGTGGGGTGCAACCCTCCAAAGGGTTGTACCCCTCACAAGCACCCAATGTTACAAAAAGGACAGATTTACCTTTAATGAATATTTAGAAGAATTTCCAATAATCCTCCACAATTCTTCAAATATTCATGGAGACACTTGAGAGAGTTACCATGAACTAAAGCTGCATCGAAATAGGTAGCTTTCGCCTTGAACCTTTCCTAGTGAGTGACAATCAGATTTAATTGGCAAACCATTGACCCATAGTCTTGAACTGTTCTGCCGTTGGTGTAAACCAATACAACTGGCAACACACAGCTTTACTTCGACCATTTTCCCGTTCTACGGTTGTGTTCATTTCGGCCCTAAACAACGGTCCCAGATTCATCAAGCACTTTAGGGTAACCCGCATTTAAAAGTTTTCATGGAAGCGGACTCACTTCTTACTTGAAATAGGTGATCTACTATGAAGAGGTAATTTGTCTTTACCCCCCATTAGGACTCATCTCCTAATATAGTGATCATTAAAAACCTTAGTTTATCCTAACCAATGACAGACAGCACTCAGCGTCATTATCGGAATGGGAAAGAGTACAAAACTCTTCAGTGCTTGTTTTGAATTGTACAAAGTTCTGCTGTCCCTTTTGAATCTAGATCTTGGGATCTCCAGTCAGCTAGGTTGGGTTTCCACAGTGACAATTCTTAGATTATAGGCTTCAAGCCCATTCCCCTCGATGACTTCTCAACTTGCTCTCGAGGTGAACCTTTAGTTAGTGGATCTGCTAGGTTTTCCTTCGACTTAACATAATCGATCGTTATTATGCCACTTGAGAGCAGTTGACGTATGGTATTATGTCTCCGACGTATATGTCGAGACTTACCATTATACATTGTATTTTGGGCTCTCCCAATAGCCGATTGGCTATCACAATGTATGCTAATCGCTGACACCGGTTTGGGCCAACTAGGAATATCCTCCAGGAAGTTTCTAAGCCATTCTGCTTCTTCCGCTTTTTTGTCTAACGCTATGAACTCAGATTCCATAGTAGACTGGGCAATACATGTTTGCCTCGAGGATTTCCATGACACGGCTGCATTACCAAGTGTGAAAACAAATCCACTCGTAGATTTGGAATCCACCGTATCAGATATCCAGTTAGCATCGCTGTATCCCTCTAGTACAATAGGATATCTCTCGTAATATAGCCCATAGTTTGAAGTTTCTTTTAGATACCTCAAAACTCTTACTATGGCTTTCCAGTGGTTATGTCCTGGATTGCTCGTATATCTGCTAAGCTGGTTCACAGCTTGAGCGATATCGGGTCATGTGTAATTTGTGAGATACATCAGACTTCCGATGATTCTCGAATACTCTAATTGCGATACGCTTGAACCAATATTCTTTGATAGATGAAGATTTGGGTCTACTGGGGTTCTAGCCACATTTAGATCCCCTTTGATATATTTATCAAGTATCTTCTCAATATAATGAGTATGAGATAATATATATCAGTCTGATGTCCTATAAATCTTAATTCCTAGGATCACATCAGTTACTCTCAAGTCTTTCATATCAAATCTGCTGGATAACACGTTTTTGGTAGACTGAATTATTTCATGATTACTACCAATTATCAGCATATCGTCTACATAGAGACACACAATGACATATAATTTTTGAGTTGATTTGGTGTATACACAATTATCACACTCATTGGTTTTGAACCCACTTGACAACATTTATTTGTCAAATTTCTCATGTCATTGTTTAAGTGCTTGTTTTAATCCGTAGAAGGATTTTACAAGTTTGCACACCTTTTGTTCTTGTCCAGGAACACTAAACCCTTCTGGTTGTTCCATGTAAATCTCTTCATCCAATTCACCATTCAAGAATGCCGTCTTTACATCCATTTGATATATTTCGAGACCAAATATAGCTGCTATGGCTATGAGCATTCTTATCGATGTGATACGAGTCACTGGTGAATAGGTGTCAAAGTAATCAAGGCCTTCATTTTTTCTATAACCTTTTATGACAAGTCTCGCCTTGTACTTATCTATTGATCCATCCTTTTCATCTTCATTTTGAATATCCATTTGTAGCCCAGCGGCTTACAACCTGGTGGAAGATCAACCAACTCCCAAGTATGGTTCTGTATGATTGAATTAATCCCACTGTTAATAGCCTCCTTCCAAATAGGTGCCTCCGGAGAAGCCATAGCTTCTTTGTAGCTTTTAGGCTCATTTTCTAACAAGTATGTTAGAAAATCAGGACCAAACGACTTAGACGTTCTAGCTCTTTTGCTACGTCTAGGCTCGATTGTCTCAACATTTTCACGTTGATCTGATTCTTGGTCGACCTGATCACTGTCCTTGACAGTATCAACTGTTCTTTTGAGAGACTCTGTTCTCTGTCTTTCCTTGCAAGGAAACGTCTCTTCAAAAAATATCGCATTCCTTGACTCAATTATCATGTTCGGATTGATGTTAGGAATCTCCGACTTGTGTACCAAAAATCGATACGCACTACTGTTGCGAGCATATCCAATGAATATACAATCAACAATTTTGGGTCTTATTCTAACCTTCTTAGGTTTAGGAACCATTACTTTGGCAAAACACCCCACACTTTTAGGTATTTGTAGGAATGTACGAAACCTTTCCACAACTCATATGGTGTCTTGTCCAACCTTATGTGAGGAAGCTTGTTAAGAACATAGTTCGCGGAAAGCAAGGCTTCCCCCCACAAGTTCTGGGGTAGACCCGAACTCGTCAACATGGCGTTCATCATTTCCTTCAACGTTCGGTTTTTGCGCTCCGCAATTCCGTTATGTTGAGGAGAATAAAGAGAAGTGGTTTCGTGAATAATTCCGTGCACAGAACAATATTCATCGAATGGTGAAACATATTCACCACCTCTATCACTCCTGATTCTTTTGACTTTCTTGCCAAGTTGATTTTCAACTTCGCTCTTATAGTGTACAAAGCTCTCAATAACTTCTGCTTTGCTTCTCAGCAAGTACACATAGCAGAATCTTGCGCTGTCATCGATAAAAGTGACAAAGTAATTTTTACAGCCTCTTGTTTGCACAATGTTCCTGTCACACACGTCAGTGTGTACAAGTTCTAAAGGTTCAGAACTGCGTTCAACAGAATGAAATGATGTTCGATGCATTTTTGCTTCAACGCATGCCTCACACTTATGTTGGTTATCAATTGCAATGTTAGGTATAAGGTCCATGTTAATTAATTTACGCATGGTATCACAATTAACATGTCCTAACCTCTCATGCCATACATTTTGTGACTCAATAATATAAGCAGAAGTATTAGCTTTATTATTTGCACGATTAACAGTCATTACATTTAGTTTGAAAAGACCATCACTTAGGTAACATTTTCCTACATACATATCATTCCTTGTCATCAACAATTTTATCAGAAACAAATACTAGCTTAAAACCAGCCTTACTAATAAGAGAACCCGAGACCAAGTTCTTCCGAATATCCGGAACGTGCAGTACATTTCTCAATGTTAGATCATTTTTTGATGTCATCTTCAGAACCATGTGCCTTGTCCAACCACCTGAGAGGTAGACGAGTTTCACATTGTCAGATGATCACCGTCATCGACCTTCTGGTACATGGAAAACATCTTGCTATCCGCACAGATATGACGAGTAGCCCCAGTGTCTACCCACAATTCCCTCGGATTCCCAACTATGTTGACTTCGGTTACCACTGCTGATAGTTCTATCTCTGAGATATCATCAGTCAGTTGCTCACCCTCAGTGACATGAGCCTCATTTTTCTTTTTCTTGCCCTTGTCCTAAGACTTATTGTTTCTGCAGTCCTTTGACATATGACCGCTCTTTCCTTAGTTGTAGAATTTCCCCTTGAACTTATTGTTCGAAGAATCAGCTCCACTGTTCTTTCTTTTATTGCTACCCTTCACACCATCAATGATGTTGGCCTTAGACTCCATAGTATTGTAGTTGGCCTTCTCGGACATCCTGTTGTCCTCCTCGATTCTCAATCGAACACTAAGGTCTTTAAGGCTCATCCGCTTCTTTTTGTGTTTCATATAGCTCTTGAAGTCCTTCCATGATGGAGGCAACTTGAAACATCTCACAGAGTTTCATACCCTCATCCAGTATTTCATGAATGATTAACTGCAGTTCACCCAACTGAGACATCACCGTCCTTGAATCTACCATCTTGTAGTCCAGGAATCTACCTACGACAAATTTATTTTGTCCGACATCCTCGGTTTTATACTTCTTCTCGAGAGATTCCCAGAGAATATTCGCAGAATTCATGCCTTGGTACACATTGTACAGGGTATTGTCAAGACCACTCAAAAGGTAGTTCTTGCATAAGAAGTCTCCAGACATCCAAGTCTGTTCTCGCTATTCCTTGGCCATTTCAGATTCACCCTCCACAGGACCCGGATGATCTTTGAGGAATTTAGCCAACTGGAGAGTTGTCAGGTAGAACATCATTTTGCTCTGCCACTGCTTGAAATTTGCCCACCAAATTCTCCGGCTTTTCTCCATGAGAGGCCGATACTGTGATGTTTCTGCTAGCCATTTGTAACTGGAAAACCAACAGGGGTCAATTAGTCTACAAAAGATAATTTGTACAACGATCAACGCATGATCTTGTTCAAAGTGATATACTAGGTAACCACTTGTTGTTCTATTGGACGGTGGTTCCAATAAACACAAGTCCTTGAATTTCAACTAAAGACTCTTTAGCAATTCAAACCCAGAACTACACTTTATTCAAAATACAATATGTGTAGATATGTGTAAGTGTCAATCAAGATTGGATGGAATTTCTTGTGTATGATTACACTTTAAATTCTCAACCAAGTATGCAACACTCAATCAATTTCAACTTCATCACTATGTGTATGCTTGTGATAATTGAAAAACCTAATAATAACTTAAATCTATACTACCAAGATTCATGTGTTACAGTATATGATTTACTAAGTTAATATTAATTTAAGTTTGCAGTTTATAATAATTACAGGACTGTTTCGTTAGTGTCGCGTTCGTATACGTTCGAACGAGACTGGCGGTGTGGGCGCGTTCGTGTTGCGTTTGACAACGCGTTCGAACGTAGTGTTTCCAGAGAGTTCACGTTTGAGTAGCGTTTGAGAACGCGTTCGAACGGAATGATTCCAGAGAGTTTGTGTTCGAGTTACGTTTAGGACGCGTTCGAACGTTCTTGGGCAGAAGGCTTGCGTTCGAGTTGCTTTTGAAGACGCATTCGAACGTTCTTACGAAATTTCAGATTTTAAGCATTCGCATTCGTCGGGCGTTCGAACGCCCTACGGGTTTTCATGCACATTTCGTATTTTTTCCAGAAATTTTCTTAACTACGCATGCGATTTACTATTTAACAACACTAGTTAATAAGTTCTTAAGATTGTTGTTCTATTAGTGTCATTAAACATCCAATAACATGCTATACAACAATTCAAACCGGAAACAGAAAACTAGATCCACTTTTCATGCAAAACCCTAAAAGATTGAAACCAGAAAAACCTGATTCTTTTGATGTGAAGCGAATCCAAGTCGAGATCTCTATGTCCTTAAGAACTTATTGGCCCCGTCACATGTGCTTTACGGATACAATTAGCCAATGTTCTCCCAGGATAACTTGGTTAATTCTTGTCCAAGGAGCACTCCTTAACAAGTATTCGAACTGAGAATATGGTGAAACTCTATCTCAAAACCAAACAAAAAGAAACAATATCTCCTGAAATTCGGATTTTCTCTCTCTCTTTTGTACTGGATATAAAGCCTTCTTTTATAAGGCATGGAATAGTGCCAATAGGGCACCCTTTGGGGTGGGGTGCAACCCTCCAAAGGGTTGTACCCCTCACAAGCACCCAATGTTACAAAAGGACAGATTTACCCTTAATGAATATTTAGAAGAATTTCCAACAATGTCAAATGTTAAGATAAATGGTTCACATGAAATCACCAATAATAGATAGATGAAATCACTAATAAAGAAATGGATTTTTCACAAAAAAAAAAGAAGATACCAAAGCTAAGGGTGGCAAAAAAGCCCGGGCCCGGCCCGAGGGTAAAAAATCCCGAGCCGGGCCCGCTAAGTAGAGGCCCGGCTCAGGCTTAGGCCCGAGCCGGGCATATCACATTAAGCTCGGGCCCGGCCCGGCCCGGACTTAAAAAATATTATATATATATATATATATATATATCTATATATATATATATCTATATATATATATAAAATGTGTATATATATATATATAATAAATTAAAAAAATATTTTAATTTTTTATTAATAAAAAATCGGGGAGGATAAAGCCCGGGTCGGCCCGGCAGACGCTTGGGTCGGGCTTTTCCCGGACCCGGGCTAAACAAATAATCACCGGGCTCGGGCCGGACTTATCAAAATCTGGGCCCGACCCGACCCATTGCCACCCTTAAACAAAACAGATTGCAATGTACTGTACTTGATGAATTAGACGTGAGAACGTTTCAAACTTTCTATGCGATTACGAATTCTTTAATTGCAAATGCCACTGAAGTATAGTGATAAATTGTCCCAAAGGGGTGTGGCTTGGTGGTGTAAGGGTTCAAGATCTCACATTGAGGTTCTGGGTTCGAATCCAGAGGGTGCACTTCTTGTGGCGGGGTTTCCATCGTTTCAAAAAAAAAAAAAATATAGTGATAAATCGAAGAACATGGGCTTTGAATTTAATTACATGCACCTAATATATTTATTGATTTACCCTAAAATAAGGAGAGTAGAGCTATACTCTAAGAATTAATGGGAGAAGAATTATACTCTAAAATTGAATATGGAGCCTTCAAATTCATCTGAAATTAGTAATATAATGATGATGATATATCTCATATTTTAGTTAATTACGTGGGTACGACTTACGAGAGTATAAATAGTTGGAAAATTTAAAAAGTGATCCATTAATTTTCTGTTAAAATAAAATACCATTATTCGAGATGCCCGCGAGGTCACTCAAGGTATATGCTTTCGGGCATCCGTACGCAAAGCCCGACAATCAATTATGGAGGAAAAATAGAGGTTGGCGACCGGAATGGATAATTTGATAAGAAATGGTTCATTAAATATATTTTCTTAAAAATATGAGTTAATTTTGAGAATGAAAAAATTTAGTGGACCAATTTTATAAATTTCCCCAAAAATACACTAATGTACCGTATTATACAGGTAACATTGATATTCATTAAATAAATAAAAAAATTAACATTCAATTAATTCTTATTTGAAATGGTTCTGATTTTATTTAATTTAAAATTAAGCTAAAGGCATAACTCAGTATTATATTACTAAATTTAAATTAAAATAAGGATAATTCTTGACTTGTTGGGTAAGTTTAGTAGATTCAAAAATCCAATAAAAAGGCGAATAAACAAATAAATACCAATAAAATCTCTCTCTCTCTCTCTCTCTCTCTCTCTCTCTCTCTCTCTATACTCTCAGCTTCCGCTCGCTCTTTCTCAGTGCTAGGGTTTGGAATTTCGATTCCTCTTTTCCGAAGAAACCCTAATATTAAAGCTAGGATTTTTAAATCGAGTATAACCGAATTGAATCCCTAGGTTTTTTCGATTTAGATTCAATCGATATGGCGGCGACGATGGTGAGCTCGGCCGGTGGTTTACTTGCGATGCTGAACGAGAGTCATCCGTCGCTGAAACTACACGCGCTTTCTAATCTCAATAGCTTTGTTGACCGGTTCTGGCCGGAGATCTCGACTAGCGTCCCCATCATGTAATTTGTTGATTCAATTTTTGGTTTTAATATGTTTTTTCTCTGTGGAAAACGGGAATGTGAGTGGTAAGGAATGTGGATTTGAAATAAGCGGGTAATTTTAGTTGTTAACTTGTTATTATGTTAAAATTTAAGAATTTAATATTTTAGTTGCGCAGTTTAACATGTTTATGTGTTTCTTTTGAAGCAAAAAGTGGGTTTTGTTTACCTTTTAGGTATAAGGCTTAGCTGTTTTGTTATAATTAGGTAATTAGTAAGGTTATTTGGATTGAATGTATCATAATAGTTTTTAATGATTATGATGATCTTATGATGCCATATTTGTTACTAACAGGTGTCTTAGTTTTGATCATGTACTCATAGGGTAATACCTTTAGCTAGAGAATCTGGGGACTCAGATGGTGGTTTATTTTACAGTGAGGACTTGGGAGATAACTTTTCAGGGGCTACGTTGCATTGATTCCGAGGATATTGATTTTTTCCTATCTCCACGTGTACTGATATAATTTTTGTTAACTGTCCTTGTTTATAAATCATGGCTATGGATATTATTATTTTTAATCTTTTATCCTTTTTTTTTTTACCTTGATTCAGAGAAAGCTTGTATGAGGATGAAGAGTTTGATCAACATCAGAGACAACTTGCTGCTCTTCTAGTTTCAAAGGTCATAACTTAATTCAATTGTACTTTCTCCCTATGATTCCTCTACACATGATAAGTGTTTGCTTTTTTCCCCTTGATAGTAGAGGTAGAGTACCAAAAGTTTCTCTTAAATGTCTGTGTTCCAAATTCCATAGCAATATTTACTAAATGCAGAGTAAGTTAATCTACTCTAGAAACTTAAATTCTATTTAGAAGTTTAATTACTAGAAACCATTCTGCAGAAAGTATATTTTCACCTGTATAATCTTTTTCAGTTGAGAAGCTTTTCTGAAAGTTCGTTTATTCAAAGGGAAAGATGGATGTGATGCTAAATTGAGTGGTTTTAGGGGTACTTCATATTTGTAGTTAAGCGGCCTTTATTAGATCCTACCTTAAGAGTTCAAGTTTGAAACCATATAACTTAAAGCTCCTCTATCACATTATGTCTTGTTTGATAGATGTAATTAATGTTGACTTCCCTTTTATTTCTTACAAGGATTCTATTTTTTCACAGGTTTTCTATTACTTGGGGGAACTTAATGATTCTCTCTCATATGCTCTTGGAGCTGGTTCCTTGTTTGATGTTTCAGAGGATTCTGATTATGTTCATACATTGCTAGGTAAGGAAATCCATCATTTTACTTTATGTATTTATCACATAAAAACCAAATGGAGACTGATGATAGTTTTTTTTTTTTTTAAACCCAGTCAGTATGGTATTTGATTGTTGATTGTGAATTTCCTATTTTTTAGTTTAGATTCTTTAAGCCATGACTATGAATTGACACTTTGACTCAATTCATATCCTCAGCTAAGGCTATAGATGAATATGCCAGTATTAAGTCTAAGGCAGCTGAATCAAATGATGAGGCAGCAAATGTGGATTCTAGGTTGGAGGCAATTGTGGAGAGAATGCTCGATAAGTATGTAAAGCTTCTATAATTTGATATCATCGCTTTTCAGTTATTCTAGCTTGCTAAACGTTCCTTCATGTAGGTGTATCACTGATGGAAAATACCAACAAGCAATGGGAATTGCAATTGAGTGCCGAAGATTGGATAAACTTGAGGAAGCAATTACTAGGAGCGACAATGTACATGGCACTTTGTCATATTGTATTAATGTCTCTCATGCCTTCGTTAATCGTAGAGAATACAGGCGTGAGGTGAGAATTTGTTCTCAGATTTAAGATGTTATTCTTGAACCACTTGTGAAAGTTGTATCATATGGATTGCTAAAGTAACGTCAATTATGAGCTTCTATGTTCTAGATTAAATAGCATGGTCATATGTAGTATTGACTATTGAGCCAGAATCCTCCCCATAGCCCACGGTATGGGAAGTCTCGTGTGTCACAATCCTTGGACAGTGACATGTCAAAATATTTTAAACACATTTTGTAGAAGCCTAGTTGATGTGTGTTGAAAAAATTGTGTTTCCTATACCATGTTATTACTTCATGATTTGAGAAGTATAACTACATCTCATGTGAGTCTTCTCACTAATTTCATAGTTGTTATTTGTTTCCTGTATATGATGATCAATTTAGGATTGCTATAATTCCATTGACATAACAAATAACTATAATATTATTCAGACATGGTTCTATAGAAAGTTACTGTGCCTAATATCTGTACCTCCACATTTTGCTGTCGTCTTTATGTGACCACCTCTTAATTGTAAATAGTGTTGGACTGTTGGGTATGAATTATGAATTTATGATCAAGTACATGCTTGATTGTATGTGGCAGTTTATTAGCTTCATATGTCGTATTGGTTGCTGAATGCATATGGAATATGATGCTTTAATGAATATGTCGTTGAATTAAGGTTTGTAAGAAGAAATTATTTACAAGTGAAACTGATAGGTGAAATTGATGGAATTAAGTGGTATGATATATTGATATATATATATATTGGTTCTTTCTGTAGGTGCTTCGTCTTCTTGTTAAAGTATATCAGAAGCTTCCTTCTCCAGATTATTTGAGCATTTGCCAGTGTCTAATGTTCTTGGATGAACCTAAAGGTGTTGTGAGTATATTGGAGAAGCTTCTTCGTTCCGATAACAAAGATGATGCATTATTGGCATTTCAAGTTGCCTTTGATCTTGTGGAGAATGAACACCAAGCTTTTCTCTTGAATGTGAGAGATCACCTTCCTGTTCCTAAGTCTCAACCTTCAGAGACAGTACAGTTAGGATCCAATGATCCAGCTTCTGCTCAAAATGATAGTCTGACAGCTGTAGAGGATGTTCAAATGACCGACGGAACTCCAGCTTCTAACGTAAATGTGCAAGAAGCAGATCCAAAAGAAGTTATCTATGCCGAGAGGCTCAACAAAATCAAGGGAATTTTGTCTGGAGAGACATCGATACAGCTGACCCTGCAATTCTTATACAGTCATAACAAGTAAGGACATACATATTTTAATGCTTTTTAGATATCCTCTTGGAATACTTTTGTTGAGTTTATTTGGATAGAATGGTTGTAAGGTATCTACACTAAAAGCTGTGTTCATTTTATAGGTCAGATCTTTTGATTCTTAAGACTATAAAGCAGTCAGTTGAGATGAGAAATAGCGTTTGTCATAGTGCAACAATTTATGCTAATGCTATTATGCACGCTGGAACAACAGTGGACACATTTCTCAGGGATAATCTGGTACATATAAAAATTTAGAATAATAGTCACCTACCCAGATGCATATGTGTTTGATGTGAATTCTTAACAGTGTTGATTCATGTCGATTTTCAGGACTGGTTGAGCAGAGCCACCAATTGGGCTAAGTTTAGTGCAACAGCTGGGCTAGGTGTTATTCACAGAGGCCATCTGCAGCAAGGAAGGTCACTGATGGCGCCTTACTTGCCCCAAGGCGGGGCTGGTGGTGGTGGCAGTCCATACTCAGAAGGTGGAGCTCTTTATGCTTTAGGTCTCATTCACGCCAACCATGGCGAGGGCATCAAACAATTCCTTCGTGATAGCCTCAGGAGTACTAATGTGGAGGTGCTTAAATTTTAGTCCGTGATAGCTTTTACTTTTTGCCAAACATTCTACAAGTATTAGGAGATTCTTAATTGGAAATTCTTTGCAGGTTATCCAACATGGTGCCTGCTTAGGGCTTGGCTTGGCAGCTCTAGGAACTGCTGATGAAGATATCTACGATGATATAAAAAATGTGCTTTATACCGACAGTGCTGTTGCTGGAGAAGCTGCTGGTATTAGTATGGGTTTGCTTATGGTTGGAACAGCTAGTGAGAAGGCGGGTGAAATGCTTGTTTATGCTCATGAGACACAGCATGAGAAGATCATTAGGTAAGTTGGTTTGCTGTGTTGGATCTGGCTGAAAATTCAGTTTCGCTGTTAAGTTCCCTCATTGCTTATCTGATTATGTTGCAGGGGGTTAGCCTTAGGTATTGCTCTAACAGTGTATGGAAGGGAAGAAGAAGCAGACACGCTAATTGAGCAAATGACTCGCGATCAAGATCCAATACTTCGTTATGGAGGTATGTATGCATTGGGGTTGGCTTACAGTGGAACAGCCAACAACAAAGCAATTCGCCAGCTGCTGCACTTTGCTGTATCAGATGTGAGTGATGATGTTAGGAGGACTGCTGTTTTAGCACTTGGGTTTGTCTTGTACTCTGAGCCGGAGCAGGTTTGTGAATTTTATCTTCTTCTTTTGTTTTCTTTTTTGCGCATGGCCTTTCTGTGTGTGGGTGTGGGTTGGTGGGTGAGTGCAGAAGAGAGGGGTAACAAATTTCTGTGGATCTCACTGCATTGTTAAATTGCAGACTCCTCGAATTGTCTCCCTGCTGTCCGAGTCATATAATCCACATGTTCGCTATGGTGCGGCTCTTGCAGTAGGTATTTCATGTGCAGGTACTGGCATGAGCGAGGCTATATCGTTGCTAGAGCCTCTTACATTGGATGTTGTTGATTTTGTTCGCCAAGGTGCACTCATAGCAATGGCTATGGTCATGGTCCAGATTAATGAAGCTAATGATTCTCGTGTTGGAACCTTCCGGTATTGTTTTTTGTGTCCGTATGTATTGCTCTTTTATGTGCATTTTTAAAAATCATAATCCTGACACATTATTTTTCTATTCTAGGCGACAATTGGAAAAAATCATACTTGATAAGCATGAAGATACCATGAGCAAGATGGGAGCAATCTTAGCTTCTGGAATCCTTGATGCTGGTGGAAGGAATGTGACTATAAGATTACTTTCAAAGACAAAACATGATAAAATCACTGCAGTAGTTGGTCTTGCTGTTTTTAGCCAGTTCTGGTATTGGTATCCCCTTATATACTTCATTAGCTTGTCATTCTCACCCACAGCTTTTATTGGACTCAACTACGACTTGAAAGTTCCTAGGTTTGAATTCTTATCACATGCCAAACCTTCTCTGTTTGAATATCCAAAACCTACTACTGTACCCACCACCACATCAGCTGCAAAACTTCCCACTGCTGTTCTGTCAACATCGGTTAAGGCCAAAGCTAGGGCTAAAAAAGAAGCAGAGCAGAAAGAGAGAGAGAAAGCAACTGCTGAAAAGACAGATTCTGCTTCTGCTGGAAAAGGAAAATTGTCTAGTGAGAAAGATGGTGACTCTATGCAGGTAAATTCATCCTCAGTTTTGTGTTTTCTGCTCGTCGAGTAGTTTTTGGTAAATCTACTCAATCGGAGAATATATACTTGGATTTATATCAATATTGATGCTGCTAGCTCTCGTAGTATCTTTGTATACCTCCAATTTGGGACATGGCCTTTTTTGGGATATTGGGTTATATTACTTTGCACCCCTAAAAGGAAACCACTCTCCCTTTCTAATTAAAATTAGTAAATGTTTCCCAATATTAAGTGCATTGTCGATAATATCAGTTCTTTTCAGCTTGTGAATTTTTCCTGGAAAACTTTCTGTACTTCAGTTGCACACGATCTACTGATCCCCTTTGATTAATTATGTTGTGAATCTTGTGATAGTTTTTTCAAGAAGTTCTTTCCCCATTTTAAATGGCAGGTTGATGCACCTCAAGAGAAGAAAGCAGAGCCTGAGCCTTCTTTTGAAATTTTGATAAACCCTGCCAGGGTGGTACCTGCACAGGAGAAGTTCATTAAATTTCTCGAGGACAGCAGATATGTGCCTGTGAAGTCGGCACCTTCAGGTTTTGTTCTCCTGAGGGACTTGCGTCCCTATGAACCGGAGGTACTTTCCCTCACAGATGCTCCATCGTCTGCACAGTCACCTGCTGGTGGGTCAACAACGACAGGACAGCAGGGTTCTGCTTCGGCCATGGCTGTTGATGATGAACCCCAGCCACCAGCTCCGTTTGAGTACACCTCATGATTCGATCTCCATTAGCGTGGATGCTGCATGCTGAAGAAAACATAAACTGGTCTGAGCAACCACTGCCGCAATCTTGCTTTGTGACAGGCGACCAAGAGGTTGAGTTTGCAGGATTGCGGCTTCTCTCTGTTATCTCTTGAACCATTTTAATTTTATTTGTCCGTGTATGCTTAAAGGCGAACAGGGAAGTTTGGAACCTGCAAATACACTGGATCTAGGTACTCTCTTTAACAATCATCCCTGTAATTGAGACATTGTTTTCTCCAAAAATCTAGGTGCTGAACATACCAAAAGATGTCGTTTCTAGACAAATTTGTCGTGTTTCTTTTGTAGTTTCTCTCTTACCGGAAAAGTTAAAAGAGCAGAAACCTTGCTCAATTGAAGTGTGCTATTAGTTACAGTTACATTTTCCCATGTTTAAGCATCATATTTGTTTGTTTGTTTGTTTTTTTTTTTTTTAAGAGTTGGGTGTTAATTATTTTCAGGTAACATGACATAGTACAGTATGCTGCAATTTCAGTTATTGCATTTTATGACTTTTCTTAGTAAATCTGCATATAGAATAGAGCAATAATTTTGATATACATGCCTAGAGAAGAAGCTTTGTCCCCATAAGTTCCAATCATGAGATCAGGATTTGGGAACAAATTTGACTTGAAACTCATCTCTGAATGTGAAATCTGGTTAGTAATTCCCAGGGATTCTACATTTTAGGAGTTTGATGTTTATCCTTCACAATGTGAGTTAAAAATTTCATTCAAGTGTGAAATTACTCAAAAATAGTCTAACTCCCACGTGGAATTATACGTATAGAAACTTTCGCGAGTAGTCGTCGTTGTTGATTTGTGATTGAATCATAACTAAGAATACTCTTTTGTTTATAATTGTGTGATGTAAAAGGAGAATAAAAAGTTTATTAGAATTATTGTTTTTCATCTCTTCACAAGAAGGGTATAAGTATTAAGTATAATTGAATAATCACATCCAAGAGACATCTTTTTTTCACAATTTTTATTTTCAAAATTGTAAAAACAATTTATGAGAATCGGACTTTCATTCGAACGAATAGACCTAATGTTTTTCGTGAATGACCCCAAACACCGTTCGAACAAGAACGTCTTTGGAGGGCTCTATAGATGGCTCTTTCGAATTCATTTCAACGATTATAATTTCTTTCGAACACTTATTTAATATGAATTTCTATATATTTATATAAATTTATTTTTAATTATAAATACTGATGCGTCAGTGTAAAATAATATTTTGAAATATATAAGGGTCATTGAATTCTCAAGTTTTCTCAAATAAGGATATTTCCTCACCTAAGTAGCCTTATTAAAAAAAATTAATTACTACAATTTACAAATATTTTATTATGTGGTCTATTACTCTAATTGATGAATTTAATTATAATAAGCCCAGAGGTCTATCAAACATAGATCGAAAATTTATGTAATTAATTGCGAGACTTCTACTTCACACTAGTTCCACTAATATTGGGATAAATATTTACCCATACACATATTTGAAGTTGGAGGAAAATATTATTTAAAATCCTTATTAACAAAGAATAAAAAGTATAAAAATTATATTATATATTTAGTAATTGAAATTTTATTAGATTTAGGACCCTAAATTTAGGTAAAATTTTAAGACTCTAATTTTAGTTAAAATTTTGGGGTCTTAGCCAACCTCATATGCCACCTCTCTTCAAAATCATCTCTGTCATCGAGGCCTTAGGGGTCAAGGTTAGACCCGGTCACGGTTCCGGTTCCAAAATTGAAACCTGATGTTTCAGTTCGATTACGGTTCCACATAATTTGGAACCATGACCTTAAGGGTCAGTTCGATTTCGGAACCAAACCACTTTTTTCCTCCCAAAAAAAAAAAAAAAAAGAACCAAAACCGAATCGATTTTTCCGGTTCGATCCGGTTATACTGTTCCAAAAAAATGAAACCGTAACCTATGATTCCAGCTTCCTAAAATCGTAGAAACGGACGATTCTAGAACCGAACCGAACCGAATCGTCTCCAGGTCTAGCCAAGGTAGCCTTACTAAAATAGCTTAAATGCCTTTAGTGTTAGTAATAATAATTTCATCAACAGCACCAATAATAATACTTAATTATTATTGTTATTGCAATGGTTAAATTTCATCACAAGGGTAATTTGGACATTGCATACAAGAATGGACCTATTTGATATGAATGGAAAATATCCCTATTTGATAACACTTGAGAAATCAGAGGATCTGGTGTTATGATCCCATATAATCATCGTCCAAAATTTCTGAAAATTACATCTGGACCGTCCAAAATAACACATCTCATCAAAAACCCCCCCACACTCTATAATAATTAACCCTCATCTTAAAACCCTAGCAACCCTCTTTTTGTTTCGCTTCAGCACTCGGCGGTCGTTTGACAAAAAACCCACCTAAGCAAAAATGGTGTCAGGTTCAGGGATCTGCGCGAAAAGAGTGGTGGTGGACGCAAGGCACCACATGCTCGGCCGCCTCGCCTCTGTTTTGGCAAAGGAGCTCTTGAATGGTCAGCGTGTCGTCGTCGTGCGATGCGAGGAGATTTGTATTTCAGGTGGGCTTGTTAGGCAGAAGATGAAGTACATGAGGTTCTTGAGAAAGAGGATGAACACGAAGCCCTCTCATGGTCCTATCCATTTTCGTGCTCCTGCTAAGATCCTTTGGCGTACCATTCGTGGGTATGTTTCTGGGTTCTGTTGGTTTGTTGATGATTGATTTCTTTTTTTTTTTAATCTGTGTAAAGATTTGAGTTTTTGAGTAAGTGTGCAAATGGGTTTTGTGGGTTTGTTGAGATTAGTCAAGCTAAAGCCAATGCATCTATTCTTCAAATGTGACAATCTTTCTGTTCATACTTCATAGATCTTGAAACATAATAATTTTATAGAGTTTATACATTTTCAAGCGACTATTTAGTTTGGCTTAGATGAGCCAATGTTCATTTTTTCATAGCTAGAATGTCATTTCTAGTGAATGATAAGATTACTTGCCATTGAGTTTAAGCCAATTTTTCTATTTTGGCCTTTTAATTTAGGTATGTTGTTTGCTGGTACAATCTTGTAAATATTATATTTAGAAGAATGAGAAGACGTTTCTTTTAAGTGATTTGTTTGCTAATTATTTAAATGCAAACTTTTGAGTGTTTTCCTGTATTATACTTTTGTCATAGATATGTGATGATAGTGCCCAAAAGGATAGCTTAGTTGCCTTAACTAACTCTAGAGTGGAAGCAGGAGGCCACGAGTTCAAATCCTTTGGGATACATTTAATTTGGGGTTTGGGTGGGGTGAGGGGTGCAATACATAAGGAAGAGACCTAAACTTTCCTTAAATTGAAAAAAAAAAAAAACAAAGTTAAATATGTGATGATAGTTCAGTATTTGTTTTCCGTCTGGTAATGAAAGCTGCTTGGTTCTTCCATAGGATGATTCCTCACAAGACTAAGAGAGGAGCTGCAGCCCTTGCTCGTTTGAAGGCTTATGAAGGAGTTCCGGCTCCTTATGACAAGACAAAGAGGATGGTCATACCTGATGCTCTCAAGTATGTTTTGTAATTTTGGGTCATCATAGAATTCTAATTCGACACCTGTGTCCTTTGGATTAGTCCCTGTTGACCGTGCATTTTTGTTGGGCTATTTAAATGTTAGGGTCTTGAGGCTTCAAAAAGGACACAAGTACTGCTTGTTGGGCAGGCTCTCATCAGAAGTAGGATGGAACCACTACGACACTATCAAGGTGAGCACTTGCCACTCTTTCACCTTTATATGATTTGGCTGATTGAAGCATTTTTCTTGTTCTTTTATGCTCAATTTTTACTTGCCTTGTATGTGGTTGAGACTTCTATGCATTTCAATTACACAATGTGCACCGATTGGAGTTGGAATTATTTGGACAATTCTCCCATATAAACTATTACAAGTTGAAGTATTTTAAACCTATTAGCTAATTATATCATGTTGAGACGATGCTTTGTTGGCCTGTTTATCTCATTTTTTTTTCAAAATATAATTTGGATGGTTTAAATTTTTTGTAGTGTATGTTGAATTGTTATCAAATTAATGCAAGAACAGGTTGGATTGATTAATTGGATCATTTTTGTTTCCTGAATAATGTTGGCTATACTGCTCATTTATTGATTGGGTTGAGCAGTTTATGTCCTGTTACTTTTATCCATTAACTGTTTTTTTTTTAAGTTTTCCCATTAACTGTCATGTTACGATTTAGTATTTGACATGATAAATTAAATTAAATTGTATTAAATCTGTTATGCCCAATACCACGATCTCCATGATACTCAAATTTGACCCATTAATTTGAGGTTGCTGTCCGTAACCATAACATTGTGTTTTATTGCTTAATCACTGTTAATGACATCATATAAATTGCCTGTTTCATATGGTATGCTGGTTTTGTCCTTCAAGAGGAAAAATCTAGTGTGCTTTTCTTCCTACCTAGTTAAGATCTAGTTCTCACTTTGTATAATGTCTTGAAATTTGGCTAGAGAAACATTGTTTTGTGTAGTATACTTTTAGATTTATGGTTGTAAGTATTCAAGGTAACAATAATAGAAGCTTCACTTGGCATACTTTGAGTTGCATTCCTTTGTTATGTGGTGTTTCAGATGCACTTGCTTCTGTTAGTAATCTCCCCGTGAGTGTTGTTGGATTTTGGATGGGTGATGATATATTTATCAGGAAGATTTGGGACTGCCTTATTTTTCAAGCTTTAGTATTTTATCCCTTTAATGTTATCATATTTCAACAAGTTCTAACTTTATGTCATACTGTTACTTGTAGGAGCTTGAGAAGAAGAGAAAGGAGAGGGCCCAGGTAACATATGAGAGGAGGAAGCAGTTGGCGAAATTGAGGGTTAAAGCTGAGAAGGCTGCCGAGGAGAAGCTCGGTCCCCAGCTAGAAATCATTGCTCCTATCAAGTATTGATGATTCATAAAGAGTTTGTTTTCCAAATGCCTCATCTGAGAAGAGTTTGTTGCCATTATATTTTCTTTTCCAGTTTGATATTTGATGGATCATAGTTTTATTATGGTAGTTTTGAAGTAGATGTCATGCTGTATGCAACAAACTTGTTGAAATTAGCTATTTTTGCTGTCAATTTGCTCTATTTTGTCACAAATTTGAGATTGTCTACTTGATGCTTTGTGATCTACTTGGTGGTGGTTACAATTTCTACTCGCAGATTTCCAATATATTATCAATTCTTAAAAAAAATAAAAAATGTTAATGTTTTTTTTTTTGGGTTGGCCTAGACGGGGTGAGAGGAGGGGAAAAAAACCAATGCATACGGTTCCCATGCATGAAGAGTAAATGGGTGGTGACTGGTGACCCACCATGGAATTTTGGGCACATTGAGATATTCTCGCTCCATCAGAATGATGTAACGTCCTTAAATAAATAGTAAATTAATATTTGATCATATGATTTGGTGGTAAATGGCTTATGATTTGATTGTCAAGTTTTGAATTTGAGTCTATGAGGTGTATTTCTTGTAAGGATTTGAGACAGTTATGGATTTTACCTGTTTCATTTAAGTTTGGGTCGAGTGATTTTGACAGTTTTTCAACTTTTCCGATGAAAAAAAATCTTTTGAAAAGCCAGATGCTCATCTACAACAACAATCCAGGTTGTCATTCCATTAGAGGTGGCAGTTTGTGTCAGAATTCATTTATTCGTTCGATTCGATTCGCTTTAAAGCGAATACGGGTTTGGAAAAATGGATTCGTTTAATAAATGGGTCAATTCAATTCGATTCGTTTATTAAACGAATCGAATACGAATTTAAGCTTATTGATTCATTTATTTTTCGTTTTATTATTTTTATTTACTAGTTCTTATTAATTTTCAATTAAGATTCGAGAAATTATAGCTAATTATCATAGAAAAAATTAATATTTTCGATATTTGATGAGGTATTTTTAGTAAACATATTAATTACATGTTTCATATGTATATATTTATGAAGAATTAATGTAAATCAAGTGTGGTAAATTATTTTATTAAATAATATCATTGACTAAACGAATAAATGAATATTCGTATTCGATTCGTTTATTAAACGAATTGAATACGAATCCTGATATTATGATTCGTTTAATAAACGAATCGAATACGAATCCATCACAATTTGATTCGATTCGTTTAGGATTCGATACAAATTCGATTCGTTGATTCGTTTTACCACCCATACATTCGATTACAAACCGGAATTCTACAAAAGATTTTCATCAATTCCTGAACAAACCGTGACAACTTTCGGAATACTAACGAGTCAATTTGTGGGAAATGCAATTATAGTTTTTGTACTTAATTTAAATGGCCATCACAAAGGGGGGAAATATTCTACTCTATTAGAAAACGAAACTTGCTGTATAGTTTTAAAATTTAGTTGTTAGATCTTGGGTTCAAGACCTAATAACTATGGGTATGGGGCAACCATGAGTTTTATATGTTCCGTTTAAGCCCGTATTCGATTGTTTGGCGGCAGAGTTTCCTAAAAAGAAACTTATTGTAAGACACCGTTTGGTAAAAAAATATTGATCACACTAAGAGTATACATTAGTTTATAAATTCACCAAACTTTCTACCAAATGGTACATAAATATTCGTTTTTAATCCGCGGGTCATTTTAGTGTAGATAAAAAGAGAAAAGTGTATATATGTGTATATGTATTTGAATTAGTGGTGGGTGCACATATGGAAGCACATGGTAGAGCTTCTGTGATTGAGTAATATTGCAGTAAAATCCAGCAAAGAGACTTGAGGAATTTGTGTCTCAAATCCCCAATCGTTTACTGAAGCAGCAGTAATCAATTTGTTCCATATTCAGTGTATTATCAATTTTCTCTATATAAATTGCCAAATTTTCTCTATATAATCAGTGCCAAATCAAAACAACTTAAAAAGAAAATTAATCTTTCTCAAATTCAGCACCAACATTAGATACTTTATGTTCTTGATCAGCTCCTTCAGTTCAGGGAATATGATACTGCAAAGTTGAAAGATCCCAACTTGGGAGTGGACTCGAGGAAGGAGCGAGAGGCAAATTTTGTATCGAAAGTGAATTTGTTCGGAATATTTTTTGCCTTTTCGACTTGGGAGCTATGTGGGCTGGGTCCCTAAGGGGAGTGGTTTGGTGGTATAAAATTCATGATCTGATCTTTTATGTTCGAATTCAAATAGTGCGTTTATTGTAAGAGTTTGAGACAGTCGAGGGTTTTACCTGCTCAGCTTAAGTCCGAAATGAGTGATTTGACGGTAAGATTTCCAACGATTCAAAAAAAAAACTATATGATCTGGGCTTGAGTTTCAGGAATTGATTGGACCACAAATTAAATAAAAATAATCATATATATATAAATATATTTTTATCGATAAATATCATATTTTAAAAATTCGTTTAGATATTAAATACTTACATGTGCTTGAGATCTTGTGTTTTCACATCATCATCATGCTTCCCTATGCAGCTTGCATCCGCTAGGGATTGACTACCATACAGTTGGGATTTCAAATTCATTTGCGTATTTTCTTTGGAAAATAAAAGGTATTTTTGTTACATGCATAGGTCATGAATCCATAATAAAAATTGGTCTCTTTATATTTTATTTTTAATTCTACAACACTCGATTATCGAAGTTTTGGTTTAAGTTTCGATTTCGATTTCGGTTTCGATTTTGTCAGTTAATACATTCTATTTTATAACCATTTCATAATTTTTATTCGAATGATCCGGAAACCAGCAAAACATAATTGAATGAAAGATGAGAACACTCTCAATTTTCATTTAGCATAATAAAAAAACAATTCGTAATTAGTATAATAATTAAGTGTTAACTTATTATCTATTTAATTAGGGATTTAAACTCTTAATTGTAAAAAAACTAAGATAAGCCTCCATATATCGAGATATTTCGCCCCAAGGGACATGATTTCATGGTATATGGCGTATGATCTCACATTGAGATCTTGGGTTCGAATCCAGAGAATGCGTTTCCTGTAAGAGTTTGAGACAGTTGAGGATTTTATTTACTCAACTTAAGCCCGGAAATGGTGGTTTGGCTGTGAGATTTCCAATATATATTCTCTAATTCTATTATAGAGAGCCATATACACCATATTTTTTTTTCTCCTCGCAGCACATCCGAGGTTAACAAAAAATATAACATTTTTAATTTCTGTAAATTTTTTTAAGAAAGATAATCTATTGGAAATTTGCAAGTACTTTAAAACTACCACAATAAAACTATTATCCATCAATATCAAACTGGAAACAAAATATAATGACAAACAAACTCTTCTTATATGTGACATTTGGAAAACAAAAAACATCAGTAATGGTTTTTAGTTGGATATCCTATATCTATTAATATTTTTCTAAATTTTTTAATATTTTAATTAGTATCGAACTTTTAATTTTTTAATCGATTACGGATATGGATATCGAAAATATCCGATATTAAATGTTTGCTTTTCAATGGCGATGCTTTGTTTTGATTTGCCTTCGGGGAGATTCTCATTTTCTCATTATTATTTTCATTATATTTCACTTATTTATAATCATCACCTTTTGATTTTTATTTTTTAAGTAATGTAGTTATTAATAAATATAAGAAAAATAATATTAATATGAATTAAATAAAAATAATTATTAATACGGATGATAATTTTTCTCATCCCATTCCGTCCCGATAAGATCTTGAACCAAATGAGATTTGGAACATAATTTTTTTGTTTGAAAACTAATCAGGACGGGATATGACGGAAATGAAAGTTTTATTTCAAAATTTTAAAAAAAAAAACGATTTCAAAAGAAAGTGATGATGTTTACCGGAGAGAGAAGATGGTGATGGAAATTGCGGGGATCATATCATGTAGGTGAATGCTTCAGTTGTTAAGAATATATCTGATATTGGTTTGGTTTCGGAACTGAATTGTCGGTTTTAATTTCCACCGAATGAGGAATTAGAATCGAACCGTACAGTATACGGTTCGGTTCCGATTCCAGTTCCTATAACTCTTTATATAAATTAGTAATCTCGTTATATATTTATAACTAAATTATGAACCCTTTATAAAATATGACACATGTGTTAAACATTCATGAACTTATTTTAGTAATTAGGTAATATTCATATAATCACAATACACAATATTAAGTTAAATATTTATTAAAAAAAAATAACACCTTAATAAATTAATTTTTTATTAATTAAAGTATAAATTAATAAATATTATCTCGATTAATTAATAAATTTTATCGGTTTTGCGGTTCAGTTTCACGGTTCAATTCTTAAAGTTCGGTTTCGATTTCGGTTCGGTTCAAGATTCAATCTATCAATTTTAGAGAACCGAATCGATTCTTCAACAGTTCCGGTTCAATTCGAAATCGCCTCACTATTGACCGGTTACAATCCAGACCCAGTTTACGGCTAACTTTAAAAAAAAAAAAAAATTGGTGCTGACGTGGCAAATTTTTGGAAGTTGAACCTGTTCCACTGATTTCTACTCCATTATTTTTATAAGTTAAGTTATTTAAGTTATTTATTTTAAGTCTTAAATAGTGGAAAGTCTCACATGTGGTGGATTTTTATTTGCCAGATTTCATTAATTTTATTATAATGTTAATTAAATATTACAGGACAGTTGTTGTGCCATTATTTTTATTTTAATATTCATTAAAAAATTATTGCAAAGTGGAAATCTAATAAACTAGTTGAATGAATCATAAATCTTAATTTTTTAAAAACCCAATTTTTTATTTCATATTTGTCGGTTTCTAATAAAATTGATCATCGAAAAATCTTCCTATTATTCAAATAATATTTAATTAAGATCAATTTATTTAAATTTCATCAAGTCCAAAAATCTCCAAATTGACCTAACACCATAATTTTTTTTTTTAAAAAAAAAAAACCTAATTTTAATTGTCGGCTGAGGAATTTCGTAGTCCCCAATTAATTCCTACCTAAGCACCATATATATATATATATATCTATATAATAAAGGAGAATGGTGTTAGAGGAAAGAGAGTGTATCCAACGGCTCTCTTTATGTGGCTTAATTGACGGCCCAGATCATTTCATTGGTAATTGGAGGGAAGAGAGTGAATTGATTGATGGAAATGGTCAAAAATTTTCAAATTAAAAAATAGAAAGTTAAAATAAAATCATTTAATTAAAAAATAAAATCATTTAATTCTGTAACACCGTGCCGTAGGCACGGCCAAATACTGTAACACCGTGCCGTAGGCACGTGCATCATTTAATTAAAAAATAAAATCATTTAATGTTGTAACACTGTGTCGTAGGCACGAGCAAATACTGTAACACCGTGCCGTAGGCACGGGCCAAATACTGTAACATCGTGTCGTAGGCACGGGCAAAAACTAGTATATATATATATGAAAAATTTTATGATTCATGAAGGATTTTGATAGATGAACTTTGAATCATGAGAAATATTAACTTTTTTCTTCATAATTAATTCTAATTAATAAATGAATTTTTTTTTTTTTTTTTTTACATATTTCGCATTTAACTTCCCAATGAATGTACCAATTATTAAAATTAGGGAATTATCAAATTTTCTCGCAAGAATTGGATAAAATGTAGTCAAATTCTTTTGAAATATAAAGGTTTTTATTCTAAATTAAATCAGTGTCCATTTTTCCATCGGACACCAAAATACTCTAAGACATCTACCGTCTGAGAAGAAAAGTGAATATTTTTTAAACTTGAATGAAAAATAAAATATTTCAAAAGTCTTTACGTTTGACTGCACTTTAACAATCGATTTTTGGCGGAAAACCCTTATCACGTCATTAAAAATCTAACACGGCTAAGGTCTGAGAATGAAAAATTGAACATTTCAAAAGTTTTTACATTTGACTATACTTTAGTCTTTAGTAGCGGATTTTTGGGCGGAAAAATAATAATTTCCCTTCAAATTATTTCACCTTTGAAAAAAAAAAAAAAAGAAATCAACTGCCAATCATAAACACCGACAGTCAGAAAAGAGACAGAGACCCATCGCTCTCACTCAATAAATTACAATTTATATAGACTCGTCCAATCAATTAATAACACGTATTTTAATTATTTTAAAAATTATCGATCAAAACAAATAAAAAAATAATTGAAACGCTTCTTTATAACATCAGCTTAGCTCACAGTCCCACTTCATACATTTTCTTTAAATTAGTCGGAGCCTGCATTTTTTTTTTAAATATTAATTATTGATGTACTCGGCGATTCAGTCGCTGCCCCTTGACGGTGGCCCACTTGATCGGACCAATCTCTCCGGCGACGCCTGCTTGGTCTTGACCTCCGATCCCAGGCCCCGCCTCCGCTGGTCCGCTGAGCTTCACGAGCGCTTCGTCGATGCTGTTACCCAGCTTGGTGGCCCCGACAGTAAGTTTCTTTTTGTTTTTTAATTTTTAATTTTTTATATTTTGTTAATGGAATCATGCATGCCAAAATTTCTAAAATGTGGGTTTCAAGTTTGACTGATCAAATTTACAAACTAATTACACTTTATTCATAGTCTTCAGTCTTCATTTTATATTTAATCTATTTTTAATACAGTTTCAATGATTTATTTATCTCTCTATAAAAAATGATGTGATTTTTGAATTATTGGATTTAGGTAGGTAACCGGTTACCAATTTTGGTCTTATTTCTTACTGTATTTTTTAGTCAACTAGAGATGCAATTAAAAGTTTTTTTTTTTTTTTTTATCTTAGATGAAATTTCTAAGATAGCTCTAGGTTCGTATGGAATGCTTTGGGGTCTTGGAATTCTTGAATTTGAAAAGGATATATTTGAAAGAGTAGTTATATGTTTATAAAGTTGGGATAGAAATTGGGATACAAAGCTTGTATGCCAAATGATGCACCATGTAACGTCCCGATCTATAACAACCTTACCTAATGGAGTATAGAATCGGAACGCTATCGACTTTTTTATTCTAACCTTAAATTGCTCAAACGCTTAAACAAATAACCCAATATTATTGAATTAATACTCAATTATATAAGACAAATAACTCCCTTCAATCCCAAATTGTAACTTAAAATCAAAGTGTACCGCATAAACTTAAGTATCAAACTAGGTCTTCCGAAACCTAACCATCCCGGAGACTTATTACCCTAATGCCCTAAACTGCAAATTAAGAAAGACATGGTTCCTTATCACATGAGTCACTGTCATAGATCGGTTGCGCAACCACTAACCACTAGATCAACATATTCTTTCGAAAGGTGATCACATGCACCACGGGACATAATGAGCCTAAGCACGACAAGAAATTTTCATGCATGAATGCAATGATGTTCCTTTTAAAAATGCAATCCACTGAAAACTTCGATTCTAATATAAACCATTATCAATTGATAAACCATTTGTAGTTAAAGGGCCATCGGTATTGGTACACGCTACATGGCAACCGATCGGGATTTTGATGTTCTACCTCAGAACATATTTAACCATTACCATAGATAATCCTTTACCAAACATTACCATAGATAATTCTTTACCAAATCATTACCACAAGTAATCATTTACCATTAATCTTTACCAAAACCATTATCATGTACTCTCCCCTGTAGCAGTTATACCAAGTCTATTTTGAAAATCATTTCAAACCATTTACAGTAAAAATTAAAACCATGACGCTACACATCATTACCCAAATAGTTTATGCATTATACATGATGTGAGCGATGCAATGAAAATTAACCATATTTACATTAATAAGAAACAACCATCATAATATTCACAGTAAAAATACATAATTATAATAATCCAACTAGAACATCATTCAACAACCACATCAAACATACTACTCAATTCGACACATTAGTCATGTGGTACAGTTGGGAAATTACTTATCTCTACGAGAATTTTATACTGCGTACTTATTTCGTTAACTTATTCCTGAAATATGTACGTTTCGAGTTATTCAAAAACCCACATATAATTTATTATTCTTACCATTTTTATTATTTAACTACTTAACTACCATATAATTGTATTTTGCTATTATCTACATCCGAATATATTATTAACCATTATTATTACCTAATATTTTATTTATCTTTATTTTCTTACTTATTATCACTATTTATTATGATTGCATGAATGTGCTTAGCTATATATGTGTGTTTATTTTATTTATTATTTATTTTTATTTTTTAAAAAAAAATATTAAACAGAAACATATCGTGATCATGAGAACCATGACTGAATTTACTCTTGCAAAACAAAAGCAATTCTCGCAAAGCCGAGTAAGGAACCAAAGGCTTATGGCATTAATTTCAAATTGATGCCGTGATGATGATGGTGCATGTGTAACTAACGCCCATGCCTTCAAATATATAAAGTGATGGTGTGATGATCATTAGAGGCCTGATATACACTATATGTCTTAGTCATGATGGAGATGCTAGAACTAATGTTTAAAAATACGTGGCGGCGCCTCGAGGCGGTCGGCCATTGAGGCACTAGACGGACCTCCTCGAGGCGGCGAGGCTGGCGCCTCGATTCGAAAATCGAAAAAAAATTAAAATCATAATATCAACATAATAAAAACATCAACAATCCAAAATACATTCATATCTCCATCATTCATAGTATGTCCAAAAAACAATTGATAATTAATCTCTAAATAAGATATCATTTGTGTCTAGCGGCATGAAACTTGGGTCAAATTCCCTCTTCAAAATTAGTTCTTAGTTCTCACAATTAAATAACAACTACAAGTCTACAAAACAATTGAAAACTGAGAGAAACCTATCAACTACAACTCCAACTCAACACATCAATTGAAAACATACTCTGCCTATCACCTACAACAACAACTCCAATTCAAGGTTCTCACCTTCTCTGCCTTGGCTGTTTCAGAGAGAAAACAGAGAGAAACCTATCAAGCAACAACTACCTAATTCAAAATAGATTCAGAGAGACGAGCAGGGAAAAAAATTGAGACAAATAAGAAGCCTAATAACCAAATCAAAAACCCTAATACTCACCGATTTCCCAGGAAATAAATAAGAAACCTAATACCCAAATCAAAAACCCTAATACTCACTGCTTCTCAACAAAAACCCTAATACCCAACATACCAGATAATTTAAACCAAGGAAATATCGTTACGAGAGAGAGAGAGTAGAAACGATCGACGAAACAACGAGAGAGAAATCGAATAAACGACGACAAAAAAAATTGCTTATTTTTTTTTTTATATTGAAATCGAAACGAAGACGTTTTGGAGCCCCAAAACGTCGTCGTTTCGATTTAAAAAATTTAAAATAAAAAAATCCACGCGGGTGAGGCAGGCCGAATTGAAGAAACCGCAAGAAGCGGCCGCCTCAACACGCCGTCGGCCCGTCGCCGCGAGGCGGCGACGCAGCCGCTTTTTAAAACACTGGCTAGAACCTGCTGATGATGTGGCTTAATGATTTAAAGCCTTTCAAGCAAATCATCATCACAGGCCAATTCTGGATTCGTAACACATAGGCTTTGGTTTCAATTCTTTACGTGAGTAAAAAAAAAAGAGAATAAATACCTGGTGAAGACATTAGCCTTATTATTTATGCTACGGCTTGATATCACTTTTCTCTATTTTAGGGTTTCCTCATACTGTATGAACCATACTCTCTTTTTATATTGATGAATATATAATTATTTTCTGTTTAATTACTGGTATATAATTTAATTACGCAATTATTGGCCCACTATTTAAAATATCTACTAGTATACCCGGTGTTATTTATAAACCGATGTACTTTTCAAAATTTTATAACTAATTCATTTAGCTCCTTTTTTAATGATTCTTGCGCCAATTTTTTTTCTATTTCATACATAAATTATAAAAGCTTCTTCCAATCTATTTTGATATTTTTAAATTACATACCCTACATATTCCGACGATTCTACGACCTACAGTGGGGTGTTACACAACATCTTACATGTCCTTCAACGATTGAGGTTAATAATTAACATGATAAAGTTAATTATTACTTAGTTATAAAATAATTGGTGACATATCACTTGAGATATAAACTTTGTAAGCATATCTTTATTGTATTTGAAAATAGTCCATTATAGGAGAAAATATTAGGTGGTAATGACACCGCCACCTCATCATTATTTATGATTATTGAAATTTAATTATAAATGTATATGGTGGCATCCAATTGGATGCTGGGTGATAGGGGTAGCAAAACGAATGAATGAAACGAATTTGTATCGAATCCTAAACAAAATGAATCGAATCAAAATGTGATGGATTCGTATATTAAATGAATTCTAATATCGGGATTCGTATTCGATTCGTTTATTAAACGAATCGAATACGAATATTCATTTAGTCATGATATTAGTCAATAACATAAATTACCAGAATTCTTCATAAATATATACATATGGAATATGTAATTAATATACTTACTAAAAATAACTCACCAAATATCGATAATATTATATTTTCTATGATAATTAGCCATGATTTCTCGAATTTTAATTGAAAAATAACAATAACTAGTAAAAGAAAGTAATAAGACGAAACCTAAATAAATAAACGAATCAATGAAATTAAATTCATATTCAATTCGTTTAATAAACGAATCAAATCAAATCGACCCATTTATTAAACGAATCCATTTTTTCAAACTCGTATTCGCTTTAAAGCGAATCGAACAAATAAAAAAATTCTAACCCAAATTGCTACCCCTACAGATGGCGGTATCTACCCCATCTAATTATACTTGCTGAATTCTTGAGGAGATTTTTAAAATGTGGCATGTATAGAATGCTTTGTGGTCTTGTAATAATTGGATTAGGGCAAGTCAATAATTGAAAGTGTAGTGATATTCTTATAAAGTTGGGATATAAAGTTTGTATCCTAAATGATGCATCATCTTACAAATCCTTCATTGATTGTGGTTAATAATTATCATAATAAAATCAATTATTACTTAGTTATAAAATGATTGGTGACACATCGCTTGGGATATAAACAAAAGTATCCAAAATTTGTTAGTATATCTTTATTGCATTTGAAAACAATCCATTATAAGGGAAAGTATCATCATTATTTATGCTTATTTAAATTTAATGATAAGTAAATATGTGGTGACATCCAATTGGAAACTAGGGTGATGAGATGGTGGTGTCAACCCCATTCAAGACTTTCTCACTTAATTAATGAAATGATAGTCGGTTTTCAATCTTACGAGAGACATATATATGATGATTATATTTGTTGAGGAGATTTTTAAGACAACTATCCGTCTGTATGGAATACTTTGGTGTCTTGGAATTCTTGAATTAGGGCTAGGCAATGTTTGAAAGAGTAATGATATGCTTATAAAGTTGGAGTATAAAATTTGTATCCCAAATGATGTAGCATCTTACATGCCTTCAATGATTGGGGTTAACAATTAACATAATAAAGTTAGGTGATATGATATAGTTTCACAAATTTAGGTGAAATTGTAACACCCCATTTCTTTTTAAACTTTAGTGAGGATGATAGTTTGGTAAATTGTTATATGTGTGTATATAACTGATCCAGAGCCGATCTCGACCGGGTCTTTTAGGGGAAACGTAGAGCTCGACAAGAGGATCATTTTGATGGTGGTGTTATCGCGGGAAACTCCCGATTTTCACCGATTTTTCGGTAGGAAACTTTTTTATGATTTTTCTCGATAATGATTAAGAAAACATACATAGCTATTTACTTTGAAAAACATTAATATTACAAGCTTATCCACGCACCTGGTGAGCTGACTACAGAGAAAAGAAACTATGCAGCAGGACCGTCCCCGCCAACGGTATCATGATCGCCTAAAGAGACAAAAGAATTTATGATAAAGAACATAATTCTAACTATAGTAAATGAAAGAATATGCAAGAAATATGACTCAGTCGCTCTCGTAATCCTAACGAAATTTCGGCAAAATTTCATCTATAATACGGACTTCCCTTATACAATTCTCACTTATCAAACTTACATTCATATTCGATTTGCAACATACACATGTCCACAAACCATTTCAACATCACTAGCCCAAATCTCGGGCCTACAATAACTTCCCGCTGTCCCGCATACATTCTTACCTGACCATATTCTCCGATTAAATCTGTTATTCACTTCCAACCACAAGACAATCATTTATATAGTCTAAGCAAGTAATTTAATCACACTTTAAAGCTTATTACGTTCCGAAATACATAACACGCATAAATCGAATATAACGATAAATTAAACGAAAATCAAGATTCGAAAGTCCGTTACTACCCGGAATGGTCGGAACAGCACAAAGGGAGATTCGGGACATCGGTGCCAAGATTCTGTCAGACGCGTGTGAAATACCTACAAGCAATAGCGACAAGAAATCTCTATACCCAAGAGGGGGGTGAATTGGGTTATCGCTATAAATGCGGAATTATAAAATCTTTGCCGATTTTAAGCTCTTATTACCAAGTGGGAGTTTTAGGCAATTTTCTCTATTCCAATTAATAGCCTATATGCAAGTTTCTAATCAATATTATAAATGTAATCAAACTTGCAAATAAGTAAAAGTTAGGGAAAGAGAAATACGACACCACGATTTATAGTGGTTCGGCCAAACGTGCCTACGTCCACTCCCCCAAGCCTCGCTTGAAGATTTCCACTAGAATCGAGTTTTCCGTGGTTCACTCGTAACCAAGAGTTTTCCGCCAAGGCGCACTCCAAACCTTTTACAAGATTGAGTTTTCTACGTAGGTGCACTCACAACCTTTACAAATTACCCAACGATGGGATTTCACAAATCACAAGTGTTTTTGATAAAGAAGAATTAAAACACACTTGGGCACTCACAAATAATAAGAAGATTGTGTGAGAGCAAACCCAAGTGTTTCTAAGCTCACTAAATGTATGGAAGGTGTGTGTGTGAGCTTGGATGAGTGTTTATGAATATGAAGGTGTATGACACTCTTTGTTTGCCTTAGAGAATGTGTATGAAGGTTTTCTAGATCTCTAACTTGAGGCAAAAGAGTTGGGGTTCTATTTATAATAAAATGCAAAGTTTTCCCCAACTTACAGCGAGACGGCGAGCAAACCGGCGAGGAGACCGGCATGCCGGTCTGGTTTCATATCTCCCAACGGCTATATAACGTTCGAAAAACTAGCCGTTAGACGGCGAGCAACTGGTATGGAAACCGGCGAGGAGCTCCCTGGTTCCAGAGAGCATGTTTTTCTCAGCCAAACCGGCATGAAGACCGGCGAGAAAACCGGCATGGAGCTCCCTGGTTTCAGCTCCCTGGTTTCAGTTCTGATGACCAGTCAAGACTGATGACACTTGGTATTTTGGCCATAACTCTCTCTAGAAAATTCCAAATCATGATCTGTAAATCTAAATAAACTAGACACATAGATCTAGCTACTGTAAAAAATTCAGCTCCAAAAACATTAAGATGAATTTTATGGAATTTGTCTAATGTGACATGTATGCAGAAAACGCACATCTGAACATGTTGTAGTAAAATGGCTCTATAAAAAGTTCTATACATCGGAATTGTGTTCCGTTTGAACCGTAGCAAACAAGATACACATATCTATCTAACGGTATATCATTTGAAGTTTAATTCAACCGTTTTCTAGTTTTTAGAAGATCATTTACCGATGTACTTGTGCATGAAGTTCATTTTGGTGCAAATAAAATGCAAATGATTTTTTTAGCATTTTAAGCCATTTTAAATGCAAGTGATGCAAAATGTATGTCCTAAGAGCTTTAGATCACTTGAGTAAACTCACTTACAATAAAATTTAGCTCTTAATCATTATCTTCGATTTGCCGCTAGTCTTCATATTCTCGCTCTTCAACCCCTATGCTTCGACACTTTTTGTAATGCTTCGTATTTGTACGTCGAAGTCTTCATTCACGTTGACGTCATCAAAATCCTTTTATGCGATCAAGTCGCCAACAGCGTGGGCCTCACGGGCCACTGCTCAAGGCGCGCGTGAGCGCCACGCGCCAGCCGGAATTCGGATTTTCCGGTGGCCGAGCGTTCGTCTTCCCCTCCCGGTTCCAATGCCGCTGATCATCGATCAAAGTTTCGGATTAACAGGAAATTGAGAAAAACCATAAAAAGTATCTTACCGAAAAATCGGTGAAAATCGGGAGTTTCCCGCGATAACACCACCATCAAAATGATTCTCTCATCGAGCTCTACGTTTCCCCCAAAAGATTCGGTCGAGATCGGCTCCGGATCGGTCAAATCGGGGCAAAATGCTCACTTTTCTCTCTTTTTCCCCCCCTCTCACCCATTGCTTCTTATCTCTCTCGTAATATGCCTGGAAATCGAAAGGAAAAAGGTTGCAAATTATAAATCAACTTTGCTTTATATACACACATAACAATTTACTAAACTTCCCTTCTCACTAATGTTTAAAAAGAAATTGGGTGTTACAGAAATGATAGCCGGTTCCCAATTTTACGAGAGGCCTATATATACATATATACACATAGATACATATATACACATATATATATATTTCTTTTTTTTTTTGAAATTTTTGGAAAATCCACCGCCAAACCACCCATTTCGGGCTTAAACGGAGCAGGTAAAACCCCCGGCTGTCCCAGACTCTTACTAGAAACGCACTTCCTGGATTCGAACCCAGGATCTCAAGGTGAGATCCTGAGCCTACACCACTAAGTCACGCCCCTTGTGTAGTTATGTATTTAATATGGTAGTTGTATACATATAGACATTATACAATTACCATATTAAATACACAACTACACAACTGCCATACATATTAATTGATTGATTATATATAATCTAACACCCCCTCAAATTCAAGATGGTAGTGAGGAAACCAGATTGAGTTTGGAAACGAGGGTTGTGTAACGTCCAGGGAAAAAAGACTTGATGAAGATATCAGCTATTTGATCATCGGAGCATAGATACACCTGTTTAGAGACAGGGACAAGGAGATAAGACCTGTTTGGAGACAGAGACAAGGAAATATCCAGAAATCGGAACTCTGGCCTCTGATACCATGTAGAGAAGAATATGTTTATATTTACTTGATAAAAACTTTACAAGACATGGCTTTATATGGTTAGTCAGTTTCTAAAAACCCTTTGCCAGAGTCATTGGGATGCTGTTATACGCATTCTTAGATATGTTAAAAGAGCATCAGGCCAAAGTCTATTATATTAAGATAAGGGACATACTCAAGTTATTGGTTATTCTGATGCAGATTGGGCGGGTTCTCCGTCAGATAGACGCTCTACTACAGGTTATTGTGTTTTGATTGGAGGTAATCTCATATCCTGGAAGAGTAAGAAGCAAGTTGTTGCCAGGTCTAGTGCAGAGGCATAATATAAAGCTATGGCCTTAGCAACATGCGAGCTGGTATGGTTGAAACAGTTACTGCAAGAATTAAACTTTGGAGGAGGAGCACAAATGAAACTAATCAGTGACAACCAGACAGCATTACATATTGCCTCCAATTATGTGTTTCACGAGAGGACCAAACATATAAAAGTGGATTGTCACTTTATCAGAGAGAAAATTTTGTAAGGTTGTATTGCTAGTTTGCTACTAGCTTTGTCAACTCAGACGGTCAATTAGCAGATGTCCTTACTAAGTTTCTTCGTGGTTCTCGTATTAATTTCATCTGTAACAAGCTTGATACATATAACATGTATGCTCCAACTTGAGGGGGAGTGTTGTAATTAATTGGGAAGCTAATTAGTATTTATTGTTGGAATTAGTTAGGAAGCTAATTAGTTGGGAACTTGGGAACCTAATTTATTGTACTCTTATAGTTATATAAAGCTATGTTTTGTAAAATTTTTATCAAGTAAATATAAACATATTCTTCTCTGGACATATACTTACCTATATATATATATGATTATATTTGTTTAGGAGATTTTTAAGATATCTCTGGGTTCGTATGGAATGCCTTCGGGACTTGGAATTCTTGAATTACAGCAAGAAAATATTTGAAAAAGTAGCGATATGCTTAAAAATTAGGATAGAAAGTTTGTATCGCAAATGATACAACACATTATATGTCCTTCAATGATTAAGGTTAATAATTAATATAATAAAGTTAATAATCACTTGGGTATAAAATAATTGGATGACACATCACTTGAGCTGTTTTTTAAAACAGTATATTATATGAGAAAGTCTTAGGTGATGTTAATACCACTACCTCATCATTATTTAGTGATAAATGTATATATGGTGGCATCCAATTGGATGCTGGGGTGATGAGGTGGTGGTGTCCACCTCACCTAGTACTTTCTCTCATAATAGACGTAGTTAGGTTAAATGATATAGTTTCACAAAGTTGGGGAAATGATAGTCAGTTCCCAATTTTATGAGAAGCTTATATGTATGTCGATTATATATGTTAAGGATTTTTTAAGATAGCTATGTGTTCGTATGGAATGCTTTGGGTCTTGGAATTCTTGAATTAGGCCAAGGAAATATTTGAAATAGTGATATGTTTACAAAGTTGGGATACAAAGTTTGCATCCCAAATGATGCATCATCTTACATGCCCTTCAATGATTGAAGTTAATAATTAACATAATAAAGTTAATTATTGCTTAGGTAAGGTATAAGTGATTTGTAACACATCACTTGGGATATAAACTTTGTATCCCAACTTTGTAAGCATATCATTATTTTATTTGAAAATAGTCTATTATACGAGAAAGTCTTAAATGGTGTCGATACCACCACCTCATCATTATTTATGATTTTTTTTTAACTTTAATGGTAAGTATATATATGGTGGCATCCGATTGGATGATGGGGTGGTGAGGTGGCGATGTCAACCCCACCCAAGACTTTCTCCCATTATAGATACTGTTAGGTGAAATGATATAGTTCCACAAAGTTAGGTGAAATGATAGTCGGTTCTCAATTTTACGAGAGGCCTATGTGTTGATTATTTTCGTTGAGGAGATTTTTAAAATAGCCTTGGGTTTGTATGAAAAGCTTTGGGGTCTTGAATTAGGGCAAGAAAATATTTGAAAGAGTAGTGATATGCTTAAAAAGTTGGGTTATGAAGTTTTTATCCCAAATGATACAACATCTTACGTGTCCTTCAATGTTTGAGGCTAATAATTAACATACTAAAGTTAATTACTTGGGTACTTCCGATAAATGATTGGTGATAAATCACTTGGGATTGTATTGGGAAACAGTCCATTATAGTAGAAAGTCTTAGTTGGTGTTGACACTACCAGCTCATTATTATTTATGATTATTTTAAATTTAGTGATAAGTGTACATGTGGTGGTATCCAATACCCCACCTAAAACCTACCACATATACACTTACTGCTAAATTTAAAATAATCATAAATAATACTAAATTGGTAGTGTCAACCCCACCAAAGACTTTCTCCCATAATAGATGCAATTAGGTGAAATGATATAGCTTCACAAAGTTTGGTGAAATGATAGTGGGTTCTCAATTTTACGAGAGGCATATATATATGATGCACCCTCCGCCCCCTTCTAATTATTGATTGTAGGCAAACAAATAGATTGGTTGAAGCACTATCAATGACCAGCTATGTACTTGAATGCAAGGTGATACAAATGTCAATGAATTTGAAAAGGATATCATGTATAAAATGGTAGCAGTGAACTTCAAGGTTCTGACTGTTGGATTCATAGACATGCCTGCCCTCAATTTTCAACATGTGCACTCCTTATTAATACTTGCAAGTGCTCCTGAAGTTTGAAGGTACTTTTGCCCTCCTTGGAGTTCGCCAGTCTGTTGTATGGGCATTTTCAATTGGAAGCATAAAGGTGCACTGAGCAGTTCTGTATAAAAATAATGATTTCCCTCAAGTTTGTATGTACTATTATAATCCTGGTAGTTTACTCTTACATTGAATAGACGTTGCTAATAGGAGGCCTAAGAAATATTCCTTACTCTCTGTAGTTCATGGGTATGTCGTGGGGACAATGTCAACAGGAAGCTTAGAGGTGGCTCAATTATGTGTCATGTTCGAGACTAGGGTAGGGTTAGGGTATCCTTAGTTGTTATTTGTAAGTATTATTTAGTTTGTTTTCTTTGTTTCCAATCAAAAAGTAATTTGTAATTTGTCATGAACATGATCAGTGCTCTACTTTTAGGTGAAATTGCTGGATTTATCATTCTAGAATGATGCATGTTAAGTCGTATAGTACTTCTCCATTGTATCCTTCTCTATTGTTGACTTTTTCAGGTTGTGAAGCCCTATGCTCATAAATCTCAAGTAAAATAGTCATTCAAAGACGTACAGAAGTCTTTCTTTGGATTCTTTGGGGCATTGGTGACCCAGAGTATGGTTCATAGTTTAAGGTACAAGTTGTGCGTGTGGGATGAGTCAAAGCAAAGCAGCCAAAATATACCTTTTGAAAGCACCTCCAGTGTGCATGGTCATGCTTATGCCTAACTTGGATGATGTGACTGAAGGCAAAAGGCAAATCTGTCATGGCCTTAAGAAAATATTGTAATCTCATAGATAATTAGAAGAGTTGCATTTCAATCGTCTTTACTCAATTTTTGCACATTGGAAGCAGTGTTTCTTTTACTAGACTTTAATCTTTTTCTGGATATGCATCTCAGAAGCAACACCGAAGACCATCATGAGAACAATGGGAGTGAAAGGCCTTACCCTTTATCATCTCAAATCACATCTTCAGGTTGTTATTTGCACTTTTTCTTTTAAACAACTCATATAATGTATTACAAATATGATATGTTTTCGCTATTAACAATTTTTCTCCTCTTTATACTTTCAGAAGTACCGCTTGGGAAAGCAATCATGCAAGGAAATGATGGAGAACTCTAAGGATGGTATCTTTCTTGGTCTTTAGAATGCAAACGATTTCAATATGTTATACTATGGTGCATGAAACTTCCTATTGAATGTTCTCATTTCATGTGATACTATGTCCGTGAGAGACCCATAGAAAAAAAATGGCTACTAGAAAGATTTTGTTTCCATATACTGATTTTACCTCTTTTGGCATAAATGTCTTTTCAATTGTTTTCCCCTCTTCTCTATTCTCTGAAAGCTGCATAGTTAGCATGGAAAATGAACTTCTGTGAACTACAAATGAATCATCTTTTCTTACTTGTTGGGCTGGACATGTTACTCGAGATTGCAAGAACCCGGTTAATGACCTTTGAGAAATTCTTATTTATGATGTGTCGTTGGCATTGCAGTTTCTTGTGTTGCTGAAAGCCAGGACACTGGTTCATCTACAACATCATTAACAAGAATGGCAGCACAAGATCGGAATAAGTATGTTATCATCCTTGCATATTAATTCCAAAACTTACCCATTTCTGCATATTTTCTTGATTGCTGCATTTCATTTTTCAAATAGTGGTTACCAGGTTACTGAGGCTTTGCGAGTACAGATGGAAGTTCAACAAAGGCTACATGAGCAGCTGGAGGTGAGTTTCCTTTATGTCTGTGTTGGTATCTACCAAAGCGTTTCTGCCAACCATCTTGATCACTTGTACACTTCACTTTATATCTATGATGTTAAAGGCGCCGTCTAAGCAGCGCTTTGGCGAGCACTTGGACTGGGTTTTCAAATAGCCGCTTAGCGGTTATAGGCAGCTCTTAGTTATTTTTTAAATTATGACTATATATTAGATAAAATTCTTCAAGTTGGACTAGTCAACCCACCTTTTGACTGGTCAAAGACTGCGGTCAGGTAGGTTGAACGATCAAACCGCCTTGCTCCGCCTACTGCCTTTAACAACATAGTTTTATATCTCATGTATGCATGAGAGAGTGAAAATGTCACAAGCTTTTTTATTTTTTTATTTTAGGGATATTACCAATTTTCAGTTAAAAAGGTAGAACACACTACGGCTTGTTTTGCAATCTTAAGTTTTCAGCATGAAGTCGAGTTCTTCCTATTGTAAAGATTTATTTTCTACCAATCAGTTTTCCAGTTTGATCCTATTTAGTTGAGTCAATTTCCAATGGTTTTAACCTTACCAGGTTCAGCGACGTCTCCAACTCCGGATTGAAGCACAAGGCCAATATCTACAGACAATACTTGAGAAAGCTTGTAAAGCCCTGAATGATCAGGCCATTGTTACTGCTGGGGAGGAGCTTTCCGAACTGGCCATCAAAGTTTCCAATGACTATCAAGGGATGGTCTCTCTGGAGAACATAAAAACGCAATCTATATTTGAAGTTGCTGCGGTCAATTTACCAGCTCAAATCGGTGACTGTTCTGTTGAAAGTTGCTTGACTTCAACTGGTAGTCCTGTTTCTCCAATGGGTTTAGGTTCACAGGCTTCTGCCATGAAGAAAAGATCAAGACCCTTGTTTGGTAATGGAGATTCATTGCCTTTGGAGGAAAGCATGAGGCAAGAAGTAGAATGGGTGATGCCTAATATTGGATGAACAACATTTTAGGATTTTTTTTTTAGAAATGGAAACCCATTTTGACTTGTTTTCTTTTTCTTGTCTAGTTGTTAAAAATCTAAATGTCTCATCCTGTGTCCACTGGATCATCATCAGTGGTATGTGTATTAAGAGACAAGCTCAAAGATTACATGAAATCATAGGAGGAAAATCATCTAGCCACAAGCCAGAGAAATAACTTGAATAAGCTACTTTATCTAATTTATGCGCAGACACATTACAGGCTCGTGATCTAAATTGGATCCTAACGGAATTTAGGTCCCGTCTTGAATATCCGAAATTATCTTAAAAAACCTCTTTACAACTACTAGTTTTACCCAACACTAAATTCACAACATTTAGAGCATGTGATTCAATCAACACCACATCCCCATTGAATCTTCTTCTAATTGTTGCTGCTGCAATATCACCCCGAAAAATACTTCAATACAAGATAATAAAAAAAAAATGTTTCAATATATGACATAAAAATATTTTTATCTTAACTAATTTTGTTTAATTGTACACCTTTATGTGTAATCATCATTTTTTTTTCAATATAATCTTTAATGTATTGGAATTCTTGTTTTCAAGAATCTCACATTGAAAATTGTAATTTTTTTTTGGGTTAACTGTATCTTATAAAATGATAAAAAATGATGGTGATATAAAGATATGAGATTTATGTTCACATATTAGCTTGCTTTGGCTAGTACAAGCAGAAACTCCTCTGCTGATATTAATTTGCTTTTGGAAACTTTTTTTTTGTTACTATTTTAGTTATATATTTTTTTAGAAAAATTGAAAATTCCGTCACAAAATCACTTCATTCGGGTTTAAACGGAATAGGTAAAACCCTCAACTCCCTCAGGCTTTTACAAGAAATATATCCCTTGTACTCGGACCTAACAATCAAGTTTTAAACCATTTGCCATCGAATCGTATTCCTTGGGGGTATTATTTTTTAAGAGTACACTGTGCAAAACAATATTGTGATGAGTGCAATGCTCTACATTCTTGATAATTTTTATAATTGGCACTGTGGTTGTTTAATCCTTTTTTTAATCCATTTATAATTCATCAACTGATGATAATGGGTTAAGATTGCACTTAATAGGATTTTTTAGAGGAATCCTTTACCATTGCAGTTCATAAAGCGCTTGAGAAGAAAATGATTGAAGTTAAGAAAAGTTCATCTGGACATAGCAATTTCAAATCAATTAACAGCATAATTTTAATAAAAAAAAACATTAAAAGTGTTTTTCAGCAATATGTTGGGTTACAATGAGAATGTTTTTTATTATTTTGAGATATTTTCAAGATCTTTATAGTAAATTGACTCTCTCTGCTCTGTACCATTCGTAGATGAACTTAAAAATGCTTAGAAGAATTGGAACTCCATCTCAAAGATGAGGAAATTTGAGGATTTGTTCAAATCTTGTAGTGGAAAAGATTTTGTTTAATGCAAGTAAAACACACTATAAATCCATGAAAAATATATCTGAGAACATGCTTGTTTCATGTTATACACATCATACACTTAGTTTTTTTTTTGGAAACGTTAGAAATTTCGCCTAAATCATCCGATTCGGACTTAAATTGAGTAGTTAAAATTTCCGACTGTTCCAAATCTCTTATAAAAATTGCACTCACTGAATTCAAACTCAGGACTTGACAACCAAATTCTAATTTTTATACCATATACCTCAAACATTATAACACACAAAAAGTTATGGAGAAAAATTCTAAACAAGAACAAAAACCCTGTATGCATTTTTCTGTGCCTCTCGATTACGAGCGAAAATTATATTATGTGCCGGTGTATATGACATCTCTCTCACAGCAAGCGGGCCCCACACAGTTGTGGGGGCCGCCTGCTGTGAGAGAGATGGCTATACACCCGGCACATAATATCATTTTCGCTCGATTACATGCTTTCATTGTATTCCTAGAGCTTGGAGACTCCTTATCAATGAGAAAGAACATGCATTTCTTTGTTTCCATTCTTGTAAATTTTCAATCACTTGGCTTTCTTCCATTAAGCATTTGTCATTTCCATCAAGTATGCTCACAATCTGCCTCATGCTTGGTCTTAATTTAGGGTTGGAGAGTGTGCTGACAATTCCTAATTTTATTAATCTCATCATTTCTATATGATTATATTCTCCATTCAACCTTGAATCAACCATCTCTGCTAATGGTCTTTTCCGTGCTTCAAATTCTCGTAGCTTCTTCACCAGTAGCCCCTCAGGCAGCCGGAAGTCGACTGCCATACGTCCAGTAACTACCTCGAGCACCACCACGCCAAAGCTATAAACATCAGCCATCGTGGTTGCTTCACCGGAGGATTCTATATACTCCGGTGACATGTAACCAAAAATGCCACGAACTGATCTGGTTGCACTGTTAACTTTCTGATGGCCATGGTGATCATTGCGTGTCAGGAATTCTGCCAGGGCAAAGCAACCGAGACGTGGGTTCATGTCCGGATCAAGAACGATGGCAGAAGAGGTAATGTTTCTGTGGATAACTTGTTCATCCCATTCCTCATGGAGATATAGAATGGCAGAAGCAAGTGACTTGATGATATTGTATCTGTGGTTCCATCGCAGGATAGAATGACCGATTCTACGATCATGATGGAAAAGGAGGTGACTCAGGATGCGAGTTGCTGAATAATCATAGACAACAAGCATCTCCCCTTGCTCAGTGCACCAACCGCAGAGCTGAACCAGATTCCGGTGGCGAAGACGGCCTAAATTTTGAAGTTCAGTTGAGAATCGTAACCGCAATGCAGGGCATTTACTCATTCCAAGCCTCTTCACCAGAATATGATGGTGGTCGTCAAGTAAGCCATGGTAAGCAGTTCCAAAATCCATTTCTGCCACCCTTTGCAACCCTGAGAAGTTGTTTGTAGCAGAAATGATTTCCTTGTATGATATTTCCCGTGGAGTTTCAACCATAAAGAGATTACTCCGTCGCTGGCTTCTGTTGTTATGAGATTTAGATTCACTGTCTCCTAATTCTTCTCCCGTGGCCGTGACATAATTCGATGAAGGGGATGTGATTGTTGTATTTGAGGCTGTTGTATTGGTGGACCTGGTGGTTTCTGTGTTGCTAATACTTTTGTTGGTTGGTGATGATGACAGAGAAATGTACGGAGGATGTGACTGAAACGACGGGAGAGCTGGCAATTTACCTGAATGATTACCAGAAACAGCTTCTATAATCCATTTCATGTTTGGTCGCAAATGTGGATTATGAAGTGTACAGAGTAGCGCCAGATGAATCAGATGCTCCATGTCAGAAAACTTGTAAGATCCATCCGAAATCCGGGGATCCGCTGCTTGTATAACTTTCCCTTCATCAGACAACATTCTGATCCAATCAAGCAAGATGATTTGATGATCCGGGTATGCGAGATCCACAGCTCTCCTGCCAGAGATCACCTCCAAAACCACAATCCCAAAGCTAAAAACATCTGATTTTGCGGTAGCAACGCTGCCTTTCTGGAAACTTTCAGGCGGCAAGTACCCTATTGTGCCTCCAATTGTAGTCGTCTCTGCCAAGTGAAACTGGTGGTTTCTTGTTGACGGTGTCCTTTTTTGGTACTGGATCTCATGTTCAAGCCACCGCGCCAAGCCAAAGTCACCGAGACGGGCATTGTAATGGGAGTCAAGCATCACATTACTTGTCTTAACATCTCTGTGTATGATCTGAGTTTCCAGCTGCTCATGAAGATAATGCAGTGCCGCTGCTAAGCCATTAATTATCATCTTCCTACGCTCCCAGTTCAAAGGCGCAGCCGCCGCCAATTCATCAGGCAGCCTTCGAAACAGTACCCTGTCGAGGCTGCGGTTAGGCATGTAATCGTAAACTAACAGCAGCTGGTTTTCATCCACACACCATCCTCTCAGCCGGACAAGATTCCTGTGGCGAAGATGAGCCACCGCAACCAACTCAGCAGCAAAAGTCTTCTCAAAGCGCTCTCCCTTCTCCGCTAAGCATTTCACAGCCACCACAGTTCCATCACTAGGTAAAACCGCTCTATAAACCTTACCAAAACCTCCACTTCCAAGAACTTCACCTTCATCAAAGCCATTAGATCCTATATAAAGCTCAGCATAACTAAAAATCCTCGGATTGTCTCCGCCAACCACCTTCTCAGACATTTGCACTCCTTCCAGGTCATGAAACACGCCGGAATGCTCTTTCCTCGGCGTATTATGATGACAAAAGCAAACCCATTTCGCTTCATACAACCGCCGTAGCTGATCAGCAATGAAACTCAGAATTCGCCGACCCCCATAGCCACAGCTGCATCCATGTTGCTGTGGATTGACCTCTTCATTTCTGGATAAGTTGTGCACATGGGGATTAACATACGGCTCGATCTCATCGATGCCCGCCGGTAGAATGAAACGAAGGCGGTTCAGCTGCTGCATGGTGATGACTGATCCAGGGGATGGGATAAGCTAGGGTAAGATGGTAATTAAGTTGCTAAATGAACATGAAATGAAGTTGGTGAAGATCAAGAATGAGGAGGGTAGCTGGCAATTTTGGATATATTTCAAAGTACTTGATAAAATGTTTGTTGGCATTTCATTCAACAGGGTTAGGTTTGCATATTTGAATTGTGAAATGTGAACTATCAACCCCCACACACAAAAAAATTGAACCTACCTTGCAATGCAATGTGACGTTTGCATGGAAGCTTTGATCTCATTGAGAGAGAGAGATGATAAGTGAAGACAATTTTTTATTCTCTTTGTACGTATTTAAAGATAAATATTTTAAAAAAATGATATTTTTTTTAAAAACATTAAAAATCCTACCGTCAAATCATTCGATTCAAGCTTTAGTTTCGGATTGTAGTATCCTGATTGAGCGTATTATCGGTCGTGCTAAAAGTTTGAGTTGTATGGTTCTCTCATATTTGGGGCGGGTTCAGCTAATCAAATCAGTTTTGTTCTCCTCTCTATTTATCTTCCTAAGTAAAATCATAATTGCATCACCGGATTCGAACATAATTTTGAGCGGCCCAAGTCACACCCGTTTAGAGTTTTTTTTTAAAAAAAATAAAACAAATATTTTTTGTCTTCCTTTATCCTAGTCTAGTTCATCTATCATTTCTCAAAAAAAAAAAAAAAAAATTGCCAAGCTATTGATTTTGCAGCTGTACAAAAATTGATTGTTGAAACTTGGATTTTGTTAGGTCAAAACTTTATGAAGAATCCTCAACTTAGACAAGGAGTTTTAGGGTTGAGATTATTTATTTTTATTTTATTCATAAAGTTTTATTCACAAATATAAACCAAATCTCTAGCTAGCTTATGATGCGAATGAGAGGGAGAATCAAAATTTGTATTTGAACCAACCGATAAGATGATAATTTGTAACACTATCGTTGACATGAAATTTTATATCAATTAACGGGTTAGGATTAACTTATAATGACATAATTGTTAATCATATTAAATATATACTACTCATTTAATAATCGTGTTAGGTTTGAATTCAGAGTTTAAGACATTATTAGTTTTAGTTGTATTATTAATAGATTATCTTATAAATATTTTAAATTGGTTTAGGGATATTGATTAGTATCCCAAATTAATGACAATTCAATTTTATAGTGCATAATAATGTCATAAATAAACATATCCCATTTCCATTTTTGGTTCATTAGGCACATATAATTATAACCTTTTTTTTTTTTTTTTTTTGGAAACGATGGAAACCCCGCCACCAAACCACTCATTCTGGGCCGCGGCGCAGGTAAAACCACCGGCTGTCCCAGACTCTTACAAGAAGTGCACCCCCATGATTCGAACCCAGAACCTCAAGGTGAGAACATGAACCCTACACCACCAATTATAACCTTTATGTGAGGCAAGTAGTGCATAAGTACACATGGGGTTTGAAAAGATATTAATGGATGAGAAATTAACACCTTAACCACAAATCCACTACCCGTTGCTTTGAATTTTATTTGAAAACATAATGACCATTTGATGATACAACTTTGATTTTGAGCACTAAAGATAATGTTAATGAGAAACTTCACTTTATCCATTATGATCTATTTATCTCGAAGTGGTTAATTAAATATGATATTTGTTAATATTTTATAAGTCTATATATTCCCTCTCATGATAAGTTAGTTTTTATAGATAAACTCTATCCTTGAATATGTAACTCTCACCAAACATGTCTAAATATGATTTTCCGATCGTTAAATACGTTTACTTGTAAACCACCTACTTTTCTACTAAATATGGATGGATTCAAGTATTTTGATGTGAACGGTGGTGGACATTGATTTTATTCCACCTATTTTATATACTACACCAAAAAGACTTTTAGTGTCTGTAATCAAGAAATCAGAGATCACTGGCGCTAATTATTAGTATCAGTAATTTTCTGACAGTACAGTATCAATAATATTCTAACACAACAATATCAGTAATATTTTGACATGATGATATCACTAATATACTGATACTAAAATATTATTATAATATTAATATCATTTTAAGTATCAATATTTTATATTATCATTTAATGTCAGTAAATTATGTTACCATGTTATTAGAATTATTTTAAACAAAAAATAAATATATACCTATTTTTTCTGTTTTATAATACATTAGATACTGCCCGTGCCTACGGCACGGTGTTACAGAATTTACAGAGAGAATAAAATTATGTTATTTAATTTATTTGTTAATTTTCAGATATATTCTATAATGAAATGATTTTATTTTTTAATTAAATGATTTTATTCTTAAATTTATTTGGTAGTTTTCATTTTCCATTTTTATAGAGATTCCATAATAAAATGATTCTTTATCAGCCATTAGATTATAATGAAATGATCTGAGCCGCTTAAGCCACGTAAAGATAGTATTTGGATACGTTATCTCTCTTAATCACAACCATTTGTTGTCTTCTCTTTCTCCCACACCATTGTACTTTATAATATATATATATGGAATTTGAACTAACATAACCAAACAACACATAACACTGAAATCTAAATTCATATAAACATCTCATAAATTCAACATTCCTATAAAAGTCGGGTAAAATAACACCATGATTCCAAAATAAATACAATATTCTCAGTTATATGACCATTAGCCAACAATTCCAACAAAAATATTAGATAAATATTCAATTAATACAAAAGTAACTACCACCACTGATCCAAAATTCCACTTCTAACATACACCTTCCACATTTCTAGCAACTTCATTTCTTAAAAAAAAAAAAAACAATTGATAATAATTCAACAAGTAACAACCAATAATTATTTTGTAGTCAACTATTTTAATCTCACAACAAATAAAAATTATTTTTTGGATTAAGACCAGATGTATAATCAAGAAATCAGAATTTGAATTTTTAAGACCAGAAACTTGAAATAACGTTCTAACAGTGTACGATTTCAAAAATTCCAGTCTTGTATAATTTTCGTATTTTGGCCATTATTTTTTATAGTTATGGAAAAAATACGAACATAAATTTTGTGCTAAATTAAGGCCGATTAATCAAATTATAAGTATAAAATGAGTATTTTCTCTTTATTAAATAAACATTTTTTAGTGTTAATCAGTTTGCTCACATCCTCTGTTCTGAGAGATGAATGTTTTTCCGTAAAGAAAAGTGCAATCGTTGATATTGTTTTTCCCATACCCTAAAATGAGGGAAGTATTAAACCAGAAGAAAGTTAAAAAAATAAAAAAATAAAAATAAAAAATCAATGAAAATCTATCATCAGGTGGTCATCACAAGGAATATAAATAATTAACCTAATCATCTGCAAGAATCCCTCCTGAACATGGAAAGCTTGATGTCTCCTTCCATGACAAAGTAATTCGCTGTCCCGAGAGAGAGAGATTATAAATTTGATTAGTGATTCACTTTTGAGATCCAATAATTGATTCAGGTACAATCCATTAATTTAATTTTAATTATTATTGTTACCATAGTATTAGAGATTTCTGACACTAAATTTACTGATAATATAATGTCAGTAATTTATGATATTTTTCTTTAAAAAAAACATTAAAATATGTATTTTTTGTCTTTACTGATACTTTTTGAAAAGTGTCAGTAAAACCTATTTTAGACGTAGTGATATTTAGATATCCGAATTACAACATCATATATAAATATAATTTAAGAGATGTTCGAACAGTTACAAAGCCAATAAACATCCGCTCAATTAATTATTTTTTTTTTGGTATCCAATAATCAGCATGTTAATAAATTAATTTTGATTTAATTTCGTTGAAATAAAACATAATTACCATTTTTATGAAAAAAAAATTATCCCTATTGAATTAATATTTTGCCTACAATACTTTTTTCCCCATACACATATATCAATATCCATTTAGCATTTCTCCCCCAAAAACCATCTAAATGAAGCATGACAAATGGACCAAAAAAGGAAGAAGGTCCATTTATCACCTTATCTATGTTGGAAAAAATTGATTTAAGCCAAGAAAAATTGAATTATGTGGGTGCCAAGGGGCAAATTTAATAGATTAAGTGTTGCCAAAAGTCAATTTTGGGACAGGTGAGATTGGGACTTTGGACCTTTTTGCACTTTAAATGCTGATAGGAATTTATATATGTCCATTGGTTGTGTTTAAGGGAGAATCTCATATGAAATGATGGATCAGCTTAGTCTATTGAATTGATGTGTCAATCGAAATCTTATTCTACTCTATTATTATATAGAAATTTTTGTAGATCCCACCACTCGTCGGTGGAGATGGTAATTCCACTCAGATCTGATTCGATCCGATCTGGATATGGAATATCCGAAAAGATTCGAGTTCGTAAAATATTTTTGCGGACTCGAGTCTTGAAGTTCAGTTAACCAAAATTAGATTCAGTTTACGACATCTCGATTAATCCCAAGATCTGTGTTCCATATCCTCATAAATTTTCTAGCACAAATCGGGTAAATTAGAGGACATGCCCCCAAAGAAATACTTCTAGTGAGATTCGAACATTAAACCTGAGATTAAGCAAACCACTCAAATCCAAGACCTTTACCATTAAGACAACCCATTAGGATTTCAATGACCGAAGTTATTAGGAAGAAGAGCAAATGATGACATAATGAGTGATTAAATCAAAGCTAAGACAAGGTTACATAATTTTTTGTTCTATAATTTCTACCACAAAGTATCAGAGCAACACTTGAGCATATGTGAAGATCAACCTGAGGTAGTCATAATCGGCCTAGCATAAGATTATGAAAGAAGACTCAACCTGATTTGCTAGCTTAGTGTAGAAGATCGTCGGTCGTCTCAGTTTATCGACCCGATGAAGTAGGCCGGGCAAAGGAAATATGTTCACATCCATATGAAGTAAGACCTTTATGGGAACTTGTGTCCCCCAAAAGGGGCGATATGACATAAGCGGGCCACCAACTTGTCATCTGTCATTCGCTATCACATAGGAGCAGTTGGACTACAGGTTGACACATGAGCTAAAGATAATGTTAATGAGCAACTTCACTTTATCCATTATGATCTATTTATCTCAATAGTGGTTAAATATGATATTTGTTAATATTTTATAAGTCTATATATTCCCTCTCATGATAAGTTAGTTTTTATAGATAAACTCTATCCTTGAATATGTAACTCTCACCAAACATGTCTAAATATGATTTTCCGATCGTTAAATACGTCTACTTGTAAACCACCTACTTTTCTACTAAATATGGATGGATTCAAGTATTTTGATGTGAACGGTGGTGGACATTGATTTTATTCCACCTATTTTATATACTACACCAAAAAAGACTTTTACTTATACTAAATTAGTGTCAGTAAAGACTTTTACTGACACTTGTTAATAGTGTCTGTAATCAAGAAATCAGAGATCACTGGCGCTAATTATTAGTATCAGTAATTTTCTGACAGTACATTATCAATAATATTCTAACACAACAATATCAGTAATATTTTGACATGATGATATCACTAATATACTGATACTAAAATATTATTATAATATTAATATCATTTTAAGTATCAATATTTTATATTATCATTTAATGTCAGTAAATTATGTTACCATGTTATTAGAATTATTTTAAACAAAAAATTAAATATATACCTATTTTTTCTATTTTATAATACACTAGATACTGCCCGTGCCTATGGCACGGTATTACATAATTTATAGAGAGAATAAAATTCTTTTATTTAATTTATTTGTTAATTTTCAGATATATTCTATAATGAAATGATTTTATTTCTTAATTAAATGATTTTATTTTTAAATTTATTTGGTAGTTTTCATTTTCCATTTTTATAGAGATTCCATAATAAAATGATTCTTTATCAGCCATTAGATTATAATGAAATGATCTGAGCCGTCAATTAAGCCACGTAAAGATAGTCTTTGGATACGTTATCTCTCTTAATCTCAACCATTGATTGTCTTCTCTTTCCCCCACACCATTGTGCTTTATAATATAGATATATGGAATTTGAACTAACATAACCAAACAACACATAACACTGAAATCTAAATTCATATAAACATCAAACAACACATAACACTGAAATCTAAATTCATATAAACATCTCATAAATTCAACATTCCTATAAAAGTCGGGTAAAATAACACCATGATTCCAAAATAAATACAATATTCTCATTTATATGGCCATTAGCCAACAATTCCAACAAAAATATTAGATAAATATTCAATTAATACAAAAGTAACTACCACCACTAATCCAAAATTCCACTTCTAACATACACCTTCCACATTTCTAGCAACTTCATTTCTTAAAAAAAAAAAAACAATTGGTAATAATTCAACAAGTAACAACCAATAATTATTTTGTAGTCAACTATTTTAATCTCACAAAAAATAAAAATTATTTTTTGGATTAAGACCAGATGTATAATCAAGAAATCAGAATTTGGATTTTTAAGACCAGAAACTTGAAATAACGTTCTAACAGTGTATGATTTCGAAAATTTCAGTCTTGCATAATTTTCGTATTTTGGCCATAATTTTTGTATAGTTATGGAAAAAAAATACTAACATAAATTTTGTGCTAAATTAAAAGGGATTAATCAAATTATAAGTATAAAATGAGTATTTTCTCTTTATTAAATGAACACTTTTTAGTGTTAATCAGTTTGCTCACATCCTCTGTTCCGAGAGATGAATGCATTTCCGTAAAGAAAAGTGCAATCGTTGATATTGTTTTTCCCCGACCCTAAAATGAGGGAAGTATTAAACCAGAAGAAAGTAAACAAAAAACAAAAAAACAAAAAAACAAAAAAAAAAAAACAATTCAATGAAAATCTATCATCAGGTGGTCATCACAAGGAATATAAATAATTAACCTAATCATCTGCAAGAATCCTTCTTGAACTTGGAAAGCTTGATGTCTCCTTCCATGACAAAGTAATTCGCTGTCCCGAGAGAGAGAGAGAGATTATAAATTTGATTAATGATTCACTTTTGAGATCCAATAATTAATTCAGGTACAATCCATTAATTTAATTTTAATTATTATTGTTACCCTAGTATTAGAGATTTTTGACACTAAATTTACTGATAATATAGTGTCAGTAATTTCTGATATTTTTCTTAAAAAAAACATAAAAAATATGTATTTGTTTGTCTTTACTGATACTTTTTGAAAAACGTCAGTAAAACCTATTTTAGATGTAGTGATATTTAGATATCCGAATTATATCATCATATATAAAACTAATTTAAGAGATGTTCGAACAGTTACAAATTCCAATAAGCATCCGCTCAATTATTTTTTATTTTTTCTTGGTATCCAATAATCAGCATGTTAATAAATAATTTTGATTTAATTTCGTTGAAATAAAACATATTTACCATTTTTATGAAAAAAAAAAATATCCCTATTGAATTAATATTTTGACTTTAATACTTTTTTCCCCATACACATATATCAATATCCATTTAGCATTTCTCCCCCAAAAAACCATCTAAATGAAGCATGACAAATAGACCAAAAAAAAAAAGAGGGGTGATACACTCACTAACAATCTCACAAACAAATTTACAAACCCTCTCACTGTAGCTATAGTGATTCACTGTGAATCACTGTAGCTACAGTGAGAGGGTTTGTAAATTTGTTTGTGAGATTGTTAGTGAGTGTATCATTTTTTTTAAAAAAAAAAAAAAGGTCCATTTTTCACCCAAAAATGATATGTATACTTAAACTTATCCCGAAAATTTTCCCTAACGTCTCACTGTAGCTACAGTGAATTGCGGCAAATCACTGTAGCTACAGTGAGACGATCGGGAAAATTTTCGGGATAAGTTTAAGTATACCTATCATTGCCCGAAAAATTGAATTATGTGGGTGCAAGGGGCAAATTTAATAGATTAAGTGTTGCCAAAAGTCAATTTTGGGACAGGTGAGATTGGGACTTTGGACCTTTTTGCACTTTAAATGCTGATAGGAATTTATATATGTCCATTGGTTGTGTTTAAGGGAGTATCTTATATGAAATTATGTATCAGCTTATTCTATTGAATTGATGTGTCAATCCAAATCTTATTCTACTCTATTATTATATAGAAATTTTTGTATATCCCACCACTCGTCGGTGGAGATGGTAATTCCACTCAGATCCGATTCGATCCGATTTGGATATGGAATATTCGAAAAGATTCTAGTTCGTAAAATATTTTTGCGGACTCGAGTCTTGAAGTTCAGTTAACCAAAATTAGATTCAGTTTACGCGCATCTCGATTAATCCTCAAGATCTGTGTTCCATATCCTCATAAATTTTCTAGCACAAATCGGGTAAATTAGAGGAATGCCCCCAAAGAAATACTTCTAGTGAGATTCGAACATTGAACCTGAGATTAAGCAAACCATTCAAATCCAAGACCTTTACCATTAAGACAACCCATTAGGATTTCAATGACCGAAGTTATTAGGAAGAAGAGCAAATGATGACATAATGAGTGATTAAATCAAAGCTAAGACAAGGTTACATAATTTTTTGTTCTATAATTTCTACCACAAAGTATCAGAGCAACACTTGAGCATATGTGAAGATCAACCTGAGGTAGTCATAATCGGCCTAGCATAATATTATGAAAGAAGACTCAACCTGATTTGCTAGCTTAGTGTAGAAGATGTCGGTCGTCTCAATTTACCGACCCGATGAAGTAGGCCGGTCAAAGGAAATATGTTCACATTCAGATGAAGTAAGACCTTCATGGGAACTTGTGTCCCCCAAAAGGGGCGATATGACATAAGCGGGCCACCAACTTGTCATCTGTCATGCGCTATCACATAGGAGCAGTTGGAATACAAGCTGACACATGAGCTAAAGCGTGTAGCATAAGGTAGAGTAGCTTGATTTAATGACATATAGGTGGCAAAGAATAATTGTGTCAGGCGGCACGGCTACTTAGTTGTGTCATATGACATGTTCATATGGCTGACGTCATGAGATTGATGTAATAGTGGAATTGAGACTAGTATATAAAGGGGTTGAGAATTCATTGTAAAACGTTAGCAAATTTTACTCACGCATAACTTGTAAAAAAAAAAAAACTTATTGTAAGCAAGAGCTAATAAGAAGTCGGTCAGACATGTAAGCGAAAGATAAAGAGGTCGGTCCGACCTGAGGTGCTAATAGAAACATCATTTTACTTGTGCCCGTGGATATAAGTTGGATCCATTCCGCCGAATCACGTTAGATCATTTGTTTATCTATGTGTATTCTATCTTTTGCCAAGTTTGCATTTGGTCCACAAACCAAACAAATTAACAGTTGAGGGAGGTTTTTTCGAAAAATAATTTCTCCCGAATTACCCCTGAAATGAAAAACAACTCCGTTTGATCACATTTCTAATTATGATTCCTAAACTAGTTATCATTCTTTCAAACAGAGACTTAACCTTGATTAATATACAAACATTGATAATTCTATAAATATTAAAAAATAACAAAATAAATTGATATATGTATACTAGAAAATTCCTGCCAGGATTTAAAGCGCAGCCCAATGTCTATAGAGACTTACTTCAATATACAATAATTGAAATTCATCCCGAAAATCTGCAAAAATAATAATAATAATAATAAATCTCTCTCACATTGCACACGAAATTTAATTTTCGTACTCTTTAGGGAAACATCAATTTCTTAACTTTATGGCATATTGGTTTGGGAAAATTCTTTAATTAATTTTGTGTGAAATTTTTCAAGTCTTTGCATATTAAGTCCACATACTTCGAAGAATTTCATTTAATAAAAATTTCCAATTTTCTTCAAGTATAGAAAACATATTTATGGAACCAAAAATAAATTTGATTCCAAAATCAATTCAAATTTTGAGGTTTTTAATGCTTAATCAAGTACACATACAAATTACAAACCATTATAGCTTTATAAGAAATGTGTAAATGAAATATTACTTGAGCTAGTATTCTTCTTGATACATGGATTTGACTTGATAAGCATTGTCCATGAGTCCCTTCAGCTTATTCAATCGAGCTCGACTCATTAATAAAATATTATGATGAAAGTCGACTCGAACTCGAAATATCAAACGAGTTGAGCTCGAATTTAAAAAATTCTATTTTTGGACTTTTTATTTTTTCTTCAAATTTTAAATAAATCTTCTACAAAATTCAAATTTGTGTGACACACATTATAATATCGAGTCGAGTTGTGTTTACATGATCCGAGTCGAGTTTATTTCGAATAATGTTCGCGGGTCAAAAACGAGCCGAGTCTAGTTTTTGCGAATCGTCTCGTTTAATAATTAAGTTATTATTTTTGAATTTAAATAGTTCATTTATTAAACAAATCGATCTAAAATCAAGTCAAATACAAATCAATCTCTAACTATTCATAAATGAATCCGTTCATTTAGGCTCTACTAATAATAAGTATATCAAAACACGATACAAATGGGTTAGCCCCATCATCTCTTATTTAGCCTCTTTTTTTTGGGCTTTAGCTCGGCCCAAAATGTGTTATTATTGGGCCGACCTAATGAAAAAAAATAAAAATGATAGCACGATTGGACCATATATTTTTGGAAAATATTAGTGTCACGCGACCCGATTTACATCTCTAGATGTGATTAATGGAAGTAGGTTGCTAAAAACTCTAAAATTTATGTAAAAAAATATATGCAATTGGCTAGTATTATGATTTTTTTAGGTAAGAGGATAACTCCAGTTCGATAGGTCGGTACTCACCTAATAAAATCCTTAGCGAATTGGTGTGGCGGTTCATGACCCCCTACTTAAGTTATTGATCTGATTATCATGAGAAATCGTATTCGAGATCGTGCATCAACTCGAAATGGATTCGCATTAGTGGTTTTGCTTCATCTATAATTTTGTTAGTGATATTTATTATTAAATATACTATTTTATAACCAAAATATAGTTATAACTCATAAATTATTAAACTGTAAGCTTGTAGTTTCATATTTGGCCCTCCACACACATATTATGTACCATACAAAACATAACTACATGTGACAATATGCGTTCCGACACGATTACAAGACACAAATTTTTTAAGATTCGGGTTAACTTAAAATAACACGATTAATAATCTTGTCGTATTCATGCCACCATTCATTAATAATGTCATATTTGTGTTCTTAAATCCAACACACGACCCCCGTTTTACCACATGATTAGTATCCATGTTATCGTAATATTTTTTTTTTTTGGAAACGTTGGAAACCCCGCCACCAAACCACCAATTATGAGCCGCGGCACAGGTAAAACCACCGACTGTCTCAGGCTTTTACAAAAAGTGCACCCCTGGATTCGAACCCAGAACCTCAAGGTGAGATCTTGGACCCTAAACCACCAAGCCACACCCCTTGGGGACATGTTATCGTAACATGTCAACACATTTATTCGTTTATCTATTTATCATGTCATAATCAGAAAATCACGTATTAATCACGTCAAATACAAAATTGAATCGCTTATTAATCAAGTAATTATGCCATATCATGTCGACCGGTTTAATAATCAAAGATTTTGATACGATTATTAAACGAACTACTTTCGTACTTGTTTATTTGTTTTTTTGAAAGATAAAAGTGCAGTATTATTAATTCAAATCCATAAGAAGTACATCAGAAATGCAAGCAGGAGGAGTGCCACTCCAAACCTGTCATATACTTTGGACAGATTGTGGAGGACTGCTCTTTCCTATGCTAATAAATCAGCACACCAAGCCCTCGCATTCGCATTCTTGCGAGGGCCGGCTGCTATTTCCGTATTTACTTAAATTTAACACAAACACGATAAGATAATATAAATTAACACCTCTAAATAAACCCACATTTTATATTTTCAAAGCAAATTTAAAAATGTGGAAGTAGTAGTTGATGGTAATTAAGAATGGGAATTGAATTGAATATACTAAATAAAGAGGTTAAGAGTTTTTAGGAGGATGGTTGGGACTTGGGACTTATTCTCTAATTAATTTTAATGCCATTTATTAATTATTGGAGCTGCTGTTACGGCACCCGTATCTCTTCTTTTTCTTTTTTAATTTCTTATCTTATCTCTCTGTTTTTTTTTTTAACTTTTGATTTTGAGATTTGCCGTTTCAAACAGGAAAAGTCAATTCGACACGTTATGCTTTTTTGCTATTTTTCACCCAATTTCCATAATTACAATTTACATCCACAATATTTTATAAAACAAAAAAAAAAAAATTAAATATTTTATTCGGGCACCCAGACATTTTGATCACCAACCAACCATTCACAGGTAGTTAAAAACCAAAAATACCCTTATTGATTTTCATTAATATGTCAGTTTAATGAGGGTTTAATTGTCTTTTACAATCTGGGTATGTAATCTTCTTAGGGTTAAGTTTTATTTCATCATTTCTAAAAATAAAAATGAAAAACTGATACACCAAAAATATTTGTTTTTTTTTTTAATAAAAATTAATAAATATTTGGCCATAAGCTTCATATTCATAGTTAATGTCATTTCATTTTCCATGCTTAATCGTCTTTCTCACTGTTGGTAAGTTAATTTTTTTTCCTTCTTATTTTAGTGTATTTATTTGTCTGTTGGTTATTCTTCATCTGGGTTACTATTCAATATTAAAATTAATTACTAATAATATTATTTTATTAATCCATAATGGGTAATTCATTTTTATTATTCATCATTTATATATTTCTATTTTGTTCTCCATGAAAGAGGAAGGACACAACACAAAGTTTCTTTCTTTGATTTGAAAATTCAATGTTAATATGTGCCTTTTCAGTAAAGGTGAGTTTTGGTTTCTTTTGAAAAAAAAAAAGTTTTTATTTTTGTTGTTTGATTGATAGATTTAGTACTTTATATTTATATTCTACCCCACAAACCAAAACCCCACATTGGAAACTTCTTCAAAATCTTTAAATATTTTTCCTCTGTAACTGTGTCAGATAAGGAGAAATATAAAGATCAGAAAAAAGTGTTGTTGTTGTACTTTGTTAATGAATGAAAATGAATATTGAATAAATGATCAATGAAATATTAATTCATTGATACATTTTTTCTTGTCTTGTTTTGTTTAATAGATACAAAAAAGTGCATCTTTAGCATGTCAGAGTGAGGCTAAAAAGTCATAGCCTCTAGAATATAGATAGGCCTGTAAAAGCTTTTATGCTTTGATATTGTATGTGGGTCTTTATTGCCAAGAGCCTAAAAGGGTTGTCTCTTTATAGCCTTTGAGTGTTTGCAAGACTGAGCTGTGATGGGTTTCTTCTGTTTTAGTCCTTGGTACACTGTGATGGATGTCATGCCCATGACAGCTATAACAGTTATGAAGCTTTGCCTTTTGCTACCTTTCTTGGGTTTTGAATCATTTCTTTCTTTGTTACTGAGAGTTAATACCTGTACTGAGGTTGTTGAATCTTGATTATGTTGTTATTGTTCTCACCTTGAGCTTGAGGTTGTGATTTTAGTCAATTTTCTCAATATATTCCATATACCTTTTTTCTATCTGGGTTTTGTCTCTTTCTCTTGTTTTGAATCCTCAATGGAAGTTGTGTTTTTGGCAATATCTTTTGTTAGTTTCACCTGCAAGTTCTGTTTGTTTCCTGATTTTGAACTCAATTCTTTTTTGGTTTGTCAGTTTTAATTTTTGTTTGTTGTGCAGTGAGGAAGAAAGTTGAATAGAGTGTGTGCCATGGCATCAACTTCTTGTGCCAAACAAAGCCTAGTGCCTATGCAAGAACCAGCCTCTGGTTATCGTTCATACCCACCACCTCTTGCTAAATATGAAGATATTGTGGCTAGTCCCAAGCTCTTCATGGATACTCTGGAGAAGCTTCATGCTACTATGTCAACCAAGTTCATGTAAGCTTTTTATCTTTTGAGCCATTTTCTGTCAGTTTGTAATTTGTTCCTTCTAGGTTCACACTCCTTGTAAGACTCATATGCTGAAGTGTGAATTTTGTTGGCTACTCATTTTGATTCCTCTATTAAATCCCAGCTTCTAAAATTAGGTTTTTTCTCACTCTCATTTATAGAAGGGGACCTACAATGAATCAATATAAGATTTTAGTATCATTGCTTTTGGTCTGTTGTCATCATTTCCTAATCTGTGCTTTGTTATATTCACTTCTCATGGCATTGTTCCCTTATACTCTTTAAATTTATTCTTTTTTTTTAAAAAAAAAAATTCTGTTACTATTTGTAGGCTGGTGGCTTCTTTGATAAAATAAGGAATTTGATCTAGCTTATTTGAGCCGGATTAGAAATTAAAAGGGGATGTTTCACTATTAAACTGATCTTGTTGAAAACTCTGGTAGATTTGTCTTTGGGTGAAGGATACAGAGATTTTATACTCATTGATTTGATGTAAATTTTGATGCATTATTTGTTGGGCTACAAGCTGACTATGAGCTATTTATTTATTTGCTTCATATATCCTGTTCTAACTTCTATGTTGGTCAGTTTGAAGTGCTTCCTTTAGCAAACGAGAGCTCTCTTCCATAACTTTCTTTTCCTTTTAGTAATGTATTGCCTGATAATATGTTACTGAAGTAACTGAACATAGTGGCACCAATCTGAGCAAAAATTGTTGTATTATAGTTCTGTTTGGGAATTCTTTTCTTATGTAGCATGCATGTTTTGCAAGACACTATCCAATATGATAAAAATAAAGTTCTTCATTAGTTTAGATTTGCTTAAAGTTCGTACCACTGTTTTTGTAATTAGTTTATTTTGTCAGCATCTGCTCAAGTCTATTGTAATATATGCAATAAATCCAATATGGATGAATGGCATAAAAAAAATGATCCGGACCGTTCAAATTGTTATCGGTAATTCCAAATAGAACAGTTGAAAAATCATATTTTTGTGATCCATGAATGCCATCACTGGTCTACTACTCTACTCATACATTGCAATGGTTCATAGACTGCCTTGGTGATATCTTAAGCCCATAACTATATATTTTTGTCAGGTGTATGAATTTAATGATCTGAATGAAATATTAGCTTCCTTGATGGTATGCCCCTTAAGGGAAAAAACACGAGGTATCTATGATTGAGCTTGTTTCAGGGGGTAAATCAATCTCTACAGAAGTTTATTCTTAGGAAATGTTTGGAATATATGGAAGGTATGCACACCAAGATAATATACCTCTTCTGCATGGTTGAAACTGAATTTCTCATTGAATTATAAGCGTACAGATTAGATGACTTGCCAAAGATTAAGAAAATAACAGTTGATCAACTTGCTCATCACTGCATGGTTTTAGCTTTACCAAAATAATAAACTGTTCCATAAAATGTTATCCATTTTAGTTAAATTCAAAGATCGTAGTTCCAGGCCAAAAACTTGTGTATGTTATTTTGAACTTTGATGGATCATGATTTGATTTTGACAAGGCTTGGCTTCTTGGTGTTGGTTTTGCTTCTGGTTTTATTTGTCTATGGTGGGAACAGCCTCTCCTTTAAAGAACTTTTGGCATCCATATATTTATTTCAATCTGCATATTTGATGGAAGTGGAATCCCTTTTACTATTTACTAATTTGAAACATCTAAGGTTTGTAATCCTAGTATTTGCAATTTCTGAATCATCTTACCTAATTATTTGAAGAAGATTCATTTTCCCTCCTCTGTCCAACAAGATATACATATCATCAGTTTCTAAGCTGTAAGATTTGTGTGTCAGGACCCATCTTTGTTTTGCTGCAGTCCGATCATCGTGTCAGTTTGTCTTTTACTATTAGAATTTTTCTTTTCATCATACTTGTATGCTCATCCAAAAAAACATACTGGATATTTTGGTCTCTGGCTCCAAAAATTTTTGTTCACCAAATGCTTCAGATCTTTTTTTGCAATACTATTTCTCGGTTCATGTGCAAAACTGGAGGTAATTGACCAGATATTGTTCTTTCAAGTTGCAATTTGAAGCATCCTGTTTGTTTTGATTCCAATTTCTAAAGGAGTTTGGTTTTAATACAAATTATAATAATTAGAGGCAAATGATTTTGCTTTAATATTTTTTGACAAAACTTGCATATTTGTGAAATTAGGTGCTGGCATGACAAAAGTCATTAGATGCTTGTTCCTTTTATGCACAGCCTTACATTTACTTGCTCCGACTGTGTACAATTTTTTTGCATAAATATCTTCAAATTGTTGTGATTTATGGAGATCTCTTCCCGCCGTTGAGAATCTGCTGTATATTTGAACCTTGGTTGCAGGATCCCCATTATTGGAGGAAAGGAGTTAGACCTGCATCGGCTTTTTGTGGAGGTGACTTCTCGTGGTGGTATTGAGAAGGCAAGTATTTATAATTAGTTCTCTGATTTTGTTCTTGATTATTTTGGTTGTGAGCTATATCTAGATATATATGTTGTATCAGGTCTTACATCGTGCACAGCACATATTTTGCACATGGTCTTTGCCTAGTTTGGGGTCTGTATTAGCTGTCTTTAGGTGTTCACATATATATTTGATAAGTCTGCCTAGCGTTGGAGGGAAAGAGAAGGAAAAAATCGGAGAATAGATTAGAGTTGTATTCATTGCACGGAAAAATACATTGAATATATAGGACTAACTTGCAGATTAAAAAGTAAAATAGAACATGGGGTTCAACACTGATCATAGGTCAAGAGCGAGGGGGATAGGACAAGGTATATTCACCTAGTAAACCCTTAAAAAAATAGCTACCTCTGGGCAAAAGGGACATATGAACAATTGTCTTATATTGTTTACAGATCTGTCAATTAGAGTTGTATGCTTGTATGCCAGTGATTTAATTAGCTAGCTGCTATTAGAATATATGTGCAGTACGTGGTTTAAGAATTCCGTAATCAAAATGTTGCAATTGCTTTTGTTTTTCAATGCTGATCAAGGGTGCAATGATTAGTCCTGCACTCATGCTGTACTAATACTTTCATTACTCAATTCACAGATAATTAAGGAACGAAGATGGAAAGAAATCACTGCTATATTCAACTTTCCGTCCACTGCTACAAATGCATCTTTTGTGCTGCGCAAATACTATCAATCATTGCTTCGCGACTATGAACAAATATACTTTTTTAGATCCCAGGGTTGGTGTATTATCTTAGCTGATGTTTGTCATGATAACAGGTGGTTTTCTCATGATTGCTACTAAATGATCTTTTGCAGAATCTTGGCAGAGCCCATCAACAACCCCAGTGTCAGCTCAAGGGACAGCGCAATCATCAACTGATGTTCAATCAGCTGTTATTCAACGACCAAGGATTAATGCTGCCGTGTTGCCTGAAGGTTCGCTCATTCTTAGCCTTGATTATGTCTTGCTTGAAACTACTATGTTTATTCTGTGCATGAGCAATGTGTATTGGCAATTACTTAAAAACATCTAGCTGTCAGATCTTCTAGAGCTTGCTGTAATTGTCTATTGTAATAATACTAGTCTATATAAACGTTTTCAAGTCGCGAAAGATAGTTTCATCAAGGAAGGTGAACTTATAATTAGCTTTTCTTTTTATTCATAGCTCTTTGTTCTCATTGTTGCAGCTAGACCAGCATCATCAGGGGGATCTCCAGTAATAGGGGTCATTGATGGGAAATTTGAAAGTGGGTATCTTGTTACTGTGACAATAGGATCGGAGAAGCTAAAAGGTGTCCTCTATCAGGCTTCTCAGAACGTCGTACACCAAGTGCCGCAATCTTATAACGTTGTCAATAATAATAGTGCCAATGCCCATGCTGTCTCTGGGGTACAACGTCGTCGCCGCAGGAAGAAGTCTGAGATCAAAAGAAGGGATCCTGATCATCCAAAGCCTAACAGAAGTGGGTATAATTTTTTCTTTGCCGAGCAGCATGCGAGGCTGAAACCATTATACCCAGGGAAAGACAGGGAGATCAGTAGAATGATTGGTGAACTGTGGAACAAGCTTATAGAACCTGAAAAGACTGTAAGGACCAAATCATTTCTTACATTTCTTATGTTCAACTCATTGTTTACTTCTGTTTCTTTTTATTCGTGTTTGTCTAAATACTATTGGCTTACAGACATACATTCCCGATATTCAGGTTTATCAGGAGAAAGCTCTTAAAGATAAAGAAAGGTACAGAACAGAGATGGAAGATTACAGGGAAAGATTGAAGACAGGTCAAATCATCAGTGATGCTGTTCCACTACAACAGCGCCCTCCTGGAGCAGATGTAGACATGGTGGAAGCTGACATAAAGCTTGACGAAACTGGAGGGGATTCACCTCAAACTCCAGATAATGAGAGTAGCTCTGGGGGAAGTGATTTCGAAGATGATAAGACCACAGAGAAGGACGTGGAAATGGAGGAAGCATCTCCAGGAGTTGTAGGATTAGGAACTAGCAATGTGGATTTGGGGATTTCAGCTCAGGAGCCAGCTTTCGAGCTGCTGCCTAAGGGCGAAGAGAATGCCGAAGACAATAGGGTTGATGAGAAGGTTGGTGATGACATTGTTAAAAATGATATGGTCCAAAAAGCCAGTGACGATTGTGGTGAAAGCTTAGCAATTAGGTAACACTTTGGCCAGAGACGAGCATCCATTGCTTCATAGCGCAAGAACATTAGAATTTTCTGGAGTGAAGGCGAAGTAGGTTAGTTTAAATATTTGTTAATGATAGATTGCTTAGCATAGTTGCTATTCAAAATCAAGTATGCTATATATAAAACTCTGCTATTTTCTTTCATTTGTTTCCCTCGTAGTTTTGCTTGTTTCATTTTGTAAAGGCTGCTGCATTTAGTCACCCATTTTATGCAGTCCCTAACTTGATATTTTTAGCTACTTGTAGTGTTAATTCTCTGCAATTATTTAATCAATAGCAAGTTGTGGTTTCATTTTTATCAACTTTTGTCATGGATGATCCTCAATGATCGTGATTTGGTGGTATAGAGCTCCGAATCCCACCACCAAATCAACTCTTCCTGATTTAAGTGGAGTATGTAAAATCTCCGACTGTCCCAGTATTTGAACCCAAAATCTCAAGAGAAAATCTTGTCATTTGATGCTCTAAGCTAATCCACTCTCTATCATAGATAGATTTAATTCATAAAAAATTATGCTGACATAAATGGCACAACCCTTTATTATTTAGTTAACCATTAATTTAATTTAATTAATACAAATAAAATAATAACTCAAGTTCAACATTTAAAGACTTCACGAACGATGGGGCCATTATAGCTCAAGAACAATATTTAGAAAACCTAAGATTATGGTTAGGGTGAAACCTAACAAAGTAAATTTCAAATATTTCATATTCCATAATTGTTCTGATTGAAAGTCGGATTCACACTTAAATCTCCTGAAGGTATTGGATAAATTTACGGACCGACCTGAATATCTCGACATTGAACAAACACAATATACAGTACATAAACTTTAGTACAAAATTAAGTGTTTTTCATTATAAAACATCACATATGATTTTTTTCTTCCTAAAGAGCCACATAAAATTTTTCTTTATTTAAAAGATATTAATCATATTCATAATTAGATTCCTCATCAAATATTTTATTATTATAAATACAATAATATTTAAATTGTATTCAACCCGCACAAATAACGAATCTCATATTAATTTTGTTTAAAATTTCAAGCTTTTGGAGTATGTTGATGGATGTAGAAGATTTACCAATATTTAAGTTCGGATCGGATAATTTGATGGCGAGAATTCTAAAAAATATATGAAGAACTTAGTCTTTTTTTTTTTTTTGGGATAGGATAAATTATTTTGATTTTAGTGGAAAGTAAAATATATTTTATTTTGAAAAGTGTAAATGTTATAGTGATTAGGATTTGTAAAATTAATTGTATATTACGGGGGCAATTAGAACCCATTTACGTGTTTTCCAGTAATTTCATAAAAGGATAAAATAGGAATTATCATAAAAGTGATTTGTCAGAGTACATTGGCTTTATTTTTATCCCATAAGCTCTTATAGGGGTGATAATTTATATCAAAATTCGTTCATTAGTTCGATTCGATTCGAATTAAAAAAATATAGATTTGAAAAAATAGATTCGTTTAGTAAAATGAGGAGATTACAAATATATTATGAAAAGGGGAAAAAAAATAAAGAACTTCTATTGATTTCTTTCATGCAAATTGTGTCGTAAATTGAAATAATTATTAATAATTGTGCGAGATATAAAACGTATCATACATTTAAAAATTAAAAAATTAGTGTGATTAATATCATAAAATAAAAACCATATGATTTTATGAGTAACTTAGAGACGCGAGTTAAAATAAATTCAAATAAAATGTATATAAATGAAAAGTAATGATATAATTTTTATAATAAGATAATATACACCTTTAGGGGAAAAAAATAAATAAATTACTAATATTCATGCATTGAGACATTGAAATAACAATATTTATGTTAGAGAGAGAATTTCTCATCAAAATGTTTTATAACATAAGTAAAATGTGACTAAACCAATATTTCCATGAAAAAGGTTCAAAATTATCTTTATTAGTTTTTAAACAAACATATTTATTAATATCTTAAAGTTGTAACTTAACTTTGATGTAAAATCTACACTTAGTAATTTCTATGGCTAATATCAAATTTTGGGTTATTATCATTTTAATGGGTAAAAATGTACCATAAGTATTAAGGTATAATATTTTATTATTATATTTATACAAACATTACATTAAGAAATAACAAATAATATATTTTACAATAAAAAGTATTGATGTTTAATGTTTCACTATTATAATAAAATTTAAAATTTTATAATAAAATGTAACTTTTATAAAGATATGATAGTAAAATATTATATCATAATACTTCTCATACTCATTTATTATTTTTAGGGGAGGTTTGGTGTAGCGTTTCATAAGCGTTAACTCTATAGCGTTAAAATGCTCCACTAAATACATCTTAAACGCTAACGTTAACGCTCACAAAATTATACATTTGTAACATCCCACGCTTGTTGATATTGTCCGCTTTAGGCCGACTAGCTAAGCCCTTACGGTTTTGGTTTGGGTTTCCCCAAAAGGCCTCAACAAGGGAGAGGTATCCACACCTTTATAAGACATGCTTCGTTCTCCTCTCCAGCCGATGTGGGATTGCCGTCACTATCCCCCCTTTTGGGTCCAGCGTCCCCGCTGGCAACACCGGCTCGACAACTGGCTATGATACCATTTGTAACATCCCAGGCATACCGCTTGTTGATATTGTCCGCTTTGGGTCGACTAGCTAAGCCCTTACGGTTTTGGTTTGGGTTTCCCCAAAAGGCCTCAGCAAGGGAGATGTATCCACACCCTTATAAGGCATGCTTTGTTCTCCTCTCCAGCCGATGTGGGATTGGTGTCACTAGGTCACCCATACTATGTACCATCCCTGATTTATCATAGCATTATGAGTTGATACTTTTCTCTTATCTGGGAGTATTTATTTTAAAGTTTTTAATTGTGGTTTCTGATATGATTTTGCTGATTATTGATTCATTGGTTTTACTTAAAATGATGATTTCATGTGAATATGATATATGATTTAAGCTTTTGATAAAGCTTGGTTTCAGATAAATGCTTTGATGATGAAAATGATTTCAAAGATATGGATTTATGATTTTGGAGGCATGGGGGAAAAACCCACCTCAGATGTAACTTGATACAGATATGGAATTGACGGATATGGAATTGACGGACATGGTATTGATGGGTATCGGTATTAATACCGGATATAGACGTGTGCACACGGGATACAGGACTAGAGATGAAAGATGCCTCTAGATCCTGGGTATTGGGCTAGAGGGACTATGAGTACAACGCCTCTAGACCCGGATTTCAGAGACAGGTTGGTGGCACTGATAGCACCACTGTTTACTGGTTTAGTGGCTTGAGGGACTGTGCGTACAACGCCCCAAGACCACATGATTATTGTACATGATGATTGATGATATTCTTACAGATGATTTTACATATGTTTATGAATGATTTTCACAAAGGTTTTGAAAAGAAAATCCTAACTTATATTTTATGGATTCAGAGACAAACTTTTGAGACATTATTGAAGAGAATTGTTTATTAAAGGAGTTCTCAAGAGAACTAATGTTTTAAAGGAATCTCATTAAATGTTTCAGAGCAGATATTTCTTGATATGCTTTTGGTTTTAGAACCATGAAATTTTATAAAGTATTTCAATTATGTTTTGAACTATTCACTCACTGGGTCGTTCAAACGATCTAACCCCCCCACTCCCAGTGTTTTTGTTTTGCAGGATCTCCCAGAGGACAAGCTCGAGAGGGCGGATACTGTTGGCAGTCACCTGGGTGTTGAGTCCACCAGATTGAGTCTAGAAGTCAGCATAGTCAAGGTCAAGTAAATATTGCATGACATATATTGCATAGTTTCAGTCATTGAGTGTGAGAATAACATCAGATTTGTAATGTACATTTAAGTTCATTGTATGGAAACCTGAGATGTATTTCTATGAGTATTGAGTTAAGCATTGAACCCTTTGCATAAACTTTGTTTGAAATAAGTATGACAATATTGATCAGTCAGATTGGTATGAGGCTCAGAGGGATAGTACGGCCTATTCCCTGCCGGTAACATCTCTCGAATTGGGGGCATACCACTTGTTGATATTGTCCGCTTTGGGCCGACTAGCTAAGCCTTCACGTTTTGGTTTGGGCTTCCCCAAAAGGCCTCAACAAGGGAGAGGTATCCACACCCTAATATGGCATGCTTCGTTCTCCTCTCCAGCCGATGTGGGATTGTCGTCACTATCCCCCCCCTTTTGGGTCCAGCGTCCCCGCTGGCACACCGGCTCGGCAACTAGCTCTGATACCATTTGTAACATCTCATGCATACCGCTTGTTGATATTGTCCGCTTTGGGCCGACTAGCTAAGCCCTCACGGTTTTGGTTTGGGTTTCCCCAAAAGGCCTCAACAATGGAGAGGTATCCACACCCTAATAAGGCATGTTTCGTTCTCCTCTCCAGCCGATGTGGGATTGCCGTCACTTTTATACTCTAACGTTTGTTTCATAACTTATGCAAAGCTAATTTATATTCCCAGTATAATATTATCTACCAAACTCAACCTTAATTTTTGAAATAATGAAATGAAGGTATATAAAACTGTGGCAATTTCTGATTGGCTAATGTCTACAGTTATGTCCCAAAAAAAAAAAACATTTTCAAGTAAAGAATCAAGGTCTTTTGACAAATTTGCATGAGACATTTGAAGGGTTTCTCTAGATTATTCTCTGATTTTCGCCTACTTCATTTTGTTTGAACTTTAAGTTATATCAAATAAATATTTTATTTTATTTTTGAAAAATCAAATCCAATAAGGATAAAAGTAACTGTTAAAGTCAAACAAAAGTGACATCCACCGAAAGCCACCGAAAAGCAAAAGAAAAAAATAATTAATTATTTTGGGTGGGTACCACATGTTTAAAAAGAAAATAAAAAAAACTTAGAATTTACTATTTACATATTAAATCTCTTACCTATTGTTAGATAATGAAAGAAAGTATTGAATTCTCTCTATATATATTTACAATGATAGAGGCCTTTATATAGGCTACATAGAAAACCAAAATATGAAAGAACTAATATTAATAATGGAAACAAAATAAAATCATAAAACCTAAGGATTATAGGAATCATATCTTGAAGATTGAATACATAATAAAGAGATAATATGTCCTTAATAATATTCTCATAATAATATTTCCTTAACAATAATATTTCATAAACACCCTCCCTCAAACTCAAGCTGGTAACGAAGGAGCAAGCTGGAGGTTGCATCTTAAAAGCGGAGAGCGGAGTTCTGAAACTGGAACTCTTGAAACTTAGAGGCCGGAAACTTTGAGATAATTAATGAGCTTTAACCTACGAAGCCCGAATGGGGGAGCCGAAGCCCAAGATGGAGCTTTAACCTACGAAGCTCGAAGGGGAAGCCGAAGCCCAAGAGGGTGCCGAAGCATGAGAGCTTTAACCTACGAAGCCGAAGGAGGAGCCGAAGCCCAAGAGGATGCCAAAGCCTGAGAGCTTTAACCTGCGAAGCCCGAAGGGAGAGCCAAAGTCCAAGAGGGTGCCGAAGCCTGAGAGCTTTAACCTACGAAGCCCGAAGGAGGAGCCGAAGTCCAAGATGATGCCAAAGTCTGAGAGATTTAACCTACGAAGCCCGAAGGAGGAGTCGAAGCCCAAGAGGGAGCAAAATCCTAATAGATTGCCGAAGCCTGAGAGAGAGATGAAACCTGAGAAGGAGCGAAATCCCGATAGAGAGTCGAAGCATTGACACCATCAAACAACAATCATAGTGTGGTCATTTGCCTTGTTAACTTTAGAAAGTCCACCACCATTGATCACTTGATCTACAAGTCAACCGTGTGATCAAGAGATTTGAAAAGGAAGCTGTTTGGTTGCTGGGCAAACAAGAAAAATACTCCACCAAACGCGTCTTTATGCATTAACGCATAAGTTGGGTAACAAAAATTATAATATAAACTAGCCTAAAAAATTAATCTCGTATTGTGAGATTATAATGAAATATAGGTATATAAAACCGTGACATTTTCTAATTGGCTGATGTATATAAATACATTATATTTTAGGAAATATTTATGTTTAAATTAAAAGTAAAAAAAAAAAAAAAAAGAGCTTTATTTTCGAAACACACACCTCATCAGACGCATGGATTTTATTTGTTTTTTAAATATTTTTTTGTTCAACTAAAAAAGCATTTTCTTAATCTAGGTTTTTTTAATCATACTTTTATTGTTGTAAGGCTTTTTAATAAAAAGCCGAATGGAAATTTACCTATATTTTATGTCATATTTAAACAAATTTGTTAATGATAAAACTTCAAGTTCTGAATTAAATAATTGTTTTATGATAATACAATTAGTTGTCATAAATTAATCACACCAAATGATACCTAAAAATACCATATATGAAACTAAAAAGAAATAATAAAAAATTATCAGTTCCAAAATGGTCCCATTGTGACTCAATTTCCCTCTTTTTTATCTAATGCCTTTTGACTTTAGAGAAAGGCCAATCAGGATTCAAGCCACCTTCCACATTCTAAATTTGGCAGCTATTACAAAACTCTCCTGCTCCCAATTTCTGATTTTAAATTGCAAAAATAATATTCATAAATATTATCAAAAAAAAAAAAAAACCAGAAACTGAATTTGGAAAAAGGGAAAAAAGCACCCATCTCATATACAAAAGGGGTCGTATCAGGGTTTGGAGAAAGTCATGATATATATAGTTTTATCTCTGTATTTTTAGAGAAAAACTATTTTCAGAATTTGAATCCGTGAACATTTGACCATCGCGTTAAACACTATAGATCATGTAGTTTTTTTTTTTTTTTTTTTTAAAGGAAAATAATTGAAGAACAGATTTTTGTCATGAATCTTGGACTAAAAGAGAATCCCAGATTGTATCCATGTCCAATGAAGGCATTCTACTTAGCTGAACAGAATCCACATCTGATAAAACCTCTTGATGAGTTGTCTTATTCTCCATCAGAAGCTCATCATAAGATTTAATGACTACTTTACCCTCCAACATTCCTTTTATGTTTGTCTGATGATGATGATGATCATTAATCTTTTTCGGAGATGATGAAATGCCTTGATTTGATGATAATGCCTGCAACTTTGCTTCAAGAAGAGCAGCTGTGGTTCCATTCAAAGAATTGGCCTTCAGTTGATGCTTCCGTTCAGGAAAATTCAGATGAGCATCTTCCCCTCTAAGCATGTAAGCAGCTATGTCATATGCCATTGCTGCTTCATCCGCCGTCTCGAAAGTCCCCAACCAAACCCTTGTTCTGTTTCTCGGAAGCCTTATTTCTGCAACCCATTTCCCCCAATGCCTCTGCCTCACTCCCCTGAAGAGCTTTCCAGGTGACGCCGCGGGTAAATAATAACCCTTTTGATTCTGATTCTGTAATTTTCTTCCAGTGTATTTCATCGGCTGTGTCTTTTTAGTGCTCAGTAATTCATTGCTTGATTGGGGAAACTGATATGACTCCTGGTTCTTATTTCCAAGATTTAAAATGGGATATTCCTGCAAAAACAAAGTTAAATTTGGGAATTTTGATGGAGAAGAAGGCTGTTCAGGAACTTGTTGGTTTATTAGTTTTGGAAAAGACTCCAGGAAATTTACAGGAATAACAGAATTCAATACTGAAACAAATGGAATTGAATTCTTTTCTTTTATCACATCCTGTTTAGCAAATCCAGGAATGTTAGTAGGCAAATTATTGGCAAAGGAAGCCTGATTGAATTCTGAAGATGAACTAGAATCTGCACTTGAAAAAATCCTGTCAGGTGAAGAAGATGACGATTTGATGTTGTTGTTGTTTCCACACCCATCATCCTGACAAGAAGCTTCATTTAATGCACCCCAGATGACTTGATCACCAAGAAACTTGGATCCTGTAGCCATTTCATGAAAATAAGATGCCAATAATTGCTTGTGCATGAAGTTTTCCATTTTAGGAAACTGATAATGCAATTCTTATGATGAAAAAGGAGAGAGATGGAAATGAAGCAAGTCAAGAAACTATGAAATTTATAGGATTCCAAAAGCTAACAAATGAAGCACACAACTAATAGGAAGAGAACAATTAATAATCAAAATTAAATTACATTATAATTTTATTATAAAGCAAAGTAATTATCATCGGACTCATATCTTTACTTGTTCAAAAGAATATGGTTACCACCTTCCATTTGTGCTAGCCATTTTTTAATATATTTTGTCGACATTAACCAATTAGAACGTGACAACTCATCTCTTCTTGGCTTATCTGGCATATTAGGGTTTTGGTGGATATTCTATTGTGATATTTACCACAATAAGGAATTTGGATCCAATATTTAACTGAGTTGAGTTGTGTTAAGTTTTTCATAATCTTCTGTCACGCGTGTTAATACACAATTAAGATTTAATTATATTTAAGTTTTAATCCAATAATTATCGATTATAATTTATAAAAACTTCAGTAAAAAAAACTCGAACACTCTAGAGCCTTAATACCTTAGCCTTTTCATTGTTTTAAAAGATCATGTGAATTTTTCAAGCACCCACAAGACTTATTCTCCTTTGGTAATTTTTTTTTTCAATTAAAATTTATAAATATAGATAAGTTAACAAATGTTTACCCCTACACTGAGGTGCCTAATCAATACTACTAAAGAGTTGTTGGTAATTCTCATTTTCTTTATTTATTTATTTATTAATTTTAAACTCACATATCCATGTATTTCATTGGACTTGAATCCATAACATTTTACTTTCACGGCAATAGCGATTGTCATTTTTTTCGAAGAGGTAAGATAAACTTATGATTAAAACAACATAAGATTATAATTTAATTACTAATTGTATGGTCTTCTAATGCTTATTATTAACACGTGGCCGACCTAATCCATAATTGGGATTGACCAATTACAGGTAATGAGATGAGAGACCCCAATTAATGTAATTAATTTAAACATTAAACAACATTATCATCCACATAATTATGACCTTTGAAGAGGCCTTATATACCAAATAATATGTTCTCTTTGAGTATCATGGCTGTCTTTTTATAGATCTGAGTATTAAAAAAATAACCAAAGCCGTTTATATTTTACATATTAAAATTTGTTCAGCTTTCCTGTGGGGGGAGGCATCACCACCACCACTTTAATTTGTCTTTTGAAAAGGTTTTGGAGACACTTAAATTAAAAAGAAATAAAAAAAAAATGTTGAGACAATTAATCTATGGGCCATGCATCTTCCTTCCCACCTTCAAAATTTTGAAACCCTAATGATCAGAATTTCATTGTGGTTACGAGTTGTTTTAAATTTTGAATCAATCTCGAGTTTCTTTCTTTTTCTTTAAGAAAATCAAATTGAATCCTTACCGATAAATGATAAAAACTAATACCATCTTTAATGATTAAATCCCAAGCTAATTAACCTATTAATCATCTCTCTAATATATTTATGATAAGTAATTAATTAAGCAGAGGCATGAGGCCATGTTTCTCAAAGTTGCTTTTACAAAAATAAAAATAAAAATCCTTCTTTCTTTTTCGGATTCCCCCTTATCAAAATTCAAAATCCACAGTTTTGGTGCCTTTATTCCTTTCCTGTGTTATAGGCCTTAAGAGTTAAGACAATAAAGTGGAAATAATAATAGATATATATCCAAAAACACGTCTAAGAGACACATTTAAAGAATAAATTTAACTTGCGAAAATAAATTTGGAATAATAATAAATAAAAATCAAATTGTGGGACTAAAAATTATACCTTAGGCAATTACTCGACTTAAATTTAATAAGAAGGTGTCATTTTATCCACTTTAAGAAATAAAATGGACCTAATTCAGACTCACACGATTTTATTCGCAGAAACCTCTTATACAATCATAATACTAAGAATTCATATAAATATTGATGTCGCGAACAAGGTATAATATAGTGAGAAAATTGACATTTAGCGTCGAAATTTTTTTCGACGCTAATAAACCCTTTAGCGTCGAATTTAAATTTCAACGCTAAAAGGTAACCCTTTAGCGTCGAATTAAAATTTCGACGCTAAAAGGTAAACATTTAGCGTCGAAAATCTATTTGGACGCTAAAGGGTCAACCTTTTAGCGTCCAAATTAGATTTGATGCTAAACGTTACACATTTAGCGTCAAAATAGTTTTTTGACGCTAAAGGATAAATTTAAATTTTTCGATTTCCCGCCTTCTAAAATTTGAACTTTTCGCCTAGATTTAAATTTTTGACAATTTGCGAAGAATATTTCGACGCTAAAGGGTAAATTTAAATTTTTCGAATTCCCGCCTTCTAAAATTTGAACTTTTCGCCTAATAAAATTTTATTTAAATTTTTTGACATTTAGCGACGAATTTTCGACGCTAATATTCAAAATTTTGGCGGAAATAATTCCCGCTATTTGAGGACCTTAAGCGACGAAAGTCTATTTCATCGCTAAAGGTTATTTTTTTTCCTTATAAATTCATTTGCTCTTTCATTTCTCTTATTCTCACTTTCTTTCTCTCATATTCTTATTTTCTCTCTAAATTTTCTTTTTCCTTATATGTTTTGTTTCATTTTTAGTATTTTATATTAACATCCAATATTTTAAATTTTTTTTTTTTTTGTAGGGGAATATGAAGATGAAGAAATTATGAAAATGAAGATGGTGAGGAAAATGAAAAACAAATGAAAGTGAAGATGAAGAATATGAAAGTGAAGATGGAAAAAATATATAGAAAAATTATATTTTATCATTTTGTTTATTATTTTAAGCTTTTTTGTTGTGATAAATTTTGTAATTTTATTTTTATATTAATAAAGATATCATTGTCATAATATTTTATAAAAAATTTGTAATTATGTTCTTATGTTTTTTAAAAATTTAATTACTTTTGTAATTAAATTAGTTTGTAATTAAATTAGTTTGAAATTAATTTATAATATCAATTTTGTTATAATTAGTTTTAAAACTAATTATAACGAATTTTTTATTTTTTATTTAGTCAAAATTTCGTCGCTAAATGTTTTGTGCGTCGAAATAAAATTTTTGAAGCGAAATGTTGGTCGAGGTAGATATTTAGCGTCGAAAATGAATTTCGACGGAAAAAGTATTAACTTTTAGCGTCGAAAATGAATTTCGACGCTAAAGATAAGTACTTTTAGCGATAAATATTTTCGTCACTAAAGATATTTTTTAGCGACGAAATCAGTTTTTGACGCTAAATACCTACCTCGACCAAGTTTTCGCGTCAAAAATTTTATTCGACGCTAAAGATCTTTAGCGACGAAATTTTGACTTTAAACGACGAAATTTTTCGACGCTAAAGATCTATTTTCTTGTAGTGAATCATACTACCAACAAGCTACCCAAAATAGATAAGCCTTAACAAAGATAGAGCTTATGACACACACACACAAAGATAGAGCTTATGACACACACACACACCTTTCCATCCTTGTAAAAGATTTTGAGTCTTGAAGATAAGGACTTTTATTAAAATTTAAAGGGCAGCTAGATAGGGTGGATGAAGATAAAGAAGGTGCTTTATTAGCCATTTTTGACACCAAAACTAAGGTAACTTTTGATCTTATTTATTTTATAGCTCAGAACCCACAGTATATACCAGGATTGCCAACTCAATTTTGAATCAAAGGTTTAGATAATAATGCAAACATAGCTGACTCACAAAAGGTTCAATTGTTTAACTTTTAGTTTTTATATTTTGGTGATTATTCTACTTATTTTGTGTGATTTAGTAATATATATAGGGAAATGCTAACGAGTGTCCTTATGGTACTTGTTAAGGATCCATTTTAGAAAAGTTTTCATGGAAAAAAAAAAGTTATTAATGTTTTGACAATTTTTTGCATTCCTCATAAATGTGATGTGAAAACTTTTTTAAAATATATCCTTAGAGACTGCCCTTAGGGTACTCGTTAGCATGACCCATGTCTATGGGAAAAAAAATTTCTTGGTGTGAGATAATTTTAATACATATATATATATTTTGAAAACAGATTAAGTAAATTTCATTACTGAAGCCGATCAATAATACATTTAACATTTGAAGGAAACTCGTCCTTCCATTGAACAGGAAAAGATGCCCCTAAGGCAATCTTTGCAAACTCATGGGCAAGACCATTACAGATCCTAGGAGTATAACAAACCGAGTGACCACGAATAATTACACATTGGAATCCTCTTGTTGGTGTAGAGTCCAGCTGCCATGCATGAAAGGAAAGCTGCCATGTAACTTTCGATGGAAGATCAAGTTTGTGAAAATTTTGAGCAAACTTCCAAAACACTTTTGGTGGATTACTATTTATGTGTTAAAAATTTGAGTTAAATTTTTGTTATAGATACAGAGCTCATCTGTGAGCTTAATGCACCCCAAAACAGCAAGCTCTAAGACAAATGAGCTTGGTAGAGAGTGTTAGAAGTGAGATTTTTTGTAGAGAATTTAAACAGTTGTAAAGCTCTATTTTTGTAGTAATAGATTTTGTTATTTTCTTAAAAAATACTCTATAGTGATCAAAGAATCACAACAATGATAGCCGATTTTACTCAATTGTTAATACTAAATAAACAATAAAAATATCCAATTGAATTTATAAATTAAACCCTTAAAAATTACAAACCCTTATTAGTGAAAGGGTTGACTTCGCCCCTACAGATATATGATAAGGTTATTCTATTATAAATTGAAGATTACAAATTATGTTCCGAAAATATTATTATTATTTTTTTTTAATTGAATCCTCCACATAATCCACTTGCGGCCATCATTTTTTACTTTAGCAAATATATGAGGTATCATTATTCTTATATTCATTTCAAGGTGTGGATGATGGGTTGTTATGGTAAAATTTATAAAGAAAAATGAATAAATTTAGAATATGTACACCGACAATAATATATGGCATTAACTGACAACTTTAAAATAACGTACAGTCCAAGTATATTCACTCTTGTTATTCCTTATGGCTCCAAGACTCGATTATACAAGAGAACAAATTTCAATGAAAGGCAAAATAATAATAATAAAATAATAATAATAATATAATAATAATAATAATAATAATAATAATAATAATAATAATTTGTTGGGAATTTATTTTTTATATTTATATGGACATAATTGTTAAGATTTTTGCCATATGGCCTTGAATCTTATCATTTGTGTATATCATAATGGCCTGATTCTTATGGTCTTAATCCTTGTCATATTTCATGAGTATGTTATCATAATTTGTTCTAGAGACGTGACTTGATGATATAGGATTTAGAATCTCACCTTGAGGTTATGCGTTCGAATTCAGAGAGTGTGTTTTTTATAAGAGTCTGGGACAGCCGGAGATTTTACCTACTCCGTTTAAACTCGAAATAGGTAGTTTGATTACGAAATTTCCGACAATTCCAAAAAAAAAAAATGTTATCATAATTTTTTGTACTCCCAACTTGTGCAAGTATTTATTTAGGCTTGTTGAGTATTCTCCCAATAGATAAGATGAAAACTCCCAAGATTCCTTATGCATAAGAGTTTAGGACAGCTAGATAAAAAATGATTTAAAATTTGATTGTCAGATCTTGGGTTCTAGTTCAAGGGATACATTTTGTAAGAGTTTAGGACAGCTAGATGTTTTACATGTTCCGCTTAAACTCCAATAATTTAGAGACGAATTAATTTCAAATTTCTTCAAAAAAAAGTAATTAATTAATTTTATATAAAATTCAATTAACAAATACCGACCCCGTACTTATAAACTAACATAAACATGATTATCAGTGTTGTTATCATCATCACCATTATTTTGATTAATTTAATGATTGATAGATATGAAACAAAGAGGAAAAATTGTGGGCCAAGGCACTGGATTCCAAGACACTACATAAGTTAGGTGAATGAAAGGAAGGTTTCATCAAAAGAGCAATTTTTTTTTAATTATTTAACGGCTATATTATTTATTATATCATCTATAAAACAACATAATAATTAATTTTTATACATGTTAAAATACTTAAAAATAGATAAATAAATAATATTATTGTTTAATATAATTTTACATATTTTATAATTATTGATTATTGACATCATATTATTTATATAATGATAATATATCAAAAAATGATTCCAAAAGAGCATTCTCCCTTAGCTAGTTCAACTTCCACATGTCATAATCTTTGTGGCTGTAAACTCATGACCTCTCATTTTTTTTTTCATGTCTATTAAAATTGGAGTAATTCTTTAATACAATTAGTATATTGATAAGATAATATCAACAATTAATAATTATATAATCTACATGAGTTGTGTTAAATAATTAAATAAAAATATTATTTATTTAATTTTTTTACTATTTAATATGTGTTATAAAATATTATTAAATTATTACATGAATGATCTAATATCATTATTATATAGTATATTTTTCAGTCGTTCTCCACGAACGACTCTACCACACTTGTGTTGTGCTTTGTAATAAGAAATTTAAATCTTATTATTACAAGTAAATAGAGCAACTCTATATAGATTTGGATTTAGTGTTGAATTGAATTATATGAATATTTCAAACTCACATTAAATTGATATAAAATTACAATTACATTTTGGATAAATGCTCCTTTTATTTTAATCCATAAATTCGAACCAATTATCCCCTTGGTCTCTATATTTGTATTAGGAGCTCTCAAGTTTTTCAATATGTTGGGGGTTTAACCTAATCATAGGCAAAGCAATTGCGAGGTAATTTAAAAGTTGAAGACATTTATTTATCATGTGGAAATTTCTTCTACTTAAATAAATAAATAAAAAAAATGTCGTTTTTAAAACCGGGATTGCAAGGTTGACATTGAAAGGGGAAAAAAAACGAATAATGCTAGCACGACCACATCTACATATACATAATTATTGTTGACAAAAATCTAAATTCATTTTATATGACTATGCATTTGATGTAATACAGAGACACAAATTCATTCAACGGCGAGGGTAACAGGCATCTTCATTTTATAAAATGAGGATGCCTGCACTTAAAAATGATTTTTTAAAAAATTATATATATATATGCGGGCGTCATAGAAATTTTCATACAGACAAACGAGAAAGAATACATACTTTCTCACGTCATGAAAAAACGCGAGAAAGTAAGTGTAATTTCTCGCCGTTTGCAATTTAAATTGACATGACATGACATGACGGAATCTACGTACCTGAGAGCTGTCAATGTATTCGTTGACCAGTGAGATTAAGGCAGTGTATGAATCTGCCAGCCTCTGAACAATCTGAAAACTGAAACTGGGAACAGAAACCCTTACAAAGCATATTTGTCTGGGACTTGTTTAGCTTTAGCTCATCTATAAGATGTCATTAGGCAGGGTTAAGACCCCTAAGATCAAATTTCTTAACAAGGCCCTCTAATTGCTTCTCAGAGAGAAAACACCAACTATGCTTTGTATCGGAAATTCCTTTCCTATGGGATTCGAAAATTGCCTGCCTCCTCACTGATTGCCATGATAGAGCCCTAAAGAAACGAATAGCACTACTAGGGGTGGAACACTAATCACAAGCTTGAAGGATCTCTTATAAAACTCAGATTCTTTCATAACACACTCATTACACCGATATCAACTACGACTACTATAGCCCAAATCGGAAAGCTGAAACTATCGTGTTACCCTGACCTCAATGAATGACAACAAAACTCCACTAGCAGCATTGTAAAGCAAACAAGCCTAGTGATTAAACTACATTCTAGACAATTCCACGTAGACTCTTTGAGATAGAACTGCGAAACTATTAATACCCAAAAGAATATATGTAAAAATAAACATAAATAAAGCAGATGAGTTGCCTTCCCATGTCTAAAACACAAGTGTCTAAGAAGAAAAAAGCCTGCTTCTTTCTAGTATTTCATCAAATTGCATAGCCACAGTAGCATTAATTTCTTAAAAACAACAAGATGTGTATGGCAATCCAAATGCATTTGAGAACCATCGATAGTAAAGAATGTAAACAGAAACAAAATTATCTACAAATTTAACATGATGCTCGCAAGATGTTTTTCTTGCGGGCATCATGTTAATTTTCATGCAGGCAAGCGAGAAAGTATACATACTTTCTCACGTCATGAAAAAACACGAGAAAGTAAGTGTAATCCGTCAACCAATATATTGAGCAATCCGTGCATAAGAAAGAAAAATAACTAAACAGGTCATCTCCAATTAACCCCAAGGGTTGCCTCAGTGGTAAAGGCCTTGGGCTTGAGTGATTTGCTTCATCTCAAGTTCAAAGTTCAAATCACACTAAAAGCATTTTCTTGGGGTCATTCCCCTGGTTTAAAAAGCCAACAACTTATCCTAATATGTGCTGTGAAACTTATAAAGGCAGAATTAGTCGTGGTGCGTCCGGTTACCAAAAAAAAAAGTAATCTCCAGATGGTACAATAATTAAAATTTCATAAGCAATCACAATAAAAATCCAAATATCAATACAAAGCAAATATAGAATAATTATACAACCACATGAAGTTAAAGTTTATTAACACCAAATCAAAAGAACTCGAAAAGCACAAACCACGAACGGCCTCAATTGACATTTTTATTAAGTTTATTTCGTATTACTGCCTTTACCTCCGGCGGAATCTCCGCCAGCCGCCTTCTTGGCGGCCTTCTCTTGCAGCGCCTTCGCGTCCCTAACCGCACAAAAACAAACAAATCAAAAATCAAAATCAGAAACGACATCGTATAGTGAAGCAACAACAAAATTACAAAAAAAAAAAACCTTTCGCGGCGCTGTTCAGGAGTCAAGCCGTCGTCTTTGGTCTTTCCCTTGCTGCCGGTGCGAGACGCAGATCTCTCGCGATCGCGATCTCTCTGGTTTCCGCGTGAGATTCGATTCGAATCGGATCAAATCAAAACCAATGAATTAAAGAAAGCCAATTAATTGTAAATAATTGCAATTTCAATAAAATTTGAGATTCATAAATCCGAAAACAATTGAAAAGAAAGCAAAAAAAAAAAAAAAGGATATGAGTCATGGTTTCGTCTTCGCACGACAGAGAAAATAAAAACCTGAGATTTCAGAGAGACTGCCGCCTTCCTTTCTTCAACCCCAATTTTTTTATCACTTTTTTATCATATTTTGGTGAAAGAACAATTAGACCCCCCACTTGTTCTAAAATATACTCATAAACTACATTAGTTTCAAAAATCGACACAAAGATCCATATTATTTTATTATTAATTTATTATAATTGAATGTGATAACCAAAATACTCTATTTATTATTGTGGTTTACTGGTTTGGTATGTAATGAAATAATAAAATTATATTTTGATCGAAACATAATTTTAAGTATTTATTTAAAGATAAAAAATTATGATTATTAATCTTAATTTCTTTTTAAAATTGTGTTTTGCAAAAGTTAAAGTTTTTATATTTTACTCAACATTAAAAATATTAGAAAAACACACATCTATTATTTTTTAAGCATAAATCATAATTAATGTTGACGACTGATTTTGGTCTAGGGGCAATATGGGAATATTACTCCCGAGACAATCCTCCATCAATAGTGAATTTGTTTGGTTATGGGGGACCAAAAGCAAATTTAGCAAAAGACAGATAAATATGCCAATCGACAATGAGATTTAACGTGGTTCGGCGGATCTTGGTCCGACCTACGTCCACGGGCACAAAAAGGATGATACTTTTATTACTCAAACACGCTTCTCAGCTCTCAGCTTCTTGTTTTTTACAAGTCTGATGGTAATGATTCTGATATTGATTCTCCTCTCAACTCTCAATGCTCTCAACTTGTTTCCCTTATGCACACTCTACCCTTCTATTTATAATAGTGTAGAAATCAGATTCATTCTCCTACAAGAATTTCCTAGTTGAAACTATTTCATTTTTCCCATACAGATTCCTAGTCAAAACTATTATATTTTCTCATAAGGATTCCTAATCAAAACTACTTTTACTTTCTTTATCCTACTAGGACTCTGACTCACTAGTTTTCCCCATGAAAATAGGATAACTTGTCGTCTTATCCGCAAGAATAGGGTACCATCTTCTGGAGCACGCCTCGCCATATGCTCGGTCTTCATGAGGTCGGTCATAATGGTCATTTGAGCTGAGAATGCTGTTGTCGATCTTATAATGCCCGGTCATCCGATCTTATGTGGTCGGGTTACAGATCATAAGTGCTCGGTCTCTAACTCATGTGGTCGGGTCGGTATTAATGATCTCGAACAAAAAAGGAGTTACCCTTTTACCCCTGCCGTGCTGCTTAAATATCATAGTGCCTAAAAAACATCATCAACATATATCCCCTAGTTATCGGTAACAACGAGTTTGTGAGTTGATGCCGGGAACTATAAAAAAAGATGGTGTGTCGATGAATCCGTCGGTGGTCACTCCATGAACCGCGGAGAAAATGCCTTGGCTGCAAATCTGGTCCTTCCTGCCACCTTCATGTGCTCAGTCAACGAGGATCCTGATATCTACCCGTGGAAAAATGCTTTGCCCTTATGCTGATGACGATCGACTCGGTAGGACGTAATCCGACCCCGAGCTGAGAAGATATTTGGCTCTCGGGGAATGTCACCTCCCCAGACCAATAGAGGGCCGACCATGCGGGAGATGCTCTGATCACATGCCGATGATAAGTCTCTCGGTGGGACGTATCCCGACCCTGAGCTAAAGAAAGACGGCTCTGGGGGAATATTATATCCCCGGTCCACAGAAGCCGACTCGGTGGGACGTAACCCGGCCCCGAGCTAAAAGAAAGACTTGGCTCTGAGGAAATGTTACATCCTCAGTCCAAAGAAGCCGACTCGGTGGGACGTAACCCGACCCCGAGCTGAAAGAAAGACTTGGTTATGGGGGAATGTTACATCCCCAGTCCAAAGAAGCCGACTCGGTGAGACGTAACCCGACCCCGAGCTGAAAGAAAGACTTGGCTCTGGGGGAATGTTACATCCCCGGTCCACATAAGCCGACTCGATTGGACGTAACCCGACCCCGAGCTAAAAGAAAGACTTGGCTCTGAGGAAATGTTACATCCCCAGTCCAAAGAAGCCGACTCGGTGGGACGTAACCCGACCCCGAGCTAAAATAAAGACTTGGATATGGGGGAATGTTACATCCCCAGTCCAAAGAAGCCGACTCGGTGGGACGTAACCCGACCCCGAGCTAAAAGAAAGACTTGGATTTGGGGGAATGTTACATCCTCAGTCCAAAGAAGCCGACTCGGTGGGACGTAACCCGACCCCGAGCTGAAAGAAAGACTTGGCTCTGGGGGAATGTTACATCCTCATTCCAAAGAAGCCGACTCGGTGGGACGTAACCTGACCCCGAGCTAAAAGAAAGACTTGGTTATGGGGAAATGTTACATCTCCAGTCCAAAGGAGCCGACTCGGTGGGACGTAACCCGACCCCGAGCTGAAACAAACATCGATCTCAGCGATACAAGAGCAGACCCGAGCCGGAAAGAAACATCGGTCTCGGCGGTACAAGAGCAGACCCGAAACATCGGTCTCGGTGGTACAAGAGCAGACCCGAGCCGAAAGGAAACATCGGTCTCGACGGTACAAGAGCAGACCCGAGCCGGAAAGAAACATCAGTCTCGGTGGTACAAGAGCAGACCCGAGCCGGAAAGATTCATCGGTATCGGCGGTACAAGAGCAGACCCGAGCAGGAAAGAAACATCGGTCTCGGCGGTACAAGAGCATACTCGAGCCGTAAAGAAACATCGGTCTCGACAGTACAAGAGCAGACCCGAGCCAGGAAGAGACATCGATCTCAGCGGACCGAATCCAGCCCCGAGCCGATTAACCAAGTGGCATTGGGCGGAACGAATCCAGCCCCGAGCCGATTAACCATTGGCCTCGGCGGAACAAATCCAGCCCCGAGCCGATTAATCAAGTGGCCTCGGCGGAACGAATCCAGCCCCGAGCCAATTAATCAAGTGGCCTCGGCGGAACGAATCCAGTCCCGAACCGATTAATCAAGTGAGACTTATTCAGAAGGGACGTGAATCAACCTTTTGAAACCCTACCGAATCTGGCACGGGCGTCCCCTTACCAGACCAGTGAAAAACAAAAACAAATCTCTGGAAAATAAAATTAAAAGGCGGGGGCGACTTATCGCTTATCCCAAAACAAAACATTTCGCAAGTATAAACAACAACACAAATGCCTCAAAACAGCGTCATGTCCGAGGTCTCCAAAACACAATTCTGAATCTTTCAATTCAGTGTCCCGGCGAACCAGGATTTGGATCAGAGAGCGTTTAAAATGGTAAGGGCACATCATCTATACGTCGGGTCACTGTGGAGCCTGTGTATTGTGCGAGGGCTCCTCCTTACCACGCTTGAGCAGGCACACGCTACAGGGGCACAACGCCTCCCCGTGCTGCGCCTCTCTAGTCTGTCTATCATGGATTTCAGAAGATTTTGATTTTCCTCCATATCTTTCCTCATATTTTCTTCCATCTTCTCCATCCATTCCGCTGTTGAACTCTCTGACGACCGGTGATTTCCATCTTCTGCCATCGTCTTACTGCGCGAGCTGCTTTTTGTTGAGTTCCCCACAGACGGCGCCAACTGTTGACGGCTGATTTTGGTCTCATGGGCAATATGAGAATATTACTCCCGAGACAATCATCCCTCAAAAGCAAATTTAGCAAAAGACAGATAAATATGCCAATCGACAATGAGATTTAACGTGGTTCGGCGGATCTTGGTCCGACCTACGTCCACGGGCACAAAAAGGATGATACTTTTATTACTCAAACACGCTTCTCAGCTCTCAGCTTCTTGTTTTTTACAAGTCTGATGGTAATGATTCTGATATTGATTCTCCTCTCAACTCTCAATGCTCTCAACTTGTTTCCCTTATGCACACTCTACCATTCTATTTATAATAGTGTAGAAATCAGATTCCTTCTCCTACAAGAATTCCTAGTTGAAACTATTTCATTTTTCCCATAAGGATTCATAGTCAAAACTATTCCATTTTCTCATAAGGATTCCTAATCAAAACTACATTTACTTTCTTTATCCTAGTAGGACTTTGACTCACTAGTTTCCCCATGAAAATAGGATAACTTGTCGTCTTATCCGCAAGAATATGGTGTCATCTTCCGGAGCACGCCTCGCCATATGTTCGGTCTTCATGAGGTCGGTCATAATGGTCATTTGAGCTGAGAATGCTGTTGTCGATCTTATAATGCCCGGTCATCCGATCTTATGTGGTCGGATTACAGATCATAAGTGCTCGGCCCCCTAACTCATGTGGTCGGGTCGGCATTAATGATCTCGATCAAGAAGGGAGTTACCATTTTACCTCTGCCGTGCTGCTTAAATATCATAGTGCCTAAAAAACACCATCAACAATTACAAAATACCGTTTATAAACTACTATTTATTGACCATACTTTTTTAATCGCGACATCAAACAAAGCATGATTTAATTAAAAAAAATTTCCACTTGCGCAAAACTCAATTGAGATGTAACACTTTCCTGTATAAATTTTGAAATTTTTTTTTTATTAATCTTTTACACGTTCGCACGTTTTAAAATAAAATTTTGAGAAAAAAGATAAAAAAAAAAAAAAAATTATATATATAACGTACACACGTCTAAATTTCTTAAAATGCTCTCTTAAATTTAATTTTGTTTGGTTCAATTCCTTAACTAAATTAAAATATTAAAAAGTTGGTAAAAACTTTAGCATGAAAATAAAAAGACAATTATATGTCTATATCTTACTCATCACTTAATAAGTAATTACTTTAAATCACGTAACTTGTCGAAAAAGTTGTCACTCAATCACTTTTTTCAAATCATTTTAAAAATCAATCGACCAATAACCAAGTCCTAGTTTATCGTTTTTTTTATTACAATACAAATTTATAGATATATAATCTGAAATTTACTGAAATATTGAATATAAATATTATAGTACATCCAGAATTCTACGTCTATTAGAGACGAAATATCTACTCTCACTTAAATATGAGGAAAATTATACTCCCATTTTATAGAGAATTTTCAACTCTCAAAATTAAGAGATTTTGACTTCTGTAGCAAGTCGAACTTGTACTCTCCCAGCCCACCATTGGGCCAAGAGCCCAGTGACCCTAGTTTATCATTTAGAAAAAAAGGACTTAACAAAATTCAAATCATTAAACATAGCAAAAATATATATATATCAAAATGCTACTAAAACTCACGAAGTTAGAAAAAAAAACACAAAACAAACCTAAAAAGTAACAATAATTTTAAAAGATATTTATTTGTGACATTCATACTTCAAGCAGAAATATCACAAAAATATCATTAAAAAATATTTTAATATAAATATAGTATTTACAGATGTATTGTCTCCGATACTTAAACTCAACCGAAACTAATAGATGATAACTCAAATTCATAATAGAAATGTGATTTATAGAGTATGTGCAGCTCTCATTCTTCCTATTCACAAAATACAACGTATATTTTTATCTAACATTAAATTAGATTTTTTTTAATATATAGTTAATTAGTTTAAACCATTGACCCATGTTGAAAAATTAAATATAGGGATACAACTGAATTTAACTTGACTAAATTATCATTTGTGCTGTTAATTTTTTACTTATCTTATTAAGAGTTTATTAGAAGTACTAAAAATCATAGTAAGAGTGTTTGAAATCTCATGATAATAATTTTAAAAACGCTAATTAAGTAGTATTTTCAAACTGATAATAAATATCTCTCTATAAACAACGATAACAAATAAAATAATAATAAATAAATAAAGAACAATGATAAACATACACTCATAATTTATTTCCAAAATAAGTTTATGTTTTAAGTATGTCTTGTGATTAGAGATGACAATTTTTCCTATCAAATTATATTGGGACGGGATTTGTGACATATTTTCATATTCTGTTTCAAAAATTAGATGGGATAACAAAATTATTCCGAAAACTCAAACGAGATGAGATGAGACGAGATTTAACACAATTTAATAGGATATATGATAAGATCGAGATGATTTCTTATCCTAACAAAATATAACGAAACATGATTTAAGACAAATTTTTATCCCGATTTCATAAATGGAATGAGACCAAAATTGATAAATCACATCCCGTTTGAGTCTCGTCTCATTACCAACCTTACTTATGATGTATCTATATGTATCTCTATCATTACTCATAAATAAAACCTACAAATACAAAAAGCTTTGTCAAAACTTTAAAGGACGATTAGTGGCGCCCTTATCAATTATCATCAGCAATTATTGATTGCATTTTCATTTATTAAATGAATAGAAGAGAATCAAATTATTTAAAGATCCATTTAATTATATTACTAATTCATCCTTAAAGTTTTAAAATAAATATTAAGTAACAAGATTATTTTGATAATTATGCTTATAAAACATTAAACAAATATAAACTAATACAAGATTTGATTCGTTTAATTATATTTAAATGAATCTAAACAATTCGAATACGAATATTTTTTTATTAAACAAGCGAATCGAACATGAATCCTGATATCAGAATTTATTTAGCATAAATTCATCACATTTTAATTCGTTTATAATATTTAACACGAATTCGCTTTGTTGATTTATTTACCACTCCTAATATAAATATATTTTTTTATAAATATTCATATTTTTTTCTCTCGAAAAGACAATCAATATTGAATTTGAAGTTTCTCATTTTGGTGAGAATTTTTTTTACCAAAAATTAGAAAAGGCTAAATTCTAAGCAAATGTTACAATAATGTTAGAAAGCTTTACATTCATTAAAAATAAAAATATAAAAAAAAAAATAGCTTTAATAACTTTACAAATTGACCATGCACTTTTACAAAAAATTAAACCCTATCTTTCCTCTTTTCATTTATCTTCTTCCTCTTGTAGTGTTTTTTACACTTTAACCCTCTGTGTGTGTTCAGACAACACGAGAAGTAACGGTGGGTGCGCTAAACCCCTTCAAATGCGCACTCCGTTAGATCCTAATCACCATCTTTGCCAAAGATTCTATCCATCTTCCTCCAGATTTTGAGGTATTTTTTTGAAAAAAATATCTTTTAATTCTTTTTTTACAGCTTCTGTTTTCGAATCCTTTTCTTTTTTGCTTAATATATGTAACATATGATTTCTCTTGACCATTTCGATTGAAATAATCATCTGGGTCATTTTTATATTGCTGAATCTGTAATGGGTTCTTTCAGTTTTTCTTTTTATACGCTTGTCTCAAATTTTATAATTAATTTCGAATTTTCTCTTTTATGTTTCTTATTCTCTGTATGTAATAAATTTTGAGTTTTCTTTGTATGTTGATAATTATTACACAATAGATGATTTGTGTAGTGAAATCAGATAATGATATTCATGAGAAAAAAAAAAAAAAAAACTACTAAGAAAGTATCGTGTTGGTTTGATTTCTTCATTATTTGTTGTTTTATTTTTAAACTATTGGTTTTATTGTTTATGGATATTTTGTATTTGTTTTAAGGACTGATGGGGAAAAAGGCTGAGAGGAAGAGTAGAGCAGCTGCTAAGCAGAAGCAGTTTGCAGCCCGATCTTCGAAGAGTGTTCATCAACAATCAAATAATGTCGAGAGTGCTGTTGATGGAGTCTTAGTTGTAAAGGAGAGAAAACCATGCCCGCATCTTGACAAGGGTATTGATTTGGATAAACTTTCGGCTAAAATTGGGTCTTCAGACCCTATTAGATGTGAAGATTGTAGGGAAGGTGTAGGTGATAGGAAAGGGAAGAAGGGAAAAGGTAAACATGGTAAGAAGAAGGGAAGTGCCTCAGCGGATTCAAAATCAGATTCGAAAGCAATTTGGGTTTGTTTAGATTGTGGACATTATGATTGTGGAGGGGTTGGACTTCCTACAACACCTCAAAGCCACGCGGTTCGGCATTCTAGACAAACCCGTCATCCGTTGGTGATCCAATGGGAAAATCCTCATCTCCGGTGGTGCTTCCCATGCAATACACTCATTCCAGTTGAGAAAACAGAGGAAAATGGTGAAAATAAAGATGCTTTATCAGAGGTTGTAAAATTAATTAAGGGGCGATCTACAGAAGGTTCATCAGTGGATATCGAGGATGCTTGGTTTGGAGGTGGCAGTGTCACTAGTGAAATCAAATCTGAAAGTACCTTAATGAGTGGGAGTGACTTAGATGGAAATGCTTGTTATGTGGTAAGAGGGTTGACTAATCTTGGAAATACTTGCTTCTTTAATTCAGTTATGCAAAATCTTCTAGCTATGAATCGGTTGCGGGATTACTTCTTGAATGTGGATGCATCTTATGGACCTCTTACTATTGCTTTGAAGAAGCTGGTCGCTGAAACAAACCCAGAGACGGGGGTGAGATATGTGATAAATCCAAGATCCTTTTTTGGGTGTGTCTGTTCGAAGGCTCCCCAATTCAGAGGATATCAGCAGCATGACAGTCATGAATTGCTTCTTTGCTTACTTGATGAACTGTGTAGTGAGGAGTTGGGCGACAGAAAAAGAAATAGTGCTTCTGAGGAAAATGGGATTTCTTCGAATCAAGGTCCTACTTTTGTGGATTCTTTGTTTGGGGGCAATATTTCTAGTACTGTTTGTTGTGTGGAATGTGGACATTCCTCTACAGTGTATGAGCCTTTTCTTGATCTCTCCCTACCGATTCCAACTAAGCAAGCTCCATCTAAGAAGACCCAACCCACCTCTCGAGCCAAGAAAACAAAACTGCCGCCAAAGAAAAGTGGAAGAGTTCGATGTAAAGGTGGTAAAGATACTGCCACAGTTACAACTCAAAGTATTTCAAATTCATCAGCCAGCAGCAAGTCTCAAAGCCTGACAGAGTCTACTGCACCTCTTAGTGAAAATGCAGTGAGTTCTTCTGGGTGTTCTCATTTATCGGATTCAGTTGACTCAACCACCATGGCCACCCAAAGTGGTTCAGCTTTACAGAATTTCCCAGCCGATCCACTGCCTGAGCATGACCAAGTTTTGGATAATCCAGTTGAACAGACAGTGGCTTCATTGGTTGATTCTTCATGGTTGGATTACCTTGAACCTCAAACTATTCCAGATGTGCATGACTCAACTTGTCAAAATAGTGATGTGTCAGTTATTCAAGATTCTACAGATTTTGCATGGTTGGATTACCTTGAACCTCAAACTATTCCAGATGTGCATGACTCAACTTGTCAAAATAGTGATGTGTCAGTTATTCAAGATTCTACAGATTTTGCATGGTTGGATTACCTTGAACCACAAACTATATCAGATGAGCATGACTGGACTTCACAATGTAATGATGTTTTGTTCATTCATGGTTCTGAAGAGAAAGATAAGGTTTCAGATGATTATATAATTGATAGTAATCAGTTTCCTTCACTTGATTCAAAGTCAAATATAAAACCAGATATTTCTTCTAGGGATGCTGGCGAGGATGAGCTGCCATTAGTGGTCCAAGATTCAGAAGTTATCTTGCTACCATTCAATGAAGAAATTTTCAGTACTGCAGAGACAATAAGGGGAGAAGCTGAGGCCTCCTCATCAGTTGCGGGCTGTGGACAAGAGGAAGTGGACTTTGATGGCTTTGGTGATTTATTTAATGAGCCCGAGATCACTATAGGACCAGTTGTGAGGCCATCTTTGGGTACTGAGAGCGTGGAGAGTGGGTTTGCAGTTGGAAACATCAGTGACTCTGATCCAGATCAAGTTGATGATTCAAATTCTCCAGTGTCCGTTGAAAGTTGTTTGGTTCTTTTCATAAAACCAGAGCTTTTAACCGATGATAATGCTTGGGATTGTGAGAGCTGTTCAAAGACTCTACAACGACATAAGTTGGAAGCTTTGAAGAAGCGAGCTAAACATGCTATCGGAACATCGATAAATGGAGGTCAAATTAGAAACCAAAATGATTTACAGGGTACAAGTCTTACTGATGTTAAAACTCTTAGTAATCGAGATGTCAAAACTAATATTGATCTGAACACTTTCAGTGAAAGCTCACAGAATGGGAGGACTGATTGCTTGAATGAAAATTGTGCTTGTTGTGCAGTAGGTGAAAGTGGCCAAAGATGTGGTGTGAATCCAGCTGTTTCTCAGTTGGAAAAGGGAAAAATGAAGATGAATGATGCAGTTGAGAAGCAATCTCATTCTTCAGGTTTTCACAAATCTTGCAGTCAAGAAAGCATCACTGATCAAGCAGAAGCTTCTTGTAGTGTTGATGGGGCTACTAGTAGTGGTTATACAGCTGATAAAGTGCCCCAGAGTGATTCCCAGTTTGGTGCTGGAAACCGTGAATCAGAGGAAAGCAAGGTTGAGATAAATTTCAAAAATGTAAAAGTGAAGAGAGATGCAACCAAAAGAGTACTTATAAATAAGGCTCCACCTATTTTGACCATTCATCTGAATAGATTCAACCAGGATGCCCGTGGTCGCTTAAGTAAATTAAACGGCCATGTCATTTTCAGTGAAATTATCAATCTTAGACCATATATGGATCCCAGGTACCCCTTTATCATTTCTTAAATTTATCAAAGAACTTCCAGATTCAGGAAAAAATATAATGCTTTCTTTTTTTCTTTATGGTTGGTTGTCATCATTTTGTTATGTTGGGCCCGATTATCTGACTATGTTATGTTTACTATTGGATGCCTTTTTATTTCCTCGATGCATTTGCTTGTAACTTTTTTTGTGAAACCTGCAAGTAAATGGTCTAGGATGTTTATTATAACATCTTTTTTACCTGAGTGAGGGGGATTGATATTGAAAACATAAGGGAGATTCTGTTGTTTAAAGTGGCTAAAAAATGTATTTATATATAGCGGACGGCTGGGGGTGTATTTCTGTAATATCTTTCATATTCAGTCATAGGCTAATGTACTTGTTTTCTGTGCATAAAGAACAGAAGGAACATCAAGAATTTAATTATTTTGGCCTCAATCAAACTCTATTTCCAATCAAAATACAGACTACATTTAATTGCAGTTCTTATACAATTGTTAAGAACTGTTTGTATGTCTAGTAGATTTCCTAGTGAATACGCCAACACTAACGGAAGGTAGCCTGTGGGACTCTAGTTGTTCATTTTGCTAAAAGCGAGTATGTTGATTTTAAATCGTTTAGCGCTGTGGCACTCAATTTTAAAACGGCTTAATTTATTTTCATGCTGGCAATTTGCAGGTGTACAGACCATGATAACTATGATTATCGTTTGGTTGGTGTAGTGGAGCATTTGGGAACCATGAGAGGTGGTCACTATGTTGCATATGTGAGAGGAGGTCCAAAAAACAGAGTCAAGGCCGAGAAAGAAAATGCGTGGTATCACGCCAGTGATGCCTATGTTCGTGAAGTTTCTCTGGAAGAAGTTCTTCGCTGTGAGGCATACATCTTATTCTACGAAAAAGTTTGAAATGATACGTTTTTTATACATGGGATGTTAATTGGCCTAAAGTCAGCACCGGCAAACGGGAGGAAGAGATGCATGAAAACCAGAGGTGAGTGTACAACAACAACCACCTTATATCTGAATTTGATACCTATTTTTTTCTTCAAAATTACGAGTTCATCGATGCATATCGTTGAACAATGTCATCCAGAGATGTGTTTTTCTTTTTGTCCCCTGTGGTGTAGGGATTTTTAGATACCTGAATTTATGAGGTTTTTGGTAGGATGCAATGCACATCACCAGATTATATTATTGTTTTACCCAGTCATAGAGCATACCAATACAACTTCAGAATGACATCTCTACTGATTTGTTTGAATGTTTCCTCTGATCTCACTCGCATTTGCAGGCTTTGGTCTGATTTCACCTTTGTTTTTACAACTAAGTTAGAGATGTTCCAATTCCGCCCATGTGTTTAAGTTGTAATATTTTTTTATAACCGAACTCAAGTCCAGATAAAGGAGAAGAGTTATGTTAGGTTTTGACAATCAACGGAATCTTTATGAAATGGACGGACCCTGAACTCTTAAGCCTATTAATAGCTATATACTAACAGGGCATTGTCTAGGTTAGCAAGCATCCATCGACTGCATCTTTGAAATCAGCAAGAAATGAAGAGCCGCAAGCATAATTAAATTATTGTATACAAATTTATGGTCCAACCTACAGTTCTATTGTGTTTGGTAAATACTTGCGATATGGTTATATAGATGGACTTAGAATTTATTTGTCAGGTCCCGAGTTCGAGTTCAGGGTTATATTTCTTATAAGAGTCTAGGGTTTTGCTTGCTCCTCTTAAGTTCGAGTTGGGCGATTTGATGGCAGAATTTCCAACGTTTCCGGTCATATAGATGATTTTATCCTGCAGTTATTTGATAGAAATAACTTATAATATTTTTATTATTTTATCAACTTCCATTTTACTGTCACAGTCTTTATTTCACAATGACAGTAACTTTTATGAAAGGAATCCTGATTCTATTTTTGAAAGTGAATCAACAACTACGAAGGATCCAAAGGACAGTCGATGAAGAATCCCTTGCCAGGATGGAATTGTAATTTCCCAGAGTGGGATACAAAATAGCTGTCAAAGGTCAATTTACAGTGAGATCCTTGTTGTTTAACTAAAAATCAAATAAAGAAACAGTTTGCATAATCAATAAATAAAGCCCTCCATGGTTTTTATTTGGGAAATAATCAATCATATATCAAAAGATTGGATTGTTATTAAAAATATATAAATCTTGAAATTTTATTTATCGGTTCACCTAAAAATTACAAAGCGTATCAAAAGTATAGAAAATAATCACTTTTTTTTTTTATTTATATTAGATGTATATATAATGTTTGACACATGTTTTAATTGTAAATTTGAAATTGTTATAAATTTAATACACTTTACAATCTTTAAACGAGCATGTAAATAAAATTTTAATATTAATATATTTTTGATAACATGTTAAATATTATTGAATATACGATTGATAATTTCTCTTTTTATTTTATCAATTTACTCCTTTTTAAGTGCATTTTTAAGTGTCATTATCATTTGGGGAGGGCAAGCCAACTTAATGGACACATCCTACCAACACATTTGGGATTGTGGTTTCAATAATTTACTCAAATTATGCTTGTGTCATTGTTACTGTAATAAATATGAAAAAACAACTAAAATATATATTTAATAAAAATAATTTAAAAACTCAAATATAATTGAGGAATCCATTCTTAAAAAATAACTTATTTGAGAATCCACCCCAACTCAAACATGTGTGTTAATTTGGTTCACCTTTTTTTTTTTAATCTTGATAACAGATTGGTTGGATTATAAAAAATAAGTAAATTGCTAAACCCCAAAATAGCTAAATCTAATTTTTAAAAGTAATTGATACGTTTTTTTACTTTTTTTTTCTATTTTACTTTGATTTTATTTTAAATGTTGATATATATATATATATATATATTATATATATATATATATATTAAAACTTTTATTAATGGCCATACATGGGTTAGCTATATAAAATTATATCATACATAATTTATGTAAGTTTCAAATAAAAATAAAATTTATTTACATGTATTTAGAAAATTTAATGCCTACCATTCTCATAAAAAAAATACAATAAAATAGATTATTGTTTTCTCAATAGCACAACGGGAAAATATTTTGATGTGATTTGTGAATATAAGACTTCCTGCAACGGACTCGTGTTCTCCCATATTCGACTCTATGTTCAGGTATGAAGTCAAAAATAATCTTCTTATATTTGTGGGAGAAGAATTTTTCCTCATATTTAAGCAAGAATAATTATCTAGAATTATGAATGTGTTATAAATATTTGTATTTAATATTTTATTAGATTTATGTAAATTTATAGAGGGCTACTACTCCCACATCCCTAAAATTCCCATCTTCTCTCTCTCCTACTTAAAATGTCGAAATTACCACTCTCTTTTATAAAAATCCACTCCCTCAATATATATATACACTTATTTAACACTACTTATATATATATATATATATATATATATATATATATATATATATATATATATATATATATATATATATATATTAATTTAACACAATTTACATTTTTTTTATTATTTTATATTTTTTTGTTCTTTATATATCTAATCTTTTTTATTTGTTTAATAAATATTACAAATTTCATATTTATTATTAATTATTTGTGTTCATTTATTCATTTAATTTTTGTGATTCTTTTTTTATTTATTCAACACTACTTATGTATTATAAAAATATTCTCATGTATATTAGAGAAATATATATTTAAAAAAGAGTACAAATAATAACATAAAAAATTACACTTAAAAATATAAAAACACAAATTCTAATTTATATTGCCTCCAAAGTCTCCTCCTAGCGCACTTGGTGAGATACCTAATATTTCGTACCATACTTGATTACGAATCCTATAACGAGTTGCTCATTCTTTAGTTTCATATGATGAATGTTCCCACCACCATAAAACAATTTACTAGTGCTAGTAAAGAAGATATGTGTTTTTGACAAAAAAGTATCTCAAAGATGCAAGCAGAGTATGTTTACTTTGCTTTAGCTTACTCTGTCTACCTAAATTTTCTTAAATAACAAGCAAAGTACGTTTACTTTGAGTTACGCTAAAGAATGGATACTAACTCACGAAATTAAATAAGACAAACAATTTTTAATAAAGTAAAAATAAAATCATAATCATAATCAAATAGACTATGTCAAAATTTATTTTATAAACTGATTTTGTAAATTTTAAATAATCAAAAAATTAAATTAATAAATAGTAAATTTGTAATATTTATTAAACAAATAAAAAATAGAAAAAATACAAATTTGAAATTTAAATCCCAAAGAAAACTATGACATAGTTTTGCTAATGAAATTTTTCACTCACATATGGGCAATTTTGAAATTTCCGGGGAGACAATAGGAGGGGCGTGTGTCAGGAGGGGTGAAAGTAGTAGTTTTCAAATTTATATTGGACTAAAACAAACACAAGACTTCCTAACAACTTGGAGAAATTTTTGGTCTCTTTGTGAAGACTGAAGAGTAAAATAGTCATTTACTTTTTTTATCAAGTCCAATTTAATGATCACCAAGACAATAACGGTCAAATAAAATGAGTAACAAAATAGAAACTTGTCTAGGATGATAATCGGAATGTTTTTTTTTTTAATCGATCTTGATTATAATTTGAAATGAAAAATATATCTTGAATTATTTATCAATCGAGAAGAAAAAATATTTTGAATTTTAAATTGAATGATTCAAGATCTTAAATTAAAATTTTAGATTTGTAGACTAAAACTTTAAATTCGAAATGATTTTTTTATTCTAAATCTTGTATCCAATTATACGGATGCCAAATTCCGATTAAAATTCAAAATTTTTCTATGAATCTTATCCATATATGAGTTTTTTGATTGATTATGGAAACTACAATTTTATTTGCTTTTCACTTAAACAATAGGAGTCTCATTGTAAATTACCTCATCTAAAAAACATTGAATAATTTTTTACTACCATCTTTATGTAAGTAACATAATACGCCGTGGGCATCGGATCGGATCGGATCGGATCCGATCCGATTAGGAAATCCGATCGAATTGAGTTGGTCCGGTTCGATAGATTTCGAATCGGATTGGATTTTATCCGATCCGATCCGATCAAATTTTTTTTATTTAATATGCAAAACGACATCGTTACATATTAAATAAAAAAAAAATTGAATTATTTCGGATCAGATTTTATCCGATCCGATCCGACCCGCTCGATTTTTTTGACTCAAACCCACCGAATTCGGATCGGATCGGACCAATCCGATCCGAAATATGATGATTTCGGATCGAATTGGTCCGATTCGATCAGAATTCGAATCGGATTGAACCAATCCGATCCGATCCGATAATTATCGGATCAGATCGGATCGAGTTCGATAAGATGATCTGGTCCGAACGAATCAAACAGCCCTCGGCATTTCAGATCGGATCGGATTCGGATTCGGATTCGGATTCGGTCCGATCCGATCCGATCCGAATCCGATAATACCCACCCCTTAATACCACCAATTAGGAACCGCAATTTCCTCAGCCAATTTAGTCAATTGCTTACAGTCCCATTTTGGTAAAAAGCCTAAAAAAAAAAAATTTAAATAAAACACAATCAAATCTCGATGGGCAATTAAAATCACCATTAAAACAACGTTGTTTTATTTTTTTTTATTTTTTATATCATTAAAATATTATTTATCCCTATTAAATCCTCCTTTAATCTCCTTTTATCATTTTCCAAATCAAAATCAAAACATAAAAGCAAAAATTAAAAAAGAAAAAGAGAACCTCAAAATTCTGTCATTCTCTCTCTTTCTCTCTTCCTTGACAAAGCAAAAGCAAACTCAAAATCACCACCATTAATTCTTCTTCTCCACCAATGGCACCACCACTTCAAAATCTCACACTGCTATCATTCTTCCTCTGCATGCAAAACTTAATGATCATCAATATAATGGCAGCAAATGCCCCAGTTGAAGGAAGTGGCAGTAGTAGCTCCTCTAGCAGCTGGTGTGTTGCAAGAAGTGATGCCAGCAGCCTGGCTCTGCAAACTTCTATTGACTATGCATGTGGGACTGGCGCTGACTGCACCCCTATCCAATCCAATGGTCTCTGCTATCTCCCCAACACCATCCAAGCTCACGCTTCTTATGCTTTTAACAGTTACTTTCACAGAAAGGGCATGGCCCCTGGCTCCTGTGACTTCTCAGGCACTGCCACTGTTGCAAGAACTGATCCCAGTTCGTTCTTATTCTCTCTGTAGCTATATATATATATATATATATATATTTGGATTTTTACTAGGTGGGTTTTTGCTTATTTTGTGTTTTTTGTTGTGTTTGTTTAGGTTATGGATCTTGTGTGTATCCATCTTCTCTGAGGTATGTTCTGTTTTTTTTTTCCTTCCTATTTGGTAAAGATGAAAAAGTTCAAGTCTTTGGAAACCAACCTGATTTTTTTTCCCTTTTTTGGCCTGTTTAGATTTGTTTCTTCATCTTCAAGTTAATGGGTGTTATTATTATTATTTTTTTCTTTTTCTCAAATGTTTTTTCTTTTAGCAATGATATGGATATCGGAACAAAATCACTGTTAAAACGATTTCATTTTGATCTTTTTTATTATTATTATTATTATTATATATATATAATATATATATATATATATGTGTGTGTGTGTGTGTGTGTTAAGGAAATATTATTGTTAAGAAAATATTATTATGGAAATATTATTAAGGAAATATTATCTATTTATTATGGAATCTGTTGACGGCTGATTTTGGTCTCAGGGGCAATAAGGGAATATCACTCCCGAGACTAATCCTCCCTCAATAGTGAATTTGTTTGGTTATGAGGGACCAAAAGCAAATTTAGCAAAAGACAGATAAATGCACCAATCAACAAGGAGATTTAACGTGGTTCGGTGGATCTTGGTCCGACCTACGTCCACGGGCACAAAAAGGATGATACTTTTATTACTCAAACACGCTTCTCAGCTCTCTCTTTTGTTTACAAGTCTCACAATAATGATCTTGATCTCCACTTTTAACTTTCATTCTCCATGCTCTCAACCTCCCTCTTATGCACACTCTACCCTTCTATTTATAATAGTGTAGAAATCATATTCATATTTGTACAAGAATTTCCTAGTTGAAACAATTTCCTTTTCCCATAAGGATTCATAGTCAAAACTATTCCCTTTCTCATAAGGATTCCTAATAAAAACTACCCTTACTTTCTTTATCCTACTAGGACTCTGACTCACCAGTTTTCCCCATGAAAATAGGATAACTTGTCATCTTATCCGCAAGAATAGGGTGTCATCTTCTGGAGCATATCTCGCTATCTGGTCGGTCTTCATGAGGTCGGTCATAATAGTCATTTGAACTGAGAATGTTGTTGTCGATCTGATAATGGCCGGTCATCCGATATTAAGTGGTCGGGTTACCGATCATAAGCGCTCGACCCCTAACTCATGTGGTCGGATCGGTATTAAACAAGAGAGTTCCCTTTTTTTACCCCTGCCGTACTGCTTAAAAATCATAGTGCTTAAAAACACCATCAACATCTATCCCCTAGTTCTCGGTAACAACGAGTTTGCGAGTTGATGCCGGGAACTATAAAAAAAGATGGTGTGCCGATGAATCCGTCGGTGGTCACTCCAGGAACCGCAGAGAAAAATGCATTGGCTGCAAATATGGTCATTCCTGCCACCCTCACGTGCTCAGTCAACGAGGATCCCGATATCCACCCGTGGAGAAAATGCTTTGCTCTTATGCTGATGACGATCGACTCGGTGGGACGTAACCCGACCCCGACTTGAGAAAACCATTTGGCTCTGGGGGAATGTTACCTCCCCAGACCAATAGAGGGCCGACCATGGGGGAGATGCTCCGATCCCATGCCGATGATAAGTCTCTCGGTGGGACGTATCCCGACCCTGAGCTGAAAGAAAGACTTGGCTCTGGGGGAATGTTACATCCCCAGTCCAAAGAAGCCGACTCGGTGGGACGTAACCCGACCCCGAGCTGAAAGAAAGACTTGGCTCTGGGGGAATGTTACATCCCCAGTCCAAAGAAGCTGACTCGGTGGGACGTAACCCGACCCCGAGCTGAATAAACCATAAGGCCTCGACGGAACAAAATCCAGCCCCGAGCCGAATAACCAAGCGGCCTCGGCGGAACGAAATCCAGCCCCGAGCCGAATAAACAAGTGGCCTCGGCGGAACGAAATCCAGCCCCGAGCCGAATAAATAAGTGGCATCGGCGGAACGAAATCCAACCTCGAGCCGAATAACCAAGCGGCCTCGGCGGAATGAAATCCAGCCCCGAGCCGAATAAACAATTGGCCTCGGCGGAACGAAATCCAGCCCCGAGCCGAATAATCAAGCGGCCTCGGCGGAACGAAATCCAGCCCCGAGCCGAATAAACAAGTGGCTTCGGCGGAACGAAATCCAGCCCCGAGCCGAAACAAACATCGATCTCGGCGGTACAATAGCAGACCCGATCCGGAAAGAGACATCGGTCTCGGCGGTACAAGAGCAGACCCGAGCCGGAAAGAAACATCGGTATCGGCGGTACAAGAGCAGACCCGAGCCGGAAGGAAACATCGGTCTCGGCGGTACAAGAGCATACCCGAGCCGGAAGGAAACATCGGTCTCGGCGGTACAAGAGCAGACTCGAGCTAGAAAGAAACATCGGTCTCGGCGGTACAAGAGCAGACCCGAGCCGGAAAGAAACATCGGTCTCGGCGGTACAAGAGCAGACCCGAGCCGGAAAGAAACATCGGTATCGGCGGTACAAGAGCAGACCTGAGCCGGAAGGAAACATCGGTCTCGGCGGTACAAGAGCATACCCGAGCCGGAAGGAAACATCGGTCTCGGCGGTACAAGAGCAGACCTTTTTGGGGATCCGTTGTCTTTCTTGCAACTCTACGAGGGTCACTACAAGCAAGGCTCTTCTTAATACATCCTATCTGCATCTCAGCCTTCCGCGCATCCGACCGGATGACTTCCGCTATCAACTTGGTCGACCTCAGAAGCCGAATGGTCTATGTACACACTGAGATAGCCTTCTTTTACCAAGTCTTCCACCTGCTCCTGCAGGTCTCTGCACCCATTCGTGGCATGTCCCCTTACGTTATGGTAAATACAGTATGCCCTACTATTTCCTTCCTCAATCGGGAACCTCCTCAAATGAGGCTCGGCCAACAGACCTTTATCCTGAATTTCCCGAACTATCTTGTGAAATCCCTGACGATCGGTGATTTCCATCTTCTGCCATCGTCTTACTACGCAAGCTGCTTTTGTTGAGTTCCCCACAGACGGCGCCAACTGTTGACGGCTGATTTTGGTCTCAGGGGCAATAAGGGAATATCACTCCCGAGACTAATCCTCCTTCAATAGTGAATTTGTTTGGTTATGGGGGACCAAAAGCAAATTTAGCAAAAGACAGATAAATGCACCAATCAACAAGGAGATTTAACGTGGTTCGGTGGATCTTGGTCCGACCTACGTCCACGGGCACAAAAAGGATGATACTTTTATTACTCAAACACGCTTCTCAACTCTCTCTTTTGTTTACAAGTCTCACAATAATGATCTTGATCTCCACTTTTAACTTTCATTCTCCATGCTCTCAACCTCACTCTTATGCACACTCTACCCTTCTATTTATAATAGTGTAGAAATCATATTCCTATTTGTACAAGAATTTCCTAGTTGAAACAATTTCCTTTTCCCATAAGGATTCCTAGTCAAAACTATTCCCTTTCTCATAAGGATTCCTAATAAAAACTACCATTACTTTCTTTATCCTACTAGGACTCTGACTCACCAGTTTTCCCCATGAAAATAGGATAACTTGTCATCTTATCCGCAAGAATAGGGTGTCATCTTCTGGAGCATATCTCGCTATCTGTTCGGTCTTCATGAGGTCGGTCATAATAGTCCTTTGAACTGAGAATGCTGTTGTCGATCTGATAATGGCCGGTCATCCGATATTAAGTGGTCGGGTTACCGATCATAAGCGCTCGACCCCTAACTCATGTGGTCGGATCGGTATTAAACAAGAGAGTTCCATTTTTTTACCCCTGCCGTACTGCTTAAAAATCATAGTGCTTAAAAACACCATCAACAGAATCAATCTCCAAGATATGATTCATAAAATCTTTAGGTTTTATAATTTTATTATATTTCTATTATTAGTATCAGTTCTTTCCTATTTTGGTTTTCTATGTAGCCTATATAAAGACCCCTACCATTGTAAATATAATATAGAGTGAATTCAATACTTTCTTTCATTATTTAACATGATATCAGACACTAGATTTTCACTTTTCTAGTTTCACTCTCTCTGATTCTTATTGGCGCGTGAGGGATCACAACTATCATCGTGACCCTCACGCGCCACCTTGCCCACCGTCACCGCTACCTTCACTCGACCACCCTCTATTGCTGAAATTTTCCAATTCACAAAACCCAAATTCCTCAAAATAACCTGGACTTCATGGTCATTGCTTTAGATCTTACCATAATTCAAACCCACTACTGTGACTATTTGACTTCGTTTTGTTTTTCTTTATTTTGTCTTTTTTCCTTGCAATTTTCTTCATGATTTTGGAAAAATTCGTCCACTCTTGTTTCTGGTTTTTCTCTCTTCTTTCGTGTTTTCGGCTCTCTGTCGGGATTTCGTTCCCTCTCTGGCTTCGGCATTCTCGGGCTTCTGCTCTCTTAGGCTTCGACACCCTCTTGGGCTTCGGCTCCCCCTTATGACTTTGTAGGTTAAAGCTCCCTCTTGGGCTTCGGCTCCCCCTTCGGGCTTTGTAGGTTAAAACTCATCAATTATCTCAATGTTTCCAGCCTCCAAGTTTCAGAACTCCTCTCTCCGATTTCAAGATGCAACCTCAAGCTTGTTCATTTGTTACCAGCTTGAGTTTGAGGGGGGTGTTAATGAAATATTATTGTTAATGAAATATTATTATGGAAATATTATTAAGGAAATATTATCTCTTTATTATGGAATCAATCTCCAAGATACGATTTCTAGAATCTTTAGGTTTTATGATTTTATTATATTTCCATTATTAGTATCAGTTCTTTCCTATTTTGGTTTTCTCTGTAGCCTACTCTATAATTCAAGACTTTCTTCTTTCATTATCTAACAATATATATATATAATTACCATCAAAACAACTCGTTTTTATGATAATTTTGTCCGGTTTAATCTCATTTTTTCCCTTTTTCTTTTTATCTAGCTCCATTAAATTTTGATCATGATGGTATGGATGCATGACAAGTGTCCACTTGCATGGATGTTGATGGATGGGAACTTAATCTCTTATCATCCGGGCGAAGCTAGGAGATTATCCGAGGGTTTTTTTTAATAATTTTTAAAGGTTTAATTTATAAATTTAGGATCTTCGCCCCTACTTACCATTCATTTGAAGTTATGTTGGTCTCTACTTCATTGCTCAAATCACAGTCTCATCTTTTTTCAATTTCAACATCTTTTGGATACCTCATCTTGCTTGTACTTCTACTCGGCCTGTGGCATATTTCAGATGAAACCTGTTCCTTGATTTTACACCGTTGGATGTTCCTCCGGATCCAAAATATTTCCCTAGATAAATGACACGTTGCACTGACTTTGGGAAGTTACTGATCTAATTGATTCATATAGCATGAGCATGATATTTCAGGTCCAGTAAATAGATTGCTATTATTGCCATATGGTCAAACTAATTCAAGAAAATGGTCAGTGGGGCAGGGCAAATTTCCTGGTAATAATGGGGAATGATTCATTTGGAAATTATTTAAAAAATTACCAGTCTTCAATGTCCTAAAACTTTTGACTCATCTGGAAATGTTCAATTACTTTTGTTACAAGTTGAAAATTCAAAACTATTATGAGAATATTGGATGCTACATGTGTGCCATCACAACTGGATTTTGTCTTCCACCAATGTAGTCATTTGCTCTTGAATTTCAAGGAACCACAATGAAATTAATATGGACCAAATCTAATTTTATCTTTACTAGTTGCCTTGGTTGTATATATAATTGATGAGAGCCTGGCAAACATAGTCTTAAGTAGGGTTAGCATAAAATCTCATATCCCGATCGATATTCAAGATGAAAAATCATCATGATATAAATTTTGGTTGGGATTTAAGACGGGACGAGACTATTACGGGATACGACGTCCCGATTGCCATCTCCGTAAGAGTCTAGAGATCTATGCAGCTATGTTGTCAAAAGCGGCAAGTGGGGTAAGGCGTTTTAGTAGTTTAACCCACCCAAGTGTCACATTTGGTCAGTCAAAAGACAGGTTGACTAGTCAAACATGTAGAATTTTATCTAATATATAAGGAATCATAACTTACGCTACCTAAGATGCCGCTCAAATGCCGCAGGCGGCTGTTTGAAAAACCCACCTAAGCGCCAACCCAAGCGCCGCTACCTTGGGACTACTGCCCACTCTCATCCCATATTTTGCTACTCCACTTGGCTCTAACTCTGTTTCTGTATGTGGGGACTCTTACAACGCACTCATAACATTTTTAATTAACTTTGGTTTGTATGATTTCTTGTACTAAGATTAAGTTTTTCATTTGAAGAATACTAAAAGATCCATTAAATGTTCAGTATAAGAAATCTGCTTTAACTTGACACTGTGTTTTGTAAGTTATTCTGGTGGTTTCACCATGCTTAAGATTAAGTTTTACATGGCGAATTCATTTGGAATTCATAATTTTCTTCATGTAATTTAGCAACTAATATGCTTCGTGAAATGTGTTGAATTGGCTTTGCTACATGTTTTTTGTTCAAGAACTTGCCACCAGATTCCATCTCTGAGCAGCACTAACTATTTGAATTGTGCAATATTTCAGCACTGCTGGAGGGACACCTACGCAATCCTCGACACCCACGACAACAACCACGAACAACCCTAACCCGACAACACCAACAACCACCACCACCACGCCTCTGTATAATGATGGTGGTAATGGAGTGAATCCCGGAATGGGACCTCCATTACCCACAACAGACAACTCCAAAGCATCATCAAAGCTTATTGCCGCGAATGTCATAATGCATGTCTCTTCTGGGCTCCTCCTTTCATTGACATTTCCATACATTTAGCATTGCTTGGTACCAAGAGAAAGAAGCTTATACAGTTTTGTTAAGAGTTGAAGCCTTCACCATCAAGGTTTGTCGAATCAATTTTCTTATATATGCTGTGAAAAAGGATGGCTAGCATGATTCAAATTGGCTGGTTGGTTTTGGAGGAAATGAACTCTGTGAAGGTTACCTAAATCTTTGCTATGAATTGACAATCTAGGCATTATAAATTCAATTCAACAGTCCAATCAATTCTTGTAATTTCTAGTTCCTCACTTGGTAGCTTAAATTCTTGGATCAAAGGAGAAAATTTTCATCCAGTCATAAAAATAACCAAAGATGTATTACTTGAGCTTTCATTTGCATCTATTATTATATTAATATTTGGATCTTCTTTGTAAAGGAACCTAGGACACCACTTATCTCCACATTGTATGGTATTGTCCACTTTGAGCCTAAGCCCTCATGGATTTACTCTGGGTTATACCCAAAAGGCCTCATACCAATGAAAATACATGTCCATCCTTATATGCTCATGATCTCCCCATTTCTAACCAATGTGGGACTTTGGGACTTTGTTTGCACACCCAACAATCCTCCCCTCGAACAAAGGACCACAAAGGACAACTGAGCCTCCCCTCAAACGATCATTCATCCGTCCACTCCATGAAGACCAGAGCACACCGCCTGTCTAACCGAGCACTCACGGATCACGATCGGGGCTCACCACCTTGTTCGGTATTCGAGGATTCATCCACATGGCTAACTCCGGGGATGGCTCTGATACCACTGTAAAGGAACATAGGACACCACTTATACCCAAAAGGCCTCATACCAATGGAGATATTGTCCATACTTATAAACCCATGATCCTCCCCACTTCTAGCCAATGTGGGACTTTGTTTGCACCCAACAATCCTCCCCTCGAACAAAGGACCACCGAGCCTCCCCTCAAACGATCATTCATCCGTCCACTCCATGAAGACCAGAGCACACCGCCTGTCTAACCGAGCACTCACGGATCACGATCGGGGCTCACCACCTTTGTTCGGTATTCCGAGGATTCATCCACATGGCTAACTCCGGGGCATGGCTCTGATACCACTGTAAAGGAACCTAGGACACCACTTATCTCCACATTGGTATGATATTGTCCACTTTGGGCCTAAGCCCTCATGGATTTACTCTTGGGTTATACCCAAAAGGCCTCATACCAATGGAGATATTGTCCATACTTATAAACCCATGATCCTCCCCATTTCTAACCAATGTGGGACTTTGTTTGCACACCCAACATTCTTATTTTGTGCCTTTTGGGGTTGCATTTCTCAGTTCTCTGCTTATGGAAACACCCTGTCAAACCATCCATTTCGGGCTTAAGCGGACCAGATAAAATCCTCAGTTGTCTCAGGTTCTTACGAGAAACGTACTCCCTGAATTCGAACCCAGTACCTAAAAGTCAGATTTTGAATCCTACACTACTAAACCAAATTCCTTGGGGACTTCCTATATAAAAATGTTGATTCACAATATGAAACGAGCCTATTTGCATTTCCAAGATATAATTTATTAATCAGCCTATTAGCACCAATGAGGTTATAATAATTTCCAATTAAGTAATGCCAAGTTCAATAGCAAAAGTATTTGCTTCCCTCCCATCCATGGGATTGAAAAATGACTGAAAAATCTTACCCTTCCACAATGCTGCTAAGGATTCCGATTCATCAACAAAATTATATGACCCCATTAGAATTGAGTAAGAATCCAGCTCTCTGAATTGCAGAAACAAGTTTGCATCAGCAGTACATTTTTGGCAAAATCCGCCTGCGTTTGAAGTTAATAGTTCCATTTGATCTTGAAAGCTCAATTACTTTGGTTGAATGGGGCATCTATTTGGTTCCCTGACTATGTATATTATATCGCCAGCAACCTCGTAGAACTCCTGGTTACGGTGCCATGACCATAATGCATGAGTCTGATTCTTCACCTGCACAACATACTGCTTATTAAACCTAAAACAACCTTCAACTTTCACTGAAAAGTTTGTAGGGACTCATTCTTATCAAGTTCACATTCACATTCTATACGTTTCCGTTTCAAGCAGTTGTACTAAAGAATAATGATCCGAAGATTTTGGAAATCAGTGCGCGTTGAGAGCAATACGGGTACCTCTAAAATTCCATGGCCAAAGCTACTTTCCCTGTATGCACTATAATCAGGCTGCTGGTCCCAGCAGAACTTCCCAGATGCAGGGCCTGTTGTAAAGTTAAACGCACAGAATCCTTCATCTGGTGCGGTAGATGGCTCTGGACAGTTCCCAGGTTCATCAGCATGTAGAATATGCAAGCCCTCTACACTTCCTCCATCACCAACTGCGATATAAACTGCGCCACATGGATCCAAAGAATAGTTGTAAACGCGGTTTGACCTCTCGTAGGCATGAACCTGTTGGTTATTGTCAGATTCAGAAATCATCATTTCATCAAATTGTATTTGGCAACAATGTATTCAGAAGTACTCTTACATGGCCATTGAAGACAATGTCAACACCATAGTTATATAGTAAGTCCTCCATCTCCACTCTCATACACTCTGCTTCTCTATAGTGTGCCGAATAGGTACTGTACCAAGGAGGGTGCCAGGCAGCTATCAGCCAAGGAGTCACTTCTCTGTCGACATCACCCAGGTCGCTTTCCAGCCACTTGTATTGATCCGCTGCAACAGAAAAAACTCGAGAATCTTACCAAGAGGTAGCTGAGCATGACCAGCCATAAAGAACTGGTTCCATAAAGCCAAACACAGTTGGTTATACAAAAGAGAAAGGTAAATAGAAGGAAGAAAGCTGATTTGATGAACATACATGACTTGTCATAATCAATGTAAGCACTAAGCATCACAAAATGTATCCCTCCTGCATTAAAAGAATAGTAGAGTGAGGATGATGATCCACTTTCTTCGGATGGAAATGCAAAACGGGAACTGTAAGCAGCAAATGTCTGATTTTCAGCTTGTTCTTCTATTTCATGTTCCCCTTCTAACACCATTGTCGGAACATTAGAGACCAGAGGCTGCATATACCTGCTAATATTAGCCCCACAACAACTTATGAGCTTTAAATATCCCAAAATTGAATTGAAAAATCATTAGCAAAATTCAAAAGATTAAAGAAAAGTTTAAATGTTTTAAAATTTGCAATTTGACCTTCCCCAATAATCCCATCGAGGCTGGTATGTTTCTTGGATCGGAGATTCCACTAATGGGCAAGAGTAGCAACTGGACTTAGTTCCATTTGTTAGATACAAGTCTGCGTAACTTAGATCTCCAATCAACAGAAGAAGATCAGGATGATTGCTCAACAAGTGAGAAACAGTTGTAGTCGTATTGTAGGTGAGACCGAGGTCTCCCACCACTGCTATTCTGCTGGGGTAATTGCTGGGACCTGAGACTGGCATGGTCCTGAAATAATGGCTATTACTCATTGCTGATATGTAAGGATCCCCACATTCATATTCATATAGCGTGTTTGGTTCCAATCCTGCAATTAAGATTATTGTAATATGAAACAAAAGCGTCTAGTGAAAAAGTTTTACATTGCCAAATCAAGGATCCTCCACAGTCACTAAGATATAATTATCCAGTCATAAGAACTGTTCGCTGCTCCGAAATCAACCCAGCAGTCTATGATTATAGAAAAATGAAGTGATCAGAAGGAAGCGAAATCAAGTAATTTATATTCTGATGAAATCTTGTTGGTTTAGATTGAAACATATCAACAGAAATTAGATTAGAAGATACCTGTGAGAAGAACATGATGTATAATACCAGAAGTGTAGTTCTGGAGGCCAGCAAAAGGATAAAGTTGACTGTAAACAAGTGAATAACCCTCTGCTTGATAACTCAAGGATGATCTAAACACCCTGAAGTAGACAATGCTTTGAACTGATTCAGGATCTAAAGGACTTACATTGTCACCAATTCGGAATTCGCCTATAAATCGAATCCAGATAAACATCAATTATCTGCTTAAAAAAGAACTGAACCCAAATTATGAGGAAATCAAACTTCACTCTACATTGTAATTGGCCTTGATTCACACTTTTGTTGACATGACAAAGATCTAATTAGAAATAAGCAATTTCATCAAATATACCCAATTCTCAGCTACACTGAAACAACATGATATATGTTATGCTATTCAATTCTTCACCAGCCATACCATAATTAACTTGGAACACATTCATTTACCAATTGGGTCACTTTTATTTGTCATATTTTTTTTTTTTTTGTTTTTTTGAAATCATTGGAAACCCCACCACCAAACCACTCATTCTGAGCTTAAGCGGAGGTAAAACCTCCGGCTTTCCCATGCTCTTATAAGAAACGCATCTCCTGGATTCGAACACAATAACTCAAGATGAGATATTAAACCCTACACCACCAACTCACGCCCTTGGGGACTTTATTTGTCTTATTAATTTCTTGTTTGCCTACAAAAGCAGATCTTTTGCTTCCAAAATCACACAGAATGATTTTTCTTAAAATATAACTTTTCAGACATTACTCCCAACTCTTGTATGAATGAAAGTTGAACCCAATGCTGAGATTTTAGCAGTTGAATCAATGGTACTACAACAAAATAAACACATCTTCAAGAATCAAGAGCCATTTTTACTAGCATTATCAACCTCACACATAACAGCTCAGTCAAGAAAAGTAAATATAAGAATAAAGAAATAAATAAAAGAAGGAATAAGGAGACCTGTGATCCAAGAAATCCAAACAGAGTCAAAGCTAGCAGAGAGAGAGACAGAGATTTGTTGTGGCTGAAACTCTCCAACTTGAACATTGGATTGATTTACAAAAGGCAAATCAGTAACATTTAGTTTCAAATTCATGTCAAGTGGGGCTGTCACTGGCTTGAATGGCCCTTCAAGTGTTGTAGGAATTCCATTACCATCGCCATGAACACACCTCAAGCTCACCAAAAATGAAAGACAGATTGAAATTATAATAAGCTCTGAGTCTGGGACCAAACCCATATGGAGGAATCTGTGAAGATTGTTTTGAAACCTTTAGATATAATTTGTCAGAAGAAAAACACTTGCACTAAAAGTAAAAAGAATGTTCTTTTTTTTTTCACGTGATTACTGTTCTAAGTTTTAAACTTGAAAGCGCGCACACGCACTGCTACAGTTGCAGTTGTCTTGTCCAAAAAAGTTGGGATGGATGTTTCTCGATTCGAAATTTCGAATATTTATTAAATTGTTTTTTTATAAATTAATAAAAAAATAATTTATTAATTAGATAATTTTGATTTTAATCCGTGAAAAAGAAGAGTGTATTTTTTTTTGTGAAAATCTTTGAGCCTTCTGATACGTCTGCCACCATATATACAAGATTCTCAATTGTTCAAAATTTGGATCCGATTCTTAATTAAATTACGATAAATTTTTCATAATCTTATGACGAGTGGGTTCGTTTTCTTTTTCTCTTTATTAGAATGGGAGGTATGATATAATACATGTAACATCTGGCATATGAATGAACGCAAGCTGAAAAGAAATATAACTTATCTGAGCATTAATGTTAATTTATTAGAGTTAAATTATTTGTTCCTCATTGTGACAATTAATAATATAAACCGTAAAGAGATAAGTTTCATTTTCTTGTAGTCACATAATAAATTAGTTCATGCTCATGTATTATTTTTATATATTAACCGCATATTATGGATGTGGACTTTGTGAGTACTCTGCTAGTGATACTACCTCGTTCTAGAAATATCAAGATTATTTTTTGGTTAAGACCAAATTTGGGATGAGTGAAGCTTAACGTGGATGAATGTTCAAAAGGAAATCCGGTTGTTCTGCCGCAGCTGGTATATTTCGAGACCACAGTGGTAAGATCATGAATGGGTTTGCAAGATTTTTGGGTAATCATTCTAGTTTTTATGCAGAGTTGAAGGGTCTGTGTGAAGACTTAGAGATGGTAGCGGAGCTAGATTACTCTAAAATTCAGGTAGAAACGAATTCAGTTACGGTTGCGGCTTGGGTCTGCTCCTGTGATTCAGGTAGGTGGGATTATGCTTATGTCATTACTCGTATTCGGTAGATTTTTCGGGTTATGTCTAATCAAGCGACTCATATTTTTCGTGAGCAAATCAGGCTGCAGATTCCTTAGCCAACTGGGCATGTGTCCATCATCGGACATAGCTTTTTCATGACCAGCTCCATATTCCAGAGACCATTCATGACATTTTGACCTTAGATTTGCAACAGATTCCTCATGTCCGTACATGACCATCAGAAGCGTGGGGGCTAGAGCTCGATGAATCAATTGACTCATAGTCTTGGTGAATCTCTGTATTATTTTACTTTGGTTCTCTTTTTTTTCTGTTATTCTATTTCGTTGTTGCTCTGGTGATTTTGGCCTAGTCCCCCTGTAAAGAAGTCAATAGCTTCTTGTTGTCCAGCTGCCATTGAAAGGTATTGTTACCTACTGCAGGCCATCCTTGAAGACTAATGAAGATAGCTCCAAGCTAACTTTAGGTGATAAGTTGAAAGTATGGCTAACAACAAGAAAAGCCATGAATCAAGGAGTGAATGGTGGAGTAATAGTAACCAACCTTGTCCTATAAATTCAGCCTTCCAGTGAGTTTGTAAATCATCCCAATAAGTGAGCAATTGTGTAGAGAGTGTAAGTGAGGTTTTTGTGAGTTTCTTGTTTTGTAAACTTGTAGTATTATTCTTGGTAGTAATAATACGAATTCGGTTTTTCCTCAAACACTTCCTAAAGTGATCGTGATTTCACAACAAGTGGTATCAGAGCTTTGGTTCTTCATTGGGATCGAAAAACCGAAGAACGGAGTTTGGTTCGGAAAATTCGAGTTCCGGAAAAGTTGTCAAAAATTCATTTTGAGGGTACCATCAGCTAGTTCACGTCGAGACGAGCACGGTGGTATTTTCCGGCGACCGAACCGACGTCCCAGCAGGCCACACGCGCCGCACGCGCCTTCCAGAGAGCTGCCCACGCGCCCACGCGCCGCACGCGCTGCTGAAGGTTGAAGACGATCCGCGTCAGCCGCCACGTCAGCGCACAGTCAGCGCCTCGTCAGCAGACACGTCATCCGCCCCGTCAGCGCCACGTCATCCGCCACGTCATCCGCCACGTGTCCGCCACGTCAGCAAACCGGTCCCACCTTGCCACGTCAGCACTGCCACGTCAGCGCCACGTCAGCAGCCTGGTAAATTTCATTTTGCCCCCTGAAGTTTTGAAATTTACAGTTTTGCCCCAGAACCTTTAGGAATTTACAAATCAGCCCCTGTGTCGGATTTAGACCAAAAGAGTGTCTATTCCACCATTTTCGACCGTTCCGGAAGCAACGGTGACCTCCGATTTGTGAAATTCAGACCTGATTTTAGTGTATTCTCCATTTTAAACTTTAAAACTTAAAATGGAGATGGAGGATTCTCATTCTGGTGCAATGATTAAATTGGCTGCCACTAATTACTCCCTCTGGAGACCTAGGATGATAGATTTTTTACATTGTAAAGATCTGTTTGATGTCATCGAGTTGAAGGGAGTAAAACCAGAGTCTGTTAAGGAGTATGACTAATAAACTCAACAACAGAACCTTGGGTCAGATTAGGCAGTGGATCGGTCACAGTGTCTTCCACCACGTAGCACAGGATTCAGATGCTTAGGAATGTGGATAAAATTGGAAGACATGTTCCAGGCCAAAACAGCTCGGAATAAGCCTTAATCATGAGGCGTTGGTGAACCTGAAGCTACGGAGTGGAACTTCCGTTGCAGAACACACCAACGATTCCAAAGCCTGGTGAACCAGTTATCTGCAGTAGATATGCAACTTGCAGATGAAGTTCAAGCCCTCTTGCTACTCAGTTCTCTTCCTGATAGCTGGGAGACTCTGGTGGTTACTCTCAGCAACTCAGCTCCAGGAGGCAAAGTTACCATGCCTATGGTAAAAGATGCCTTGTCGAATGAAGAGTCCAGGAGAAAAGAATGTGGGCTCAGATCAAACAGAAGCCCTTATCACGGAGCAGCGAGGAAGACAACATGAGAAACATCAAGGTGGGAGGAGAGGCAGAAGCAAAAGCAGGGGCAGGTCCAAGGACGGGAAAAAGACATACAAGTGCTTCCACTGTGGCATTGAAGGCCACTTGAAGAAGAATTGCCGGAAACTGCAACGGGAGCAGGGACAAGGCAATAACCAGCCAGCCGAAGAATGACGCGGAGACACTAGTAGTTACTACGGTGGATGTAGCTATATGCTCCGGCCAGGAAGAAGCATGTCTTCACACCGCAACTCAGGATGTCGAGTGGGTGGTAGATACTGCAGCATCCTACCACGTCACTCCTCACAGAGATTTCTTCACAACATACAAAGCAGGAGACTTTGGAGCAGTGAAGATGGGGAATACCAGTTCTTCTCAGATAGAAGGAATTGGTGAAATACAGTTGCGGACAAATGCAGGGTATACAATAACCCTGAAGGAAGTCAGACATGTTCCAGAACTTCGGCTCAACTTACTCTCGGGAGTAGCCCTTGACAAACAGGGCTATGCTAGCCACTTCAGTAACGGCACCTGGAGGATGATCAAAGGTGCTATGGTCATGCGCCGAGGACACATCTGTGGAACCTTGTACAAGACTCATGTGAAGATTTGTGCAGAAAGCCTAAATGTAGCTGAACGAGAGGCTTCTCAGAATCTGTGGCACCAGAGACTCGGTCACATGAGTGAAAGGGGGTTGTCTACCTTGACAAAGAATGATCTAATCACCGTCTCCAAAAATGCTACTCTGGATCCTTGCAACCACTGTCTATTCGGTAAGCAACACAGAGTCTCTTTCAATTTCTCTTCTACAAAGAAATCAGAGTTACTCAGTCTGGTGTACTCTGACGTATGTGGTCCCTTGGAGGTAAACTCACTAGGCGGTAATAAATATTTTCTGACTTTTATTGACGATGCTTCTCGGAAAGTATGGGTGTATTTTCTGAAATCAAAGGATCAGGTCCTGGACTATTTCAAACTGTTCCATGCCATGGTCGAGCGTGAAACAGGGAAGAAACTGAAGTGTCTTCGTACAGACAATGGAGGCGAATACACTTCCAGGGAGTTCGATGCCTACTGCGGAAGTCACGGCATTCGACACGAAAGGACTGTTCCACGCACCCCACAACACAATGGTGTCGCTGAAAGGATGAACCGCACTATTATGGAGAAAGTCAGAAGTATGATCAGTATGGCTAAGCTGCCAAAGCCATTCTGGGGAGAAGCTGTTCGTGCCGCCTGCTACCTGATCAACAGATCACCATCTGTACCGTTGAACTTCGAGATTCCGGAGAAAGAGTGGTCTGGTAAGAATCCCTCATATTCTCACCTCAGAATATTCGGATGTTTAGCAGTTGCACATGTATCCAAGGAGCTCAGGCAGAAGCTCGATGCAAGGACTACTCCATGCATCTTCATAGGCTATGGAGACGAAGAATTTGGATACAGGTATGGGACCCGAAAGAAAGGAAGGTCATCAGAAGCAGGGATGTAGTGTTTCTTGAAGACCAGACAATAGAAGACATTGAAAAGCCTAAGATGCCTTCTAAAACCAGTGCCAACAATACTGATGCAAATCCAGACTAACCCCAGCACCAACACCAGAAGCCACAGATGATGATGGGGTGCAAGACATGCCAGAAGCAGAACCGGAGGAGGATGGAGGTATTGAGCAGGGGGAGCTACAGCCGCCTGCTCCATCAGAGGCTTCAGGGTCATCCACAGATCCGGATGACAACAGACAGCCAGAACCTCCAGTACGAAGATCCGAGAGAGGCCGGATTCCATCAGCCAGATACTCAGGATCAGAATACATTCTGCTTACTGACGAGGGGGAGCCAGAAACCTTCAACGAAGCAGTATCTCATAAGGACAAAGACAAATGGCTGCACGCAATGCAGGATGAGATGGAATCTCTGCAGAAAAACACACTTATGAGATAGTCAAGCTCCCACATGGAATGAAGGCACTGAAGAACAAATGGGTATTCAAGCTCAAGAAAGATGGCAGCGGAAAAGTGGTGAAACACAAAGCTCGGCTAGTGGTCAAAGGATTCCTACAGAAAAAGGGAATTGACTTTGATGAGATTTTTTCACCGTGGTAAAAATGGCTTCAATCCGAGTTATCCTAGGATTGGTAGCCAGATTGAATTTGGAGCTTGAACAGATGGATGTCAAAACAGCATTTCTTCATGGTGATCTGAATGAAGAAATCTACATGGAGCAGCCAGAAGGATTCAAGGTTTCAGGCAAAGAAAACCTTGTTTGCAAGCTGAAAAAGAGCTTGTACGGGCTCAAACAAGCACCGAGGCGTGGTACAAGAAGTTCGACTCATTCATGGTGGGTCAAGGCTACAAAAGAACTGCAGCAGATCAGTGTGTATACATTCAGAGGTTTCCAGATGGAAATTTCGTTGCTCTTCTACTGTATGTAGATGACATGTTGATTGTTGGACAAGAAGCAGCGAAGATCAGCCAGCTGAAGAATGAACTCTCCAAGGCTTTCGACATGAAAGACTTGGGACCAGCTCAACAGATTTTGGGAATGGAGATTGTTCGTGACAGACAGAACAAGAAGTTATGGCTTTCACATGAGAGGTATATTGAACGGGTAATCAGGAGGTTCGATATACAGAAAGCCAAACCAGTCAGCGTTCCGCTAGCGCACCATTTCAAACTGAGCAAGAGTTCATGCCCCTCATCCAAGAAAGAGATAGAGGAAATGTCAGCAATACCATATTCTTCAGCTGTTGGAAGCCTAATGTATGCAATGGTATGTACCAGGCCAGATATTGCACACGCAGTGGGTGTAGTGAGCCGTTTTCTCTCTAACCCTGGAAAGCAACACTGGGAGGCAGTCAAATGGATTCTCAGGTACCTCAAGGGTACAACGAAGTTTCGTCTGTGTTACGGGGGAGCTGATCCGATCTTGGAAGGCTATACAGATTCAGATATGGCGGGAGATCTTGATGGTAGGAAATCTACATCAGGATTCATTTACACTTTTGCAGGGGGAGCTGTGTCATGGCAGTCAAGATTGCAGAGGTGTATTGCATTATCCACAACAGAGGCTGAGTACATTGCCATAGCTGAGGCAGGAAAAGAAATGTTGTGGCTAAAGCGGTTTCTCCAAGAGTTAGGGATCAAGCAGACAGAATACAAGATACATTGTGACAGTCAGAGTGCTCTGGACTTGAGCAAGAACTCAATGTATCATTCCCGGACGAAACACATTGATATTCGCTATCACTGGATACGCGAGGTAATGGATCACAACTGCTGAGACTAGTGAAGATCCATACAGAATGAGAACCAGCCGACATGTTAACAAAGGTGGTTACTCGAGACAAGCTAGAGTTGTGCAGAGACATAGCCGGGATAGCTGTCAGATGATAATTGCTTCAGACGCAGCTGGAGGGGGAGAATTGTAAAGAAGTCAATAGCTTCTTGTTGTCCAGCTGCCATTGAAATGTATTGTTACCTACTGCAGGCCATCCTTGAAGACTAATGAAGATAGCTCCAAGCTAACTTTAGGTGATAAGTTGAAAGTATGGCTAACAAACAAAGAAAAGCCATGAATATCAGGAGTGAATGGTGGAGTAATAGTAACCACCTTGTCCTATAAATTCAGCCTTCCAGTGAGTTTGTAAATCATCCCATAAGTGAGCAATTGTGTAGAGAGTGTAAGTGGGGTTTTGTGAGTTTCTTGTTTTGTAACTTGTAGTATTATTCTTGGTAGTAATAATACGAATTCGGTTTTTCCTCAAACACTTCCTAAAGTGATCGTGATTTCACAACACCCCCTCCAGTAATAGTATTTTACTGGTGACTTTTATATTTGAGTAATTGACATATTAGGTTCTTGCCTAACCCCCACCTTTTGGTGATTTAAAAAAAAAAACACTTAATTAAGCTTGCTGATCTACTACTTAAAACTTTCCAGTGTGATTTTTTCCAATAAAATGAAACGACCCATCCCGAATCTCATACGACAAGTCTTACTATTTTATGCTAATATAACTGAGTAAAGTCCACTGACAAATGGGCAAATAACTTTCATTCCTTTGAATCAAGAGAGGCATTAATATTAACAAAAAAAAAAAAATAAAAAAATCTCATGGACGTGATTTGGTAGTGTAAGATTCAAGATATGACTTTCAGGTTTTGGATTCGAATTTAGGAAATACGTTTCTTGTAAGAATCTGAGACAGTCGGGGATTTACCTGCTCCATTTAAGCCCGGAGTCGGATGATTAGGCGACTGAATTTCCAAAATTTAAAAAAAAAAATTAAAAAATATAATATAATATGTAGCAAAAGGAGCTTTTGAATAGATAGAGGAGAAGCCAAATAGGCTTTTGCATGGTCTCCTTGTAGATAATAGTTGATATCTTGAGGCTTTTAATAAGATGAAAGCATCAAAAATCAAATGTGTCCGCAAGAAGTAGAGAGTTGTAATTCTTTACTGAGAGTAACTTTAAATATTTAAAATTTATTATTTTTTTTAATTGATGAAAGAGGATAAAAGAAAGTGCAATAAAATATCACATTGAGTGATTGAAAATGAACCGTTCAAATAGAATTATTGGAGAATAAAACATAATTTTAAAAAATAAAATTACATGTGAAGATAAATTTATTTCTTGAAAATAAAAGAGTACAATTTTTTTTTAAAACCTATATAATTAGGTTATATTCTATTAATTTTGGAATATTACATAATAAGTCTCTAGTTTTCCAGGATGTGTTGGCAAGCCTCAATTTTCCACACATTGATAGATAAGCTCAAAGGAGACAAGTTGACAACTTGACCAATTCTATCCCCCAAATGACATGAGTTGGTGGTGTAGGGTTATTGATCTCATCTTGAAATTCTGGATTCGAATTCAAGAAATGTATTTATTGTAAGAGTCTGGGATAGCCGGGGGTTTTACCTGCTCATTTTAAACCCGGAAATAGTGGTCTGACGTTTCTGACTGCTCATTTTTTGTTTATATATATAAATATTTATATAATAAATTAAAAATATATTTAAATTTTTTTTAATAAAAAACCGGACAGGATTAAGCTCGGTCCGAGCCCGGGCCAAAAAAATTGTCGGGCTCATCAAAGCCCGGACCCGGCTCATTACCACTCTTAATAAGAGGCATTGGCCATTGTCTTTGGAGTCCATTGTGCGCAGGAATGAGGCTTTGCTCCAGTGATCATCGAGTCTGATGCGCTCAACGTGGACGGAGAAAAAATTAAAGGAGTTTTACTAGATTTTATTGAAAATTAAGATACAATTAAGAATCCTAACATGTTTAAGATTCTATTTAGGCCACGTATCTATCCATAATTTAAAGCAACATGTCATCTGGTTTTTGGATAGGGAACTTCCCTCCAACTATCATTTGTAATCTTTGAATGAAGTTATTACCTTTAAAAAAACATTACAGATGATACAAATTCCATTAGGGTGTGTTTGGTTGAGGGGTTTTGGAGGGGATGAGAGGGATTATTTTAAATTATGTTTGTTTGGTTCAATTTTTTGGAGGGGAGGGAAGGGGAGCAAAATCTCTTCTAAGCCAATTTTAGCTCCCCTCCAAAAGTTGGGGGTTTTGGAGGGGAGAGAAAGTGAAGAATTAAAATTTTAAATGTAATGACTAAATTATCCCTACTTATATATTAAAAATCCTAAATTATCCTTGTTGATGGTGTTTTCCGGACCTATGTTATTTAATGAGTACGACATGGGTAAAAAGGGTAATTACCTTCTCGGACGAAATCATTAATGCCGACCCGACCACATGAGTTAGGGGCCGATCGCTTATGATCGGTAACCCGACCACTTAAGATCGGATGACCGGGCATTATCAGATCGACAGCAGCATTCTCAGTTCAGAGGACCATTGTGACCGACCTCATGAAGACCGAAAACATGGCGAGGTATGCTCCAGAAGATAAGACATCATATTTTTATGGATAAGAAGATAAATTATCCTACTTTCATGGGGTAAACTGATAAGTCAGTGTCCTAGTAGGATAAATTGAGTGAATGTAGTTTTGACTAGGAATCCTTATGGGAAAAAGAAATTGTTTCAATTAGAAAATTTTTATACAAATAAGAATATGATTTCTTCACCATTATAAATAGGAGGGTAGAGTGAGTGTAGAGGGAATGAGAAGGAAGAGGAAGATCATCACGATCAGACTTGTAAACACAAGAGATATCAGAGAAGCATATCTCAGTAATAAAAAGTATCACTCGTTCTGTGCCCGTGGACGTAGGTCGGATCTGATCCGCCGAACCACGTTAAATCTCATTGTTGATTGGTGTATTTATCTGTCTTTTGCTAAATTTGCTTTTGGTTTCCCCTTAACCGAACAAATTCACTATTGAGGGAGGATTGTCTCGGGAGTGATATTCCCATATTGCCCCTGAGACCAAAATCAGTCGTCAACAGTTGGCGCCGTCTGTGGGGACTCAATGAAAAGCAGCTCGCGTGGTAAGACAATGGCAGAAGGTGGAAATCGCCAGTCATCGGGGAGTTCAACAGCAGAATGGATGGAGAAAATAGAGGAAAATATGAGGAAAGATAGGGAGGAAAATCAAATCCTTCTGAAATCCATGATGAACAAACCGGAGAGGATGGAAGAGACGAATAATGAGAAACTTGAAGCCGAAACCAGTCGGAGGAGAGGCGAAATAGCGGAAGGAAAAAGGGTCGCAGATGTGAGTGATGACGATGAACCGATGAGGAAGGGTCCCTACGGATTGAGGTCCGTAGTGGTAGAAAAAGATTTACAAACGGAGGATACGTGGGAATAAGAAGATGGGAGACAGTCGTCAGATTCATCCTGTGATGGCCCTCGCGATACCAGAAGGGGAAACAAGAAGGATAGTGAAACTGGACGGGAAGTCTCAAGTCATGAGGAACGCCGCACCCGTGGTGACAGACGCGAAAGAGGCAGCGGGAGGCGTATAGTGACACAGATGGCAGTATAAAGTCTTGGTTAAGAAAAGAAATGGCCAAGTGGGGAGTAAACCCCAAAACTGATACAGCAGATGCTCGGGACGACGAGGTTGAATCTCCCTTCACAGAAGAAATAAGGTCGACAAAATTCTCAAGACGTTTCAACATACCATCCATGACGCCCTACAAAGGCCATTCAGATCCAAAGTCCCATATTGAAAGTTTTGTCCTATTAATGGAGGTCTAATGAGTACTAGGGGATGCCGTTTGCAAAGTTTTCCCCCTAACCTTGGGAGGATCTGCCATTCTATGGTTCAGAAGTCTAGCCCCATGGAGCATCGGAAGCTTCGCGCAACTCAGGAAGTCATTTGTTCGGCACTTCAAAGGGGCATGCGTCCCAAAGAAAATGGTGGGAGAATTGAGACTGATGAAGCATGGGGATGATGAGCCCCTGAGGAATTTTATGGAAAGATACCACAATTTGGTGCTCGAGGTCGGAGCGTACGAGTCATCGGAAGCGCTAGAATGTCTCAAGGGAAGTCTGAAGGTCGGGAAGTTGTGGACTCACCTGAGGATTCAAGACGTATCAGATTATGCCAATGTCCTGGAGTTGGCTAGGAAGTTTATCTTAATAGAGGAGGAGAAAAAGATTGCCCGGTGAGTAGACACCCGAAGGCTATGATACTCAGGTCAAACAATTAGTGGAATTCGATCAGAAATTTGAAGAGACCAGTCCGGAGCTAGACCCGGCCGGCGGTTCGGTTCCGGTTCGGAACCGAACCGAACCGGCCGGTTTCCGGTTCCACAAGTGTGGAACCGGAACCGAACCGGTTAAATCCGGTTCGGTTCCGGTTCCACACTTAAGTGGAACCGGAAAGTCGAACCGAACCGGAACCGAACGGTTCGGTTCCGGTTCGGTTCGGTTTATTTTTTTTTTTTTAATTTAATTAAAATAAAAAAATAAGAGGAGTCAAATCATTAAATAAAAAAAAAATTATTATGCTCGTAATATCAATGTCATCTAATATTCCTAAATAACCATAGTAAGCTTGTAAACCACCATTCAAACCTTCTAATTTAAATCTAGGATCAAAAACAGCAGCAATAAGATAAAGTAAAGGAATTTCTCTAAAATAATTCAACCATTTTACCTTCATAACAGTAATGGCTTCGAGCAAAACAATATCATTAGGGTTGTCACTGTCAACATGTTCATCGAGAGTGCCAACAATATTCAAACTTTCAAGAAGAAATAAATGTGCAGTGGGATAATAAACACCGCTAAAAACCAAAGTAGCATCATTAAAAACTCTTAAAATATCTAAAATTCTTTCACAAATATCCCATTGACTAGGATAAAGTGTGATATTTTGAACATGTTGAGAAAAAAAACTACATAATGCATCTTTGTATTGAAGTGCTTGACATAAAAGAAAATAAGTAGAATTCCAACGTGTTGGAACATCTCTAGAAAATTTAATCGGTTTAATACCATTTATTTTACAAAACTTGGTTGACATATTTCTTTTAAATCATTGATGGATGCAGTATTTGCAGATGCATTATCAAATCCAATTGTTAAAAAATTATGTTCTCGGATGAGCTTGCCATTTGAATAATTGCGATGCGAATGCCGAATGTGATAACAAATTAATTAACAACTAAAATAAGAGAATTGTATTGAAGTAAGATTGAGAATAAGAGATTTATAGAAAATGAGAAAGTTGAGAAATTGGTGTGATGAAATTATGAAAAATGAATCCTATTTATAGAATTTTAGAATTTTTTTGATACCAAAAATGCCCCTAAATATAACCGTTTTATTACCGTTATTAGGGGTACATTAGTAATTTTTATTTTATATAATACATTTTTTTTTATAATTTTATTTTTATTTTTTTTTTGGCAGGGAGCCGTTTGGCAGGGAGCCAAACGGCTCCCTGCTGCATCCCCCAACGGCTACTGCCGTTGGGGTAATAAGGCCCCCAACGGGGCTAGTAGCCGTTGGGGGCCTTAGGGTTCCTGTTGGAACCCTACGGTTCCAACAGGAACCCAACGGTTCCAACCGGAACCGTTCGGTTCCGGTTGGAACCGTCCGAACCGGTGGAACCGTACGGTTCCACCGGTTCGGACCGGTTCGAGTTGGGGTGGAACCCCAACCGAACCGGTCCCATTCCGGTTCGGTTCCGGAACCGGAACCGGAACCTTCCGGTTCCAACCGGTTCGGTTCCGGTTCGGTTCCGGTTCCGAACCGGAACCGTGGACGGGTCTACCCGGAGCAGAAGAAACTCAGACCGACACCTCTGAGTAGTCATGTTCAAGAGATAAAGTCATCTGTCCAAGTCAACCGTGTCGCGGGGAGGACAATATACACCCCCCTGAACAAACCTATGACCCAGATAGTTCGATAAATCTAGGATAAAGATATGTTGGCCGAGCCTAATTTGAGGAGGTTCCCGATTGAGGAGGGAAATAGTAAAATATCTCTACTCATTTCTTGAACAAAACATATATCTAATTAAAAACCCACCACCCTCCCCTCATTTGAACCAAACATATATTTAATTAAAATCTATCCCCTCCTCTCATCTCCCCTCCATTAAAATCCCTCTTATCTCCTCCCATTTCGTTGAACCAAACAGACCCCTAAGGATGAGATTCGCGGGGATTAGGTAAGGAAAGGAAATGATATTTTATATCCGTTGGTTGGATATGTCAGATATAAATATTGACATCTCGTTAAGAACTCACACTGGACTTACGAGAGACTGATCTATTAAGGCGGATATGAAGATAATTTTTACACCCATTGAATAAATGAGACGAGTGCATATCTTGACATTCTCATACCAGACCCTGCCTGATACGATCACTAATTATGATATTTTTTATCCCTAAATTAGTTTTTTTTTGGAAACATTAGAAATTTCGCTATCAAACCATCCGATCATACTTAAAGTGGAAATCCTCGGTTACCCCAAATTAGGTTCCCAAAACCCTAATTCCAAAACCCTGCTGAACTAACTGCTGGTTGTAGACAGAATGGGAAAGAAGAAGAACCAATCGTCATCGTCATCGTCATCGTCATCGGATCTCCAGCAAACCCTAGGAGACTTCACCAGCAAAGAAAACTGGGACAAGTTCTTCACCATCCGCGGCGGCGACGATTCTTTTGAGTGGTACGCTGAGTGGCCTCAGCTACGCGACCCGCTTATTTCACTTCTCGGAGCTCCGTCATCGTCTCCGCAGATTCTGGTTCCCGGTTGTGGCAATTCTCGCCTCTCTGAGCACCTATACGACGCCGGATTTCGTGGCATTACGAATGTTGATTTCTCTAAAGTTGTCATTTCCGACATGTTGCGCCGCAATGTGCGTGACCGGTCTGACATGCGGTGGCGGGTCATGGATATGACTTGCATGCAGGTAAATTTATTTGAATTGCTTTTTGGAATAATCTTCTAGTTGGTTTTGTGAATTATGAGTGCTTTTAATACTGTTAAAGCTCTTTTAATGATTCAAATGGATATTTGCATGTAATTGGTATTTTGAAGAGCTCTTCCGGAAAATCACTTGATAGGTGCTTTTGTCGAAAGTGCTTCAGGGAAAAAAAAGAAAAAAAATACTCTCAGACACAAACCACTTTTAAGTTGTATTATTGAAAGCAGTTTTACTGAAAGAATGCTTTTTATAACTAAACCTAACTTTTTTTTCTGGGTATTTAGGTAAATGTAGGAGGGTTTTAATGATTTGGATTCTTCAATTACGAGTGACCTTGGTAGATGAGTTTCCACCCCCTCGGTATTTGTTAGTTTCTGCAATTATGAGTGATACATCAATATACTTGTACAAGTGATTTGGGGATTGAATCCCTCCCACACTAGGGTTGGGAGAGGTTCTGGTTTATAAGAATAAAGATGTTATGTGGATAAAATGAAGTTGAAAGGGTTTCTACATCAGTAAGAAGTGTAAATTGTTTTGATCCTTCTGTTGATAGCCCCGATCAGTTTCTGCAACGGACTTCTAGTCTGTTGTGTATTTAACATCATTACTAATAAAAAAAGAGGTGTAAATTGTTTGGATGCTGAGGAGCACATTTAGTGTTTTTTAAAGCATATTTAATGCAAAATGTTGATAGTGCTTGCTAGTTGATTTTGTTAACTTGTGTATGATTCTTTATATGATTAATGCTTCAACTCTTTTCATAACGGTAGTTAATTTGCATTTATTCTCTAATTTTTATTACTTTTAACAGTTCATGGATGAGACTTTCGATCTTGTTCTTGATAAAGGTGGACTGGATGCTTTGATGGAGCCAGAGCTTGGCCCTAAGTTGGGGAATCAATATTCATCAGAGGTGGCTTTAAAATTGAGCATCTTATTATCATCTTTTATTGATTTGCATTAGAAAATTGATATTTTTTTGTCGGATTGACATAAGTGGGATTGCATCATCAGGTGAAAAGGGTTCTGAAATCTGGAGGGAAGTTTATTTGTCTTACGCTGGCCGAGTCTCATGTTCTAGGTACTGTTGTCCTGAATTTATTTAATCAACTTAAGTGAACATATTATTTTCTGTACACCCTCGCTTTCTTCCTCATTAAATTAACTACTTGTTATTTATTTATGGTGAACTTCGGATGTGGGGATGAATGTGCAATTGGTTAATTGTTTTTGTTGATTATTATTTATATTCTATATCTTTGTTTACTTGTTTGTGCCTGCGTTGAGATGGGATAATTGGATATTGAATTATTCTCTTTCTCGCTCACTCTCTTTCTTTCAGGTTTGCTTTTCTCTAAGTTCCGGTTTGGGTGGAAAATGAGTGTTCATGCCATACCTCAAAAACCGTCTAGTGCGCCTGATCTTCAAACCTTTATGGTGGTCGCAGAGAAAGAAAAGTCTCCTGTAGTGCTCCAAGTAACATCATCATTTGATCATTCTTCTCTTGATTGTAACAAAAATCAGGTAGAATAACTGAATTCCTTGTCTCCATGGATGGATAATCTGATGAAATATTCCATAAGGATGATGCATGGAACAAATTGTTCACGTGTTATATAGTACATGAAGGATGCTTTTCCCCCCCTTTGAACAACATGGTTCTAGGGAGTGCTGGAGTGGATATCCTTATTTTAGTTCCTCCTTAATATGATCTCTGTTGTTTGGAATTGTTTCCGAGCTTGTTAAAATTTTATGTATTGTTGTGTTTTCAGGCTTTCGGTATCCATGAAGCCCTTGAAAATGAGAATCAAATTCGTAGAGAATACTCCAACCGCTCTGATATATTGTACTCTCTCGAAGATTTACATCTAGGAGGTAAAGGAGATCTGATAAAGCTAAATCAAGGTCGTCGGTTTGAGTTTATGTTGGGTGGAGAAGGGGACTCCCGTTTTAGTTACAGAACTGTACTTCTTGATGCTCGAGAAGACTCTGGCCCATTCATATATAATTGTGGGGTTTTTATTGTGCCAAAGGTGTGTCTTTTTATACTTGTTTGGTTTGCATGTACTTCATGTACAAGCAGTTTTGAAAATTAAGAATGTTATAAAATCTAATTGACTTTGAACTTTTGATTGACAATAACCAGAGTTTTCTGCCATTTTTGTCTAGTTGAAATACAAGTATTAGAAACAGTGAGTTTTGTGATATAAGTTTTTGACTTAGATATCTAATTCTTATCCTCTTATTTATTTATTTTTTGGTGAAGCGAACATTAGATCCCTCTCTGTTCAACAAGGTTAGAACCCAAAATCCATACGAATCCCCAATAACCTGTTTACCATTTGAGCCAAATCCCATGATGTAATTTCACTCAGTAGTAATTATACTTTTGTATTTAATTAAATTGAACTTATCTTTTAGCTTCAAAGATACTGGAGTTGGTATTCAATACTAAACTTAAATATTTTCCATTATAGCCTTATCTTAAATGTGTCATTGAGTCATGACTGTGAAATCTGTTAATTTCAACATATTCCTTCAGAGTTCAATTATCTCTTTAAAACTTTATCTTGGTCTGACCGGAAAAGGATATCGAGTGCTGCCTCTGTTCTGCCTGGCCATCCTGTTTATTTGTTGGCAAAAAGGAAAAAAAAAGCCAAATAAAGAAAGAAACGAATCTCTCTTTATTGAACATCTATTTCTCCACATTAGGGATTCTTTTTTGGTTCATTTGCATGAATATACACAGGTACAGATTGTATTACTACTTAGTAATGGCATTGTCATACTTGATTCAGTTTACTGTTGTATATTTCCTCAACTTTTTGTCTCTAAAGTTTGGGGGCTACAGGAGTTCTTGTATTTGAAATGAATAACTGATTGTTAGATTTCAGACTCGGGCTCATGAATGGCTCTTCTCTTCAGAAGAAGGACAATGGTTGGTAGTTGAAAGCTCAAAGGCTGAACGTCTAATTATGGTACTTCTTTGTGGGACAATCACATAAATCTGAAGATTTTTCCCTCTTTTTTTAGATTGCAACTTCTAATAATAGTTTCTGTGTTAAATGAAGGTTTTATTAGACTCTAGCCATGCCAGTGCCAGCATGGATGAAATCCAGGTAATATTTTTCTTCGGCATGTATACCAAAGAGATTTTTCCTTTTTATATGCCATCAATAGTAATAATTATTTGCTAGGGTAATGCTTAATATATATTGATCTTTCAGAAGGACTTGTCGCCCCTAGTCAAACAGCTGGCACCTGGGAAAGACGACCATGGAGCTCAAATACCGTATGTTGTCCTTTGCTTATTTTTAAAATTTTCCTTTTCAACATCTTCATCGAGTTCTATCACTGTATTACTGTTTCTTGTAAGGAGCCAAAAGTTTGATGGTGTTTGACGTATATTAATGTTCTAGCTCGATTGTAACTGTAGTTGCTTTACTTTTGCATAAGCCAGTACTGAGGAAAACACTATTTTTATTCCTTTGATATAATTTGTGGGTCCCTGACTCCCTGTCATATTCTAGATTATGTGGTCACTGTAATTGTAAATCATGATGCCTCAAGTGATGCACTGTGAATTTATATGAAGGCTGTAAATTTGAAGATACTTTGTTTATGGATCTCTGTGCTCAACTGCTTATACAATCACATGCTTGACTTCCATTATTGCCAATATTAGTGCTGAATATAAAGTTATTAATCTATTATTGATTAAGATGTGGAGGTGTGAACTTGTTGACATCCATCATCCATATAATGATGATATAATTGCATCATCTGCTGTAAGAATCATTCCTTTATTACCATGTATTTTGATACTTGAATGCTCAGTTGTTGTACTACTTATATGATACAAAATTTTAAGTAATAATTGGTCCTTTCTGCATGGTATTGTTGGTTGTTTTATGAATTGTAGCTTTAAGCAATTTTGGTTTAATGGGCACATTGCACTTGCAGGTTTATGATGGCTGGTGATGGGATCAAACAGCGGAATGTTGTTCATCAGGTCAATTCTCATAAATCTATTTCTACCATGCTTACTCAGAATTGGGATTATAGCTTGTTCAGCTGATCTGGGTACATGACCTTAATTTATCTATTTGAAGTTAAGTGTGTTATAGTACTTAAGCATTTCAGGATTCTGCATGTTTTGATTTGGTTTTCTTGGCTTTCATTGTTTCAATAAGTGCGTAATGACATCCCTAGGCTTTATAGCCTTGCTCGGTCTATGTCAAAATTCATTTATGTTTTGGACGATTCCTCTAGTGATAGGGTGAGATGGAATTTCCATTTTAGAAGAAATCTTAATGATAGAGAGATTGAGGAGTTCGCTGGTCTTTCTATGTTACTTGATGTTGTTGTCTTACATAGTAATAAGGAAGATAGTAGAAGATGGGTTCTTGAGAAGTCTGAGAATTTTTCTTGCAAGTCTTTCTTCAACTTTCTTATTAAAGATAAAGTGAATCTTGATCTTGAGTGGGCTAAGTTCATTTGGAAGAGCCGAGTCCCGCCTAAAGTCAAATTATTACGTTGTTCAATTGCTCGTGGGAGAATCAATACAAATGATAATTGTCAAAGGAGGTCTTTTAAGTGTCTTTCTTCTCAGTGGTGTATAATCTGAAAAAATAGCAAAGAATCCATTGATCATCTTTTTCCTCAATGCCCGATGGCTGACTCGCTGCTGCTCTTTGGTCTAGACTTGTATCAGTTTAAAAAATTTTCTGGGCTACTCTTAAATCTATTAATTTAAAAAAACATCATTGTCTTTTAAGTTTGTTGACAGCATGCCATTTTGATCATCTTCAGTTGCTCTTAAAATTCACCATTGATTTGTCATGACTTGTGAGACGGCTGCCTGTTCAGAATTGTGGTGATTTTGTCGGGATATTGATCGTATATCTGAATTGTCAAAGTGTTCTCGCTGTCCACTTTTTGTAGGCCACATCTTCCTTAACCGGACCAATAATTGTTGAAGATGTCGTCTATGAAAATGTTGATCCTGATGTCAGTCGCATATGGCCATCTGAAGATTTGAAATTCCGTCGCCTTGTTTTCCAACGAACTCAGGGCCTGGTACAGTCTGAAGCTCTATTAGTAAGGGATGGATCTTCTCATACGACTGTTAGTGAGTCAGATAGGAAGAAAGCTAGCTCATCTTCCAAATCTAAACGAAAGGTGACCCAAAGACGAAATGACGGTAATTATTCACATGTTTGATGCTGTTAATATATATTTTAACTGTTACGCAGATTGGTTTTGCTCGATCCTTGAAATCAATTTGTCTGTTTTCTTGCTGTTCTGCAGTCTAGGGAAGTGAGGTCGTAATTGCATTTAAACCTTGCCATGAATTATGCTGCCTTTGGTCCTCCGCTTTAGGAACCCTAAGGCCTTGGCTTCCTGACATTGCTCAGTTGAAATTAAGCAGAGGGATCAATTGGGCTTGGCTGGCCGGGGACAGCACCCGTGAGCACTTCATGCCACTTGCCAGGCTAACAGTTTTTGGCGTGCATGAATTGCTCAAAAGCATGATTGATTAAAATAATTTTCATACAAAATTGGAAGAAGGAAAACAGTGAAAAGTACCTCTGTAATCAATAAAAGCTAATTAAAGGGAAGGCCTGAAACCTGGCATGGCATGAATGGCGTCGGTCATGGGCTGTGTCAGTCGTGCTTATTCAAAAATATAGGCACAGTACAAAGCACAGAATGAAACAAAAATGGGCCTTTGTATTTTGTTCCCATTGACACTTCTGTGGGAACAGGTTTCGTCATCACTGATTTATCTTGATTCTGTCATGCAGTATCACTGACCACTGGTCAAACTCATGATGTTGCAGTTGAGTTGAATTAAAGTAATATTCGAATTCTTGAGAGGGAAATAATGTGCAATTCCAAATGGAATATGTTCTCCAAATGTATAATGTTATACTCCCTGCTTAATGCTTACACTTCGTCATATCCTCTGTGATTTAGATGTCCAACTGGTGCATTTAACATCGAATAAAAAATGACCAGGCTGTTACTGTTTGTTTATCTTGTTTTTTATATTTTCCTCTTGATTTCATAGATTCAGGCAACCAGCTGAAGGTCTACCATGGTTATTTGGCTAGTTCTTATCATATGGGAATCATTTCTGGGTTTATCCTTATTTCTTCCTATTTGAAGAGTGCGGCATCAGTTGGAAAATCAGTAAGGATTTTATTCCAGCATTTTCTTTCTCTTTTGCATTCTAACAGTTGAATATTTCTGATAACTTGGCTTTATGTTTCATTCAGTGGTGGAAAACCTTATTTATGATTTTTGCTTGATCAAATTAATTTTGGCAGTCAACTATTATTATGCACATGTGAAAAAAAGCATCAATTGATTATAGTTACGCTGTAATGTGAGTAGGACAAGACCTAAACATATGTTTGCTTCAAGTAAAAATATTAAGCCTATTTGTTTTGCCTGCAGTAGGCAATGTAATTCATTGCTTTTGATTTATTTGTTCCATTCATGTTATTGCTTCTCATGCTGCTTAAATACTATATCGTTTTCAGGTTAAAGCAGTTGTAATTGGTCTTGGAGCCGGTTTACTTCCTATGTTTCTCCATGGATGTATGCCCTTTTTGGAAATTGAGGTAAAGTTGCCAAACCCACATCCTCGCAAACCAAAAATGGGGAAAAAGCAAAAAGAAAAATAAACTATTTCTAGAGTGATAGAAGAGTAGTGATGTATAACATCATTCTTCAAGCTTGATTTTGCATAATGGAAATAGTTTGGTGGGTTTATGTATCCACAGGCAGTGGAGTTAGATCCTATGATGCTTAATCTTGCAAGGGACTACTTTACTTTTACTCAAGATAAAACTTTGAAGGTAATTTATGTAAATCTTAATCCCTTGTTTATTAATTTAGTAGTTTCAGTTATATATACACTTTTAACTATAATTTCTTCGTGTAAACTGTTGTTTTTAGGTAGCAGGATTAAGAGAAATAGCATTTCTGATTGTTAAGCAAAATCCACAATCATATGCAATTTTACATTCATTAAAGAATAAAAAAAAAGAGTACCTCAAAAAATTAAGGGAAGAGTATAATTCCAAAAAAGAGCAAAAACATTAATTCTAATTTACTGTTTTAAGAATGCTTGTGGAGGAACTTCTTGTAAATTATTAGACAAGTCGGAAACTCACATTATTGTCTAAACAAGAGCATTTTCTCTTAAATTCCTTCCATTCCTTTTTTTTGTTGTTGTAAAATTCGTATGACTTAGGTGCTCCTGTGGTGTTTTAGGTACATATTGCTGATGGGATTCAGTTTGTTAGAGAGAGAAAAAATTCTTCAACAACTGATGAATTGTCTGTTGTTCATGGAAATGAGATAGCTTTTAATAACAAAAGAACTCCTTCCAATGAAAATTGCACTGCATCTAATACAGAAAGTGGAGGTCATGCCCCAGTTGACATTCTCATTATCGACGTGGACTCTCCAGATTCAAGGTGAATGTAAATATTAAATTTCAGTGCAATGTTTTGTCATTGTTTATTTAACTGTTCTGTTTGTTATATATGTAGTTCTGGAATGACTTGCCCTGCGGCAGATTTTGTGGAGGAGTCTTTTCTTCTAACTGTGAAAGATGCCCTTTCTGAGCAAGGTCTGTTTATAGTTAATTTGGTGTCAAGGTCCCAGGCCATTAAAGACATGGTTATATCAAGGATGAAAACGGTGAGAATGGACGGATTATTATTTTTTATTTTTATTTTTGTGGGCATGTGAGCATCGTCAAAGCATAGGTTAATGTTTCTTGTTCTCTAGCTACTTCAAACTACATGTGGCTCTAGGTTGACTTAGATGGTTATTGAGGACTTTTTGGCCAACCCTGTGTGGTCGTGATGGGGCTTTTTAGATCTAAATTAAAGTGAAGTTGCCTAGCCCAGGAAAAAAAATGACATTTGAAAAATTAAAAATAGAACAGTGGATTGGACTTATTCTATCAAAGGGAATGATGGCATACAAAAGGCAACCATCAATTTCTAAATTTAGTTAGCGTTGCCCCATTTAGTGTCTAACGCGATCATTCCTAGATGTATCATTGATTCTCTGTCTTTTGATGAATTCATTTTTTTTCCTGCGTATGATGAGATATGTCATCCATTGCTAGAATCTCCTGCACTGGTCTAATAAACTATATAATGTAACCTAATTGGCCGTCTTTTATATTCATCATTAGGTGTTCAGCCATCTGTTTTGCCTTCAACTCGAGGAAGACGTCAATTTAGTACTTTTTGGTCTTTGTTTGGAGTCTTGTATCAAAGAAGATTCCTTCCCTAATGCTGCAGCTCAACTTGAGGAGCTGGTAAAATTTCAACACCCAGAGATTAGCCAAAGCATTATGGATGCTGCAAAGAAGATCAGATGCTTGAAGTGAATTGACTGCCCAGTATACAATCAACCAGAACCATGTTTGTCGAGTCTGTAAGGGCAATCTTCTTGGTTTCCGCGAAATTTTAGATATCTGAAACGGTAGCCCCTGCAGCTTACGCAAGTTTTGCGAATCACTGCAGTGATGATGATATATTCTCTCTTGGCATAGAATCCATGTCTGCATATGATGAATGTGTAATTGTAGCCTTTGTTTTTTTGGAATAATGTTCTTGATAATTTATTTTTATATGCAGTACCATACAATCATAATAATTTATGTTGATGAATGTCCAATATATGATTTTTTTTTTTTTTTTTTAAATTGGTATTCTATATGAATATAGAGTCAAATTCGAAATCAAGAAAGGAGTTCTACAATAAGATTTTTAAAATAATCCTAGACTTCAATTTTTTTTCCAAATTCTTGGTCATGAGCAAGTTGCTTTGAAATACTAAACCACCAAATTTTTTGTACCTTGGTCAAAACGAAATTATATATTCGTCTCTTTTTTTCTTTAAAAGAATTTTTTTTTTTAAATATTCATAATCTATCCTTTTTGGATTCAGTGGGTTTATCATTAGAGTAGATCACATCTAATACTCTATCTAGATTAATCTCCATATTTAACACTATGGCCGGAAAAAGAGCCGAGTTTGAAAAATCTAATCCTAAGTGCAAATGTTGTTTATTAATTTTTCAATATATTAGAACAATCTAATTTCATAAATTTTGAATTGACACTCTTATTATATTTTTTAAATTCAGACTTAAATAAAAAAAAACACTTAAACTATGGTGGGTTTTTTCAAACCCGATCAATTTACAATAAGACTTTTTTAAGTCTGATTCATTTACCCATCATATTTAAAACCCTACATTAAAGGAGGTAGTCTTATATTCTCGGTCTTATTCTTAGAATAAACTCGAGATTAATCCCCATTTTTAAAACCCCACATTAACGGATTTCGAACTCTAAAATGTGATTGGCTATTAACCAACTCAACTACATATCTTTGTCTAAAGAAACGGTAAACGGTCATTAACTTAATCCTTACTCTAAATGGCGATCATTAAAAAAACAATGAAAAAATGACACAGAACTGTGAACACTTAGAAATGGTCAAAGTCAATGGTTAATGGTAATCTTCTTTGTTGACAGAATGGTGGTTAGCATTTGTGAAGAAACTCTCCAAGGATATTACATGAATTGGTCAGTGAATTGAACCTGAACTTGTTTCACTCATTTGGTTACTGTCCATTCCAACTCCCAAACAAGCTTTCTTACAAGAACAATGGCAGTGAGTTCTTTTGCTTCATCTGGTTATTATTTTTGTTTCATTTTGTATGCCATTTTTTTTCCTTAAATAAATAAAATTTATTTCAAATAGCATGATCATGTTATAGGAACAAAATAATAAAAATAATAAATAATGAATGATTTTGGACTGCTATCAGCTTGTGTTGCAAGATCTAAGATTTGGTCACATAGGGTTTTATGTAAATTTATCATATTGGTTTTAATTTTGTTTTATTGATGTTGCAAATTGTATGCAAAACTGTTATCATTAGGAGAACATATGAAGAAGGCAATGAGTGGTTGCTATGTTACCATTGGAGAATGGGCTGCTCTGAATTTTAGGGTTCCTAAAGTTTCTAAATAGTGACCCTTTATTGATTAGAAAAAAAAAAAAAAAAAATTTGTTGGTTTTGTTGTTGTGATATTGTGTATTGATTTTTCTTAGATTTGGGGCCCCTCATTTTGGGTAAATTTAGGAGGCCTGCCGGTCGTCTGTGCGGACTATCCCATGGCCACCTAAACATTAGAATTTTATTTTGAGAGTATTGAAGAAGTATCTCACTCAGTTTTTTGTCTCAAATTTCTAAATGAACTGAGTGTAAAAATGCTTTGCTTATAAGGATTTTATGACTGTTACAGAATTTGGTTATTCTCATTGATGCATTTTTCACAATACTGAGCTAAAATTTTTTACTTTTTGTTAACTTGTGTGTTAATATTCTCCAGTGTAATTGTTTTTTCACCTGCATATTTAAGCACAAGAATTGTGATTCCTAGATTACTTTCTTATGGTGATTCCTGGATTTACCTGTTTATGTTACCAAACAAACTGATACATGATTCAACTGACAAAACCTTGTTTGTTTGTTTATTGCCAAATTTTCTATACCAACCAACCAAAATCAAACAAAAGCATTTTCCCATTAGGTGGGTCAACCATGGATACTTTGACGTTATTGTGATATATTCGGAATCATTATATACATTTGAACTATCTTAGTCGTGTTTCTCTCATCTTCTAGTACACGCACTTTCTTCCGAATTTCTTCATCTATGTTTATCGCCAAATTTTCAATATTCTGCTTATTTTTGTAGCAACATATAAATGTGCCCAAGTTTGGTGAGAGGGAGACTGAAGGTGATGTCCCTTACACAGCCGTTTCTGACAAAGCAAAGAACCAAAAAAATCGTTTGAAGATGAATCCAAATAATGCTCAACAAAATCCTAATACAGTTGCAAATAATGTTTCTCCTGTTGAAGTTCCCTTCCAGAAAGAAATCAAAGCAGGGGCACAGAATGGACAAGAGGCAGTGAGGACAAAGCATGTACGCAGCAGCAGCAGCAGAGAGGATAGTGACCTAAGGAGACCTTCTGATTCTCTCCAGCACCATGATACTGTAAATCTGAAAGTTTCCGCGGACTCTATTGGTACACCTAAAAGGGCCACGAGGCAGAATGTAATTGAACACTCGCCCTTACACCCACATCACCAGGCAAAGGTTGGAGGTAAAGGCAGTGGAATGCCTTCAGCAGCCTCATGGGAAAGAAAGGATCGTGGCAATAATAACTTAGCTCCCTTGACTCCTGGAAGATCCGGACTGAGATCAGTTACTCGCGGCGCTGAAACTGTAAGTTTCTTCTCTTTGATTTCTTGTTAACAACATTACTGAATTTGCTTGAACACTGACCACATTCATTTAGATGGACAATGGGATCACATACGGAAACGGAATCATAGTTTATAACAAGTTACTTTTGATGTTGCAGCCTGATCACAGTCCTGCAGTTCCAAAGTTTGGTGAGTGGGATGAGTCTGACCCTACATCAGCTGATGGATACACTCATGTTTTCAACATAGTGAGAGAAGAGAAGCTGAATGGGACAGGAAATATATCAGCTGCTGCATTCAGAAAACCTTATTCCAAATATCAGAAGCAACATGATAATGAAATGTCTAAGGTATGTAATGTAGGAAAATTCTATTGATGGTTTCAATTCCCCTACCATTGTTGCAATTGACAGCCTGAGTTTGCCTCGAAGTTGAAATCAAATGGTAATGTAATGCTAGCATGAAAGTGACTTGTGCCTAGAGATGATGAGTCAGGATTTTCCGATTCCATTTCCTTCCCGATTATAGAGTCATGTACCTAGTTTTGAGTCGGGACAAAAAATCGTCTGAATTCTAATCGAAATTTGTGATTTTTTAACTTAAAAATGGGATTTGGTACGGTTTTTTATTCTAGATATCCCAAATTCCATACCAAATAGTACGTGATTCAAGATTTTGTTCTATCCTTACATGTGCTTAGGCCATTTGCCAGTTGTGACATTGTGAGGGAAGTGGGGAGCTTTGGCCCCTATTTCTTTGGTAACAAAGTCATTTGAAATTAACTTGGGTTCTTCAAACCCTGTTTTCCAGCAAAGTACAAAATCAGAAAAATGCATTTTTGTATCTTCCAAAATATTTCTTAGCAAATGCAGCAATATCAATCTTTTCTTTTTGGGGGCTGTATTTTTTATTTGCAATCAGAAAATGGTTTATTTACGTTTCATTTTTGTTTGCTGTGTTTGCTCAATTAATTTGACCTTTCTCTCATTCTCTTTTCACAGAAATGTTGCTGCTTTCCATGGTGACTATCTTTTGCCCTGGATTCATAGGAAATAATGTATCGTTTGGTATGGAGTTTGGTGAGCTTATAAGCTCAATGCAATACGTATAAATTAGTTTATACTCTCAATCGATACTTTTTATCAAACGATATGTAACTGTAAAATAATTTACATTTTCAAAATAATTCGCCTCTCTAGATTTTAAACCTATATGACCCTGAGATGTTTGAGATTTGAATGGGAAAACTTTTACTTTATTTTCTCCCTTGCCTAAATGTATTCTTGGGTAAGATCACTAACAGGATGTTTCTGTTAATTTTAATTTTAACATAATTTAACAAATTTTCAAATCTCAGAAAAAGTTTTGACAAATTCTGAAATCAGGAAGAGGTATTTGCATTTTTAAACTGACCATACTTCATTGAAACAGTATTTTAATCATGCTTAAAAATAAGGGAAAAACACACACATATACAGGTAACCATAAACAAGGAAGATATGTTTAAAACTACAATTAAAGATATGTTGTGTAAAAGCAATAATTTCCTTTTACCAAATGGATATTTCTATTTCTATTTTTTTTTGGGAAACGTTGGGAATTCTCCTGTCAAACCGTCCGATCCGAGCTTAAGCGGAGTATGTAAAAACCCCGACTGTCTCAGTCTTTTATAAGAAATGCATTGCCTGGACCCGAACCCAGTACCTGACAACCAAGTTCGAAGCCCTTTTGCCACCAAGCCGCACCCCTAGAGAGCATATACTATTGAAATTACCATAAACAAAGGCAAATAAAACTACAATAAAACATAAAAGATGTCTTCACAGTCTTCATGACAGCCCCCATCCCAAACCTCAAAAGTCTACCCTCCGGAATAGAGGACAACAGACAGATAATTAACAGCGGAGATCATAGTTGTTAAAAGCACGCTTAAGTATGTACGCTTCTCATCAAGGCGCTGTCAAAATTAAAACGTGAAATAATAAAAATCCATGTGATACGATTATTATTTTACTTATTAAATTGAAATTTATAAGATCAATTTATTAAATATAATTTATATGAATTATTTCAAAGGAGAAATTAATATAAAAACTAAAAAAATATGAGTGCACCATGCACCTTACTTTTATCAAATGCGTCTCATCTTACACCTTGCGCCTAGGTCTTTTGCCTTTTAACAACTATGGCAGAATGAGTGTTTTGGTGGCGGGGTTTCCAACGTTTCCAAAAAAAAAAAAAAAAAAAAAGATGGCAGAAACAATAGAAAACAAAATAACAGAAACAAAACATCAAATAATAATGAAAGATAAAGACCAACTGTGGCTGGGTTGTTGTGGTGATGAGGAGAGTGAGGGTGGGGGTTGAGGTTTCTAGGATGAGAGATGAATGGTTTATTTTTATAAGCTCTTGAGCATTCTTTTATTGCCATTTTAAGCAGATTGATGTAGAAGAGCTTTGGAGAAGTGCTAAATCTGGCGAGGCCTTCATCTGCCCCAAAATCTGACTGGCCCTGTATGGTTTTATTTTTATTCTTAAATTTAAGTTTTTTAATTTTTTATTGGGTGAAAGGAGAGATTAATGTTTTACTTCTTGCTGTGGCTCCATATTTTCTTCTTCACCTTTTCGTTTCTTTTCCCTTTGTAAAATTTTTTATACTTTCTTTGCCTTTGTTGATATCACTAAGCTGGGTATTTTTAAAAGATTATAAGAATTGAGTTAAATGCTGGTAGAGTTTGTAATAGATTATCTATTTAATGTACTTTTTTGTTTTGGATTTGATGGGTTAATTTGTGTAGTATCAAGGGGCGTGGTTTGGTGATGTATGACTCAAGATCTCACCTTGAGGTCCTGGTTCGAATTCGGGGATTGCGTTTCTTGTAAGAGTCTGGGACAGCCCGGAGTTTTACGCTTAAGCCGGAATGAGTGGTTTGGCGGCGGGGTTTCCAACAATTCAAAAAAAAAGGGGTTAATTTGTGTAATTAACATTTATTATTATGGATGTTCTAGATCTGTAATGCGGTTCTTGCTGCAAGAATCATGAACGCTACACTTGTGCTGCCTGAGTTGGATGCAAACTCCTTCTGGCATGATGACAGGTATCATGTTGTCAGAGTTTTCATTCGTGCTTTTTTAAAATTAAGTTTTTAAAATAATACTTGAAATAGAGTTTTAAAGCTTCTTGAGGTCCTGAGGTTTATCTAAACTAGTTGCTTTACTCTAAAAGTACTGGTGCTTTTCTAGCTCCTGGAGTTAGCAATCTTGCAGGTGCTTTGATATATTTACCCCAGAACAGCAAAGAATATTGAAGAAGCATCTAGAAGAAAATTTTAAAGAAAAGAAGCTTGTTTATGAAGAAAGAAGGGCCATTGGGAAATGCCCATTAACTCCAGAAGAGGTGATTCTTCTTTTGTTCATCACTGTCTGTAATTTGTTGCTTACTAGAGTTATTTTTTTAACGAGAATTAATTGAGTTCATCAAGGAGATGAAAGATTGCTAACTCCAGGTCAACTGTTACATTGTCACTGTATGTACATTTTATTTTCAAGATTGGGCAAATCATGCAATATGTAGTATGTACTATTTCTTGAATCCTTCTTCACTCTGCAGGTCGGTCTTATCCTGCGTGCTATGGGGTTTGATAATTCTTCCAGGATTCACCTAGCTGCCCGTGAACTAATTGGTGGGGAGCGATTCGTGAAGCCATTTCTGTGGATCCTTCAGAGGAGCTACCTACCGACACCAGAGGATTATTAGGGTCAGCTGTAGATTACATGGTTTGCCTCCTCTCTGACATTTTTATGCCAACATATGATGGACCAAGCAACTTTGCCAACAATCTTCTGGGTTGCCATCTTTACTATGGCTTCCGGACTACAATCAGACCTGACAGGAAAGGTCTTGCCCCAATTTTTATTGATAGAGAGAATGGGCGAACAGCTGGGTTTGAGGAAGCTGTTAGGCGTGTCATGCTCGGAACAAACTTTGGTGGACCTCACAAGAATGTCCCACCTGAATCTTTCCAAATTCTTGACCTGAACGTTTCTGTCAAATATCAGCATAGAACCCTGCTGATGAATGCCCACCAGACAATGTGTTGGATATTTTAAATAGCCGGTTGGAGAGTGAAGCAACAAGTGATTTGCAATCCTTGAACCAAGGAAATCTCTCAACATCTGTACTAGAAAGATAAAATTTTTTTGCCAATCTCCTGATAATGAGCCTGACACATTCAATTAGAGAAGGTTCAGCCTTTCAGGTGAGTTTCATATCTGAGTTGTGTACATTCTGTAGCTTTATATTGATTTTAGTTAAAAAAAATTTCTTGTGCTTATGTTGCTTTTTCCCACTGTTTTGAATTTTCTTTATAGCTTTCCAAGTTAATACGATAGCACATTAAAAATAATCTAATAATGTAGCAAAAGCTGAAATGGAACTTGACGACTTAGATTACTAAAAGGAAGAGTGGCAAGTATTAGAAAACTTAAGGTTTTTGAGTGAAGGTGGAAATTCTAAGAGCAATTGTAAATTTTGTTTGTCTGGAGGACAGGAAAAAAATGAATTGTCATGGAACTAACTGGTTTTTCCATGGAAATGTGTTCGGATTATTTTGCTTCAGATTGTGATGAACATACACGCAACAACCTTGATATTGAAGTTTTAATGGGACATCTTTTGTAAGTAGGAGCTCATAATTGGTGGTGCTTTGATGAACTTATTGAGTGTTTTATTTCAAGTTGCTGGTTAAATTTTAGGTTCATATTCTTTCGTTCCACTTTACAGTCATATATTTTGCTCCATTTAGGGAACTATGTTCATCTGATTTTTCTCATGTACTATTTCATGATCTGATCATTTAAAATGAATGGTGAATGTGGAAATTTGTTTGTCTCTGCAGGTTCATATTATCTGGGTTCAGGATCAACTTATTTTCATTTGGACGAAAAACGCGGCAGTCTCAACATACAACTTACGATTGGTACACCTTATAAACATTTTACACTATGATTTTTATTGACTTCACCACACATAGTTTCTATAAAAATAAATACCACAAGTGACTGTTCAATGCTTCAGTAAACATTTGTCTCGGAATTGAATCTCCAAATTCTCAGGCATGGAATCCTCTTGCTGCGGTTTCAGCATCAAATGATTCCCAGCTTGAATTGGTGCCCAGATCTTGCTATTAAAAGCAACTCGATGTTCTTTGCACTCTTCTACTTTGCCTTTGAGACTTGCCAATATTACAGGTACCACAACAGCAGGATTATTGATCAATGCCTCTATCACATCCCGACTCCATTCACCATACAGTTTCTCTATACATTTAAAATGTAAAATGCTGAGATGTTCTTCAATATTGATGAGCTTGTCCCTTAAAATTTCTTCCATTTTCGCAATCGTAGATCTTAAACGATTCAGTAACACGTCCAGTTCATGTCGATCATCTTCACATTTGTTCAACATTTCCTCCCTCGGGGTTACGGGTCTATTCCTGAAATATTTTTCATCTACGAGTGACTTCGATACCCATTCATAATTTAATACTTGAGATCTTTCATAGCAATGATCTGTAGGCAGATACCAATAGCTTGGAGTGCAACAATTCCTTTCAGTTTTTAACCTCCTATGTCCAGGATCGGTGCCGATATTCTGACATTCCTCTACAAGCTCTTCAAACTCAGCTTTAATCTCAGGATACTTTGATAAAGATTGAACAACATCAGCCATTTCAATTCTCTTCATATTGTAGCCATGAACTTGCTTCAGGAATTTCAAATACTCGTCCGAATTATCAGCTGTAATACTAACCTTAACTCTCTCAAACAAATCCAACCCTTTTCGATAACGCCTTTTCACACGATGATCTTCCGAATCCGTTTCTCCCTCGGTCTCGCTTTCTTCAGGAATTTGCTCCGAACGCGACACAATTCTCACAAACTCCTCCAACAAATCCTGATGGCCAACCAATCTTGAGGCTGCTGCATTGCCATATTGGTTTTCAGAAAGTACAGCATTCAGAAAATCCCTGTAGCCACATTCATTGTTTCGGAAACGAAGCTTTACCATGTTAACCAAATCTACAGCGGATTGGAAAATAGACTTGTTTTTCTCAGGAATTTGGAAACCCTGGCGATTGCAGGCGACGGCCTCTTGAATAAGAGCTGTAAATTTTGATATTGATCTTGGTCGTTTCATAATTTTTTTTTTCCAGGAGGTAAGTAATAAGTGTTCTGATTAATTGTGAGTGAATATTAGATATTGACATATTTTATTTTTATAAGTGATGGATGATAGTCCATTCTCTTGCAGGACAAGGAATCCGTTCAATATTAGGTAACTTTTTGGGGGCTTTTCATATTTTATTTAATATAATATAAAAACAAACCTCATATTAAAATTTAGTTTTAATTAATAATATTAAAGTCTTTTACAGTATTATTATTACACAGGCACAAAAATATATAAATCATACAGGGATGATAAAAAAACTTGGGCCCGGCCTGGAATAAAAAAATTTCGATCCGAGCCCAGAAACCTGAGCCAGGCGTTGCATTTTAAGCCCGGGCCCGAGCCCATTGCCACTCTTACCAATTAGGGGTGCCTTTAATTTAGAGATACAAACTATCTACTGTTTTATAATGTTGCAAAAATTATGAATTATGAATATAAGTTACTTATTAGGTTCTATCTTTTATTCATAGGAAACTACATACTTTATAAATTTATATAGGATTTATCAAAATTCATGACGAACTACATACTTTATAAATTTATTTAGGATTTATCAAAACTCAGGAGGACTCTGAAAAAAAATATGGAAGCTAAATAGCTTAATAATACATACATACTATTGTCAATGCTCTTAACATGTGATAAAATATCTACTAAATAACTGTGTAGTTTTAAAGACACGGAAGCTGTTATCATTACCGCCGGCCGGGTCTACTAGATGATACGTACCTGACCATTTGAGTTTGCGTCGTATCAATTTCAAGTTCAACCGAATGATGTCTTTTCAGGTGCTTGATCATATTGTCGTATTCACCAGAAAAATTTATAGGTAACCCCACAATAGTTGCAAATTGCTCGTTGTGTATTATCTTATAGGCGTTCCAAATGAAAATGAATTTTGAAAACATCCGAGGAACGAGCCTTAACTTCTCTTCTCCGTGATTGTGCACCGACACTAGGGTCGCTCTCTTGGGTTGGCATAGTTGACATTATGTTCTCAGATGAGCTTGTCATTTTTCGTTTGAGAAATTAGGAAGGAAAATAAGAAAATTGACTAATTGCGAATGATAATAACTAATTGAATTGAGATTGAGAATAAAAGAATTGTAGGAAATGAAAGAGTTGAGAATTTGGTGTGTTGAAATAATGAAAAATGAATCATATTTATAGAGTTTTAGAATTTTTTTGATACCAAAAATGTCCATAAATATAACTGTTTTATTACCGTTATTAGGGATATATTAGTAATTTATAATTTTTTTATAACAGTTTTTTTTTTAATATTGAGGGCAGGGAGCCTTACGATTCCACCGGTTCGGATTGGGGTCGAACCCCAACCGAACCGGTCGGCCACGGTTCCGGTTTCGAACCGGAATCGTGGCCGGGTCTAACAACAATAGCAATAATAAATAAAATGTCGGGGGCAACCCAACGGTTTGGTCTTGGGATTTTTTTTATCTTCTCAACTTCAAACTCTAGATAATACCTTTGTAAGAGTATGAGACATAATCAATTTATCCATGTATCAATACCGAAGTACAATGATGAGTTTCTCCGGTAATCAAAAAAATAATAAATAAAATGCGTAGATGGCCCATTTATACACGAGCCCAATAAGGAGACGGAAAGGCCCAATTAGTGCAGAAATCCGAGTAAGTCCAAAATATAAAAGGCATTTTTGGTTTCGTCGTTGCCTTGTTTGATTTGATCTCCAAAAAAAAAAAAAAAAAAAAAATCCCAAATTTTGCTTTCCTTTCTTTTTCCGAACCCTCCATTTTCTCGAGAAAATCAAACAAATCACACCCCATGACCCAAAACCCTAATCCGTGTTAGAATTTGAGGACGATGAGGCCAAGGCATGATCTGTTCTTGAACTCACGCTTCTCTTCTTCGACTTCGATTATTGATGGAACAACAACAACAACAGAAACAATTACAACGGCACCCAACTTCTGCTTCGAAAGCAATCGATCCAGAGAAAGTCAAAGTCATCGAATGGGAAGATTTTGAACAAGAACTCGCACGTTTGTGGAGTCTATCTTCCGCCTTGGGAGAAGCTAACGAGAAAAAGCAATCTCTTCAAGAAAAACTGCACTCCCTTATTCAGGTAGCCTCTTATTAGGGCTTTTTTAAATTTTATTTGTGATTGAATTAAATTCTTGGTTCATAAATTGAATAGTTAATCGTTTATTTTTGTTTGATTGATACCAATTAAGTGTACTGGAGTTGTATAATTGTGTTAGGTTTAGCTGAAGAGTAATTTCTAAGTGAGGCGGGGCTCATAATGTGCATATGGTACAATAAGTTGTTTTAGAATTTGTGAAAAATCAATGCCACCTCATTTGGGATGTATCTTTTGGGATATCTTGCATTATTGGTAATTTTGTGTGTGATTTTCTTGGATTGAACGATTAGATGCTGCGTATTGTTAAAGAAAATGGAGGCGAAACCTAAGTTATAGCGATTTTGATAACATTTTAAATTCTTGTTGGAGGGGAGGTTGGTTGAATATCTTAACAATCTTATTATATCCTGATAGAGTTTGTTGTCAGACATTTGTATGAACTATGTGATTATATTCTATCTGTTAGATTTCTTGAGCCTTAATTGATTTGCCCGCGGGTTAGCGGGCGGATATGTGGTGGGCAGGTCAAGGCTGAGTCATTGAAGCGTTCAAATGAGCTTGAAGAGATGCGAGAGAAGCTGGAGGCAAGAAGATCGTTGATGGAGAAAATGTCTGTGCGTTCTAAGGTTGAAGCGGAGGATGCTAAAAAGCAGGAGGAGAGGCTTAGTATGGAAGTCAGATCACTATTAGTGGCTGGGACGGCTCTATCTGTTGCCAGGAAAAGCTTGCAGGTATTCCTAATCAAATATTTGTTTATATAACAAATAAAATTAGGTTTAGTCATGAAATTTCAGAGACATTTTAATTCATCTTCTTTTGCTTTTGTTGTAACCAAAAACCAGTTTGAATTCAGTGCATATATTGGATCTATTCTGTTGAGTAATATCGATGGAAGGATAATAAATTGTTAATGTTTTGGACATAGGTGAGAGGAAGATTTTAAGAATATTGCCTTGCTTTGATGAGTTTATTAGCCAAAAGGAAAGACGAAATCATGGAATTGGTACTGATTCCTGCTAGAAGGCAACGAGTACACTTGATTCTTGATTTGAAAACCGTGCTGATGCTACTATTTGACTTTTTTAGAGATGCCTTGTGAATATTTTTGACTGATTTTTTTTTATGAATGATTTATCAAGTGAGAACTTGTTTTATTTGTTTAATATTGGTGTGTTGGGCTATGTGATGATTATGTGTTTGCTTTAGTGTGGACATTGTTCTGGATTAGGTTCTACAATATTTCCAGCGGTTTGCCAAATATATATGGCTTAAAAGTTTATATCTGGGCTACAACTTGGTCTTTCTACGAATTTTTTAAAGTTTAGTAGAGTTTCCATGGACTCGTAATTGGGGGCAATTTTTTATATGCCAGTGTAATTGAAAATTTGACCATGCTTTATTACAGGAATCAAATAGGTTACTTGCTGGAGAAAGGGGCTATGGTTATCTCCAAAACCTGCAGAAAATGTTACGAATGAGGCAACGATTTATGATTTCACAAGTATCGTTTCTCTATCCTGTAAAATTCTTGGTTGGACCAAAACAAGAGCAAGAGCTTGAATCATTTCCAAGCAGTAATAGATCAGGTAATTTGCAAGTGTATAAATAAGCTCCTTAATGGTAGATATAATAGAAACAAGAAAACCTAGTTTCAGATTTAAGATTATGTTATAAAATTATCCCTAATGGAAGGTACAATAAGAAAAGGAACACCTAGTTTCAGATTTAAGATTTTGTTTTTCTTTTCTTTTATAGGTTATCGACATCATCTGTGATTTAAATCTAGGATTCTCTCCTCTTAAGTCTTACCTCCTGGGAGAAAAAGAGGAGAGGAAAAGATAGACATTTTCTGTTTGGGGGCCTCTCAATTAGTCTCAGTCGGGCTGCGTGTTGTCATTTACAAATGATAACTTTTCATGGTCTAGTTTTGCATGTAAAATTAGAACTAAAAGTTTGTTTTTCTTGTTCATTTCTTATATTTGGTTCTACCAGGGAACTCTGCTGTTTCTAAACCTGTAAATCCAGGATCCTTGACGATTTTAGGCCTGCATTTGACAATGATTCCTTTTACAAAGATAAGTCTCTTTACTGATAAGAAGGAGGTTCAGAAGTCTGCAACTGCCTTGGGATATATTGCCCATGTGTGTTCTCTCTCTTTGGTCAACATAATTTCTTCAACTGTTATGTTTCTTGTCTTAAGAGTTTAGTGGGCATCAAGGATTCATGTATACCTCTGATTTCGATGCATATATTTGATAAGTATTTATTTATTATTATAGTTATTTTTTGGAATAGGAAACCCAAAACAGTAGTATCTTTTGATGCCCACTTGAAGATTTCAATAATATGAGGAATAATTAAAAGGAAAGGATTCCCCATAACTCTATAGAAACCAGTGCCCAAAGGGATCCAAGAAAATTCACTTTAGAAGGAAATTATTGCCTTCCCCTTTAGCATCTTCATAAATTCTTGTATTACTGTCCAAGTCCAACCAAATTACTCAAATAATTGCCATGAAAGAACGATTACATGATAAAATTTCGCTATAAATTACTTCTCAACAAGTTGATATTTTAATGTTTTCGCTGATTTCTGTTTCTGACAATGGATGCACTTCCATAAGCAGCCCAATCTATTGATTATTCTGGTTTCTGTTGAGTCAAGTAACTGGAATTTACTTAACTCGTTAAGCTTTTCTTGCAGGTTGTTTCACTCATTGCTTCCTATTTAAAAGTTCATTTACGCTATCCTTTACGCTTGGGTGGGTCTCACACCTATATTAATGACTATGCTCCTTCAATAGAGCCTACATCGTCATCTGATTTGTCATCAAATACAGCACTTTCCACAAATACGAAGCCTGCAGAATTTCCTCTCTTTTTAGAAGGTCAAGACACTACAAGAGCTGCTTATGCTGTATTCTTGTTAAATAAGGTATTATTTCTTTAAATGTTATCTTCAGGTCAATATTGCTCATGAACTTAAAGAAATTTTCCTTTGATATCTTATCTTTTTGGAGTTTTAGTATATATTATTAGATATTGGATTTTCATTATTGCAAACTTGCATGTTAGGTAATTTCCTGGCTATTTTTATACGAGTTCTCTGTAAATTTGTTAGGGCATGTTTTAATTGTCTGGTTTACCCTTCTAAGATGTTTCTTTTATTAATCTTTATTTGTTGGGAACAATATCTTGTACATTAATATTGAATTAATAATCTTTGATTTGAATTTTTGCTTTTAGCTGATCTCGTATTCGTCTTGTTAAAAGATCATTTGCTTAATTGGAATTTGAGATGCATCTGCTTCTATGTATGACCTATCTTCCTATGATTCCAGGATATAGAGCAGCTTTTAAATTACATTGGTGCTAGGAGTTTAGGACCGCGACATGTGTTGGCTAACTTGAAGGAACTTTTAAGGACCATCCAGTCTCCGGAATACATTGACACATGATACAGTTAGCCAGTAGATCTCGACAGTAAATCGGCAACTTCAGTGTATATGGATTATTAGTATTCTTCTTATACAGGTGCAGGTTTTTAGTTTAGCACCTTTCATAAAACTGCCAATCAAACATCTGATCAGATTTTTTTTCCGCAATTCTTTCTCAGTTATTGTCAAATTTTCAGTGTTGTCAACCACTGTATGGAAATATCATTCAATTAAGAGATTCATGGTTGTGGTTATAATCTGATGAGATTTGGAAAGGGTTATTATCAAATCAGTCCCCGCGGCCAGTTTGAGAAAATAACATTTTGAGTTCATGGGTTTTACCATTTGTACCAACTTAGTCCTTGCTCTATTAGTAGAAAAGAAGTTTAAAAGAATCTATTAAGTTCATGTTGTTTGAAATTGTAACAAATAAGTTTCTCATGAGTCATTACTACTATAATTCATTTATAGTAGTAAAATGTGAAGGTGCAAACACTCGTACTCTTTTCATTTGGTATATTTGGATTGCATAATATCAATGATTAAAATTTTATGTCAAAATTTCAAGTAAAAATTGTAACAAATAAGTTTCTCATGACTGCTATAATTCATTTATTATATAAATTTACAAGTTAGTTTATACACTTAGTTGAATACTTATAAGTTAGTATATATTCTCGATTAATATTTTCTATCAAACGTTCATGTGCACTTTATATGAGCCGTAAAGGCTGATAAAGATAAAAAAACTGTCTTCTATCTTTTAGTTGAATGTTGATTTTATGTAGACGATACGGTATGCATCGAAGTCCGACTATGTCTCTCTATATATATATATTCTAGCTTATCTTCAAAATCCATTGAATCAGTCAACTTGCAGCCAGCCCGAATCACAAATTGCATAAACAATTGCTGTCACAGTGGTAGTTGTATCTTTCAAATTTTTTATACTCAGTCAAAGTCATCTTGGAATCAATAAATAAATCTTCTACATCAGGTTAGCTATCAATGCAATGACAGAATTCAATTAACTTTGTATAAATTACTTGTCAGCATAACATTATAATATATAATCACACTTTCGGAAAAAAATAAAGTGGGTTGAGTCTTTAAATTAAATCAATGGCACACTAAATCAAAGCTCAAAACCAATGGCCAAACTTCCCCAAGACATTGTTACTGAGATACTTTCAAGGCTTCCTGTAAAATCTCTTTTTCGATTCAAGTGTGTATCCAAGCCATGGTTTTCATTAATCTCAGATTCCCAATTTGCCAGAATCCAACTGAAACAGGCAAAATCCAACAACAATGGCAACATCTATAGAGTCTTTCTCACTACTACTCCACTTCAATCCATTGATTATGAAGCATTTAGTGATGGCAGTTACAGTAATGTATCAGTGCAGCTTGATTATCCAGTGAGGAAAATTCCTGAAGATGACCCTCATATCATAGGATCCTGTAATGGCTTGGTATGCATAGATTTTGATTCCAGCAACATGGTTTTGTGGAATCCGACTACTCGAGTTTCCAGGGAATTGCCAAGGCCTGATCCTTTTCCTGATCAGGGTAGTTTTTTTGATGGGTTAGGTTATGATATCTCAGGTGATGATTTTAAAGTCATTAGAGGTTTCATTTCAACTCCTGGAAATGGAAATGTTTCCAGGGAAACTAAAGTTCAGGTTTTTTCCCTGAAAAACAGTTCATGGAAAGAAATTAAGTACTTTCATTCAAGTATTGATATCAAAGGTCTAGGGTTTCTGTCAAGTGACGCGCTGCATTGGCTTGGAACACAAGAAAGAGGTTCGGAGCAGAAGAAGTATGTGATTGTGTCATTTGATCTGACAGAAGAAAGATTCGAAGAGGTTGTGTCGTTACCAGATCATATCGACCAAAGTACCTCAGTCGTAAATTTGAGAATTTGGGGAAACCGAATTGTTATATTTAATGAAAGAATGGACTGTTGTTTTGAGGCATGGGAAATGAAAGAATCATCATGGACTAGATTGTTCATCATCTCAAGCAATAAATTTCCAGATTATGAATATAATCCAACTCTAGTAGGATTTACAAAGGATGGTAAAATTTTGCTGGAGATTGATGGAAGGGAATTAGTTTTGTACAACACAAAAGAAGAGACATTCACATATTTTGAGGTAGATGGTGAGTGGCATTGGTTTGAAGGTGTCATTTATGAAGAAAGCTTAGTGTCACCAATTGTTGATGGAGCAAGCAGTCTTTAGAAGGAAAGGAGACTCCAATGTATTGCACTGTGATGTAATCCTGATCTCTTGCTGTATCTGATATGTGCCTCAATAGTGATAGTGGCATCTCTCAAACTTGTTATCAATAAATAAACCTCCATATTGTCTCTAATGGCTGATTTTTAATTATTTTTGTACAGTTGGTTCTAGTTATTAAGATTTATTAAGTAATTCAAGAAGCTTAATATTCGAACTCACATCATATAAAATTTAAAAAAGGGAAGAAAAAAATTTGCTAGATCCATATTCAACTATTTTTTAGTTTCACTTGCTTGTTTCCAATCAACATGTTTGTTCCTGAAGTGGGTGAATTTGAAACAACAATTGCATAAATAATTGCTGCCACAGTGAAAGGGGCATCTTCAAATTTTTAATCCTGAGCCAAAGTCATCTGGGTTTCAATAAATGAAATCTGCATCTGCATGCAGCATGCTGTCTTAATGGCTGATATTTAAAAACGTCTGCCCAGTGCAGTTTAGGTGTGGACAAAAATTATTCGTATATACAGATTGCTAGTCAGCTTAACTTTATAATATCCCAGATAACAAATGCATCTTTAAACCACACTTCAAGGGAACTCGTGGTTGCATAATGTATGCAGAAATAGCAATGACAGAAACAAAATCAAGCAAGAAAGCCAGGGACAAACTTCCTCGAGACATTGTTACTGATATACTATCGAGGTTACCAGTCAAATCTCTAATGTGATTCAAGTGTGTATGCAAGCCATGGTTTTCCTTAATCTCCCATCCTAAGCTTTCCAAAATCCAACTCAAAACAAGAAAAAGCTGACCATGGTGTCAATTGTGGCAGTCTTTCTCGCGAATAGGCCTCTTCAGTTCAACTATGAAGCATTTTGTAGTGGCTATAACAGTAATCAGTACAGCTTGGTTATCCAAGGGGGAAAATTTCTGGAATATTGATAAAATTGTATAATCCTGTAACAGCTTGCTATGTGTAATTTTCGGTTGCTACCAGAGTCTTATGGAATCCGACTACTCGAGTCTCCAGGGAATTACCATGGCCTGATCCTTTTCCTGATCATGATATGTTCTCTTATGGACTTGGTTACATTATCTCAGCTGATGATTGTAAGTCATCAGAGGTTGCATTTCAACTGAGTTGGTTACATTATCTCAGCTGATGATTGTAAGTCATCAGAGGTTGCATTTCAACTGATAGAAATGTTTCCAGGGAAGCTAAATGTTTTTTCCACGAAAAAGATTTCAGGACTTAAATGAAAAGATCACATATGGAGAACAAGTTTATAATGTTTTAGCAAGAAACTACTTAAAAAAAAACCCAAAGAAGTACCAAAAACACAAAGAGGTAACAGTACGGCAGAAAAGTATTTGTGTTTCACACTCAAATTTCCAAAAAGGAAAATCTGCCAAAGAGTCATTATGAGATGGCTTTTAATATACAATTTTATTATTTCTAAATGAAAAGAAAACATAATTATATCATCTTCGCGAAAATGAAAAAAAGGCATTGACTTGTAGCTCAATGCCTGAACCTTAATCTTAACAAACATCAAATGTAAGGAGATAAGCTAAAAGCTAAAGGCAATGATCCATCGATATTTTACTACTCTCCCTTTTGCCAGCCATGATTTACACTTATGACATCACCGGAACCCAGCACGAGGAGCATGCAAAGCATTTCCACATTAGTTTTTGTTACAGGAAACCAGTAACCCTCCTTTAAATTCAGACCCTATAAAATAATTGCATGAGCAAGGAATAGTAAATTCGAGTCTAGTATGCCAATGCTCTCCTATTGATGTGTAAACGAGCCTTCAAAGATATGGGGTAAATTGTTTTAGTTTGTCAGAATCTCCAGAACAGAAGAGCGGCCCTCCATATGCTTGCTGAAGATAATTGCTTCTATGCATTACAATATGCAAACTTAGCTAAATCCAGAAATGTACTTGGTTTATGATTCTCAACTTCATTTCTCTTTAACTTGTTTCCTTCCTTCATAACTGCTGGTCTTAGGTTTCCTTGTATTATTGGTAATATTCACACACTAAAGGAGATTGGGGAAAATATAAAATTAAAAAATTATTTAAAAAAAAAAAAGAGCAAAAAGGATACAAAGAAAATCGTAGATCGTGCCACAACATTGTTAAAACGGGGCTTAATTTATATTCAACAAATATAGTTACAACTTACAACAAATATGGAAATAAAGAAATCTATATATCCGTTATTGACACTATTTGAACTAGGCATATCAGTGTACAAGCATACCTAATTTAAAGTACAACAAGAGCACTGAAAAATTCTCTGACCTTTACACTTCTCCAAACCACTGTTAATACTACTGGACAACTGTTCATTATTTCAGGCTTTCAGCTGATCAAGCAGACGAACAAATCAGAAGAACATGATCATCCATCAACAATGAATTGATCATCTTGATTATCTCCCTCAACCCTAGTATCTTCATGAACCATTCCATTCACATGGTGTAAATTCTGCATCATTTGTGAAAGATAATGGCTACTCGCACCAGTATGGTCAGAGAGCCCAGTAGGATGACCAGTCCACTGGGAAACAATCCCAAGCAGCTGGCTAGTAAGGTTTTGCTGCTCATGAAGAATACGGGCCTGCATCTGACCCATTTCTGCCCTGTGTTGACGCAACATTTCATCGATCCTCTTCTTCCATTCTGATCTCCGCCTATTAATCCTTTCCTCCCACTCCCTCTCCTCAATCAACTCTTCATCTCTTCTTCTTCTTTCCCTGTCTTCGCTCTCCTTCTCCATAGCTTCCCATTCCTGTATCCTCTGCCTCCTTAACTGCTCCTTTGCTTTCTCCCTCTTGTCCCTCTCCTTCTCCCTCTCTTCCAACTTCCGTTGCCATTCATTCTCAAGCTTTATCTGAAGGTTTTCCCTCCTCTGCCTCTCCCTCTCTCTCTCTGCTTCACGTTGCTCAAAGCGAGACTCCATTTCCCTCAGCTGTCCCAACTGCTTTGCAAGAAACCCCAATGTCCTCTTCTCCAACCCCTTCAACAACTTCCTCTTCTTGAAATTAGCCCCATTTAGCTCCACTTCATCATATGCAAACCCATTATCCCCATCCTCCCTCACCCTTTCATGATGACGATTAAAATTATCCTCCCCCTCATCACCATCACCATCACCATCATAATCAAAACCCAAACCCATCACCCCATTCTCTCCACCATCAATCGTGCCAAAATCCCCATCCCCTGAATGACCCATTTGCCCAAAATCCGTAATCTCCATCCCACTTCCTAGCCCCACAAATCCGCCACCATTCTCCCTATCCTCATTACCAACTGCCATTAAATCACAACCACTATTGATATTACTATTGTATGATGCTGCAACATCTCCAAAAACCTCTTTATACCTCAAGAAGTTAGACCAATGAGTAAGCCCCTCAACCCAATCGAACTCATCCCCGTTACACTCCCCACCAACCGAATTATCAACAGACAATTCAGGTTTCTTGATCTTCTGTTTAACTAACAAATACTGGTGTCTCATATTCTGCACCTTGGTGGAAACATCTTTCCATGACCATAGCCAAGGAAACGCAATAGGATCGCGAACATGGTGCACAGAATTCACATACAGGGCAATTGGTTTATACTTCTTTTCGCGGGTTTTCATTTTCACGAGAGTCCCATCTGCGACCATCTCACCATACTTGTTTATTAGGGTTTTCTCTTCAACCTCAGTCCATTTCTTCCTTCTTGGAGGCACCATTATTTTACAATTCCAATACTTGCACTAATACAAATACAAATACAAATACAAAAACTAATACCACCCACCTCTTTGAAGATAATTTCAATATTAATATTATCACATACTAAAATAATCCTTACCTTGACCTTGAGATTTACAAAGTTAAATGAAAATTCAATTATTGAATTCTGGGTTTGTTGATAGCTCCTTGGAGGCAGATTTTCAGGGGAAAATTAGCCGAGAAAGTGAGGGAATCTAAGAGAAAATGATATCTGGAGAGTTCAGTTAAACAGCTGAATTCGAGCAGTTATTGCCTTGGAAGCAAACCTGGGGTTAAACTGCGGCGTTTTGACAGTTGGAGTGACTTCGTTGAATTCCCAGTGTCTTGTAAACACGTGGCATATTTTAATTGGGGGACGGGTAGTTGTGTTTGTGTGCTTGTCCCATAGTCTGGTGACTTGTGGTTAGCACATAAATATAAAATGAAAATTGATCCTCCCCTCCTCCCGGAGAAAATCTACAATGTAATAGTAATATCACGTCATCCATGTAACAAGTCAATCATTCAATGCCACGCGTGCTAAAAAATTTAAAAACAACTAAAAAATAGGTATTAAATTATACATGTCATTTTCTAATTCGTTTGTGGCACCACGTCATCCATACCTCCGTTACACCAGAGAATTACTCTCCTCCTGAACACTCCCCCTTTTGTCTCTCTGTAAAAAGACCATAATATCCCTCCCTACGTTACCATAGGAAGGAAGTGGCCGGAGCCAGAAAAATCCGCTTTTTGATTCCATAGGCTTTTTTACCGGAATAAGCATAACAGTGTTGGTGCTCTTCTTTATCTGTTTGGAATTGGAAAAGTGGTGGAGTTTTTTCCTCACAAAAGAAATGGGAATAGCCCTTACTGTGGATATCTTCTACTGACGACGAGCAAATGGAGTGTACGGAGCGAGCACTAGAGAAAGAAACCTCAGACGGCCCTCTTTACCCAGAAACTAAAAGACCCAGAAGATTGTAAATTATCACTCGTTCAATTATTATACATGGCAAAATATTATATTTATATATATTAATTCAAAAATAATTATATAATAATTATAACTCCCTTTGTCATTTTATTAATTATATTTTTTTATTATAATTTTTTTCATTTTTATTAATAAAGATTACAAATTGCGTATTTATTCATTTAATTTTTTTGATTCATTTTTAATTTAATTAACATTACTTATGTATAAAAAAAATTACCAAATAAAATTAATTTATAAAATAATTATAATTGGTACGAAGTATTAGGTATATCATCAAGTGCGCCAAGAGGAGACTTCAGAGGCAACATGTATTAGAATTTATGTTTTTATATTTTTAAGTGTAACTTTTTATGTTGTGATTTGTACTATTTTTTAAATATATATTTTGATTTAATACATTCGAATATTTTTATAATACGTAAGTAGTGTTAAATAAATTAAAAAAGAATCACAAAAATTAAATGAATAAATGAACACAAAATAAATAACAATAAATATGAAATTTGTAATATTCATTAAACAAATAAATATATATATATAATAATAATAATAATAATAATAATAATAATATAATAAAGGAGAATGGTGTTGGAGGAAAGAGAGTGTATCCAACGGCTCTCTTTATGTGGCTTAATTGACGGCCCAGATCATTTCATTGGTAATTGGAGGAAAGAGAGTGAATTGATTGATGGAATTGGTCAAAAATTGTCAAATTAAAAAATAGAAAGTTAAAATAAAATCATTTAATTCTGTAACACCGTGCTGTAGGCACGGGCAAATACTGTAACACCGTGCCGTAGGCACGGGCCAAATACTGTAACACCGTGTCGTAGGCACGGGCATCATTTAATTAAAAAATAAAATCATTTAATTCTGTAACACCGTGCCGTAGCCACGGACAAATACTGTAACACCGTGCCGTAGGCACGGGAAAAAACTAGTATATATATATATATATAGCAAAAAAATATAAATTTAAAACAAAATTATAAAATAAAATAAGTATATATGTTGTTTTTAAATATATATATATATATATTGGGTATATTTGGTTTGTTGAGGGAGAGAATTTCTAAAAATTAAAGGGGTAAAATCGAAAATATCTAAGGGAACACGAGGGTGACTATTGTCCGGGGTGAGGAGTGGTCCTCATATAAAATTTATCTGAAATTTGGATTTGACACGTCGTAAAAATTATTCTACCATGTGTGGACGGTTAAGATTCAAGATGTGAATTAGTGTTGAATTTTTTTTAATGTAAAATGGTAAGCTCATTGAAATTTTGAATATAAATTTTCGAATAATTTGGTGGAAAAATGATGTAATATCCATTTAAAATATTATCCAATCCTTAATTTATATAAAAAAAAAATGATTACAAAGCTGCGGATGACTCCATTATATTTATATCCATTTATTATTTGAAGAGACTACATGAATTAGTAGTTGTATTTTTTGGGAAACGTTTGAAATTCTGTCGTCAAATCTCTTTATATGTATTTTAATCATTTATCTTAAGTCGTATATCACCAAATCACACTCATTTAGGACAATTAGTTGTATTCTTTAACTCCTTTCTCATTTATCAAGTTTTTATTTATTTATTTATTTATTTTATAAATAGTTATCTTTATTTACTTAATATCTTTATTTTGTTTTAATTTATTAGTAAAAAATATAAACACTGCATATAAATTTACTCATTACAAATTGAAACCATGATCACTCACCTTCTCTCATGTGGGAATGCTCGCCGATAAGATATCTTCAAGGAAGGATGTTTACGGGTCTGGTCGAGATTTTTTTGAAAAATGTGAGACCCGATCGAGTTGGGTTACTCGGGTCGCGAAATCCGAACTCGAAATTTGAGAGTTGAAATCCGATCGGATCGTGTCGGTAAAAAAAAGTTTGTAATAAATTAATTATTTTGAAATATAAATATTAGTTATTTTATACCGAAAATTATCATATATATAAAGTTTTGATCGGCGTGATCACACACGTATAACGCAAGCGCACGTATCGTTCAAGTAGTATAAAATGTATCGATCTCACGAGGACTTAATACCTAAGAAGCCAAATATTTACAAGTATCTAATAGATTGATTGTTTGATTGGATAGCGACTTTAAACTAAAACAAGTAAATAAAATAGTATGAAAGTGAATTATTGATAAAATCAATATTATTAAACTATTTAGGGTTGTGAATCCCACCAATATCTTTTAAAGATTAAGTGATTATCTCATGTTTGTGCAATATATCAATTTACTAACCTGGAATACGAAATTAAGATTAAGATTAAGTATATGTCTATCTTGGAATGAAATTTATTAAGGATTATTTATTCTTAAGGAAGATCATGAGTTATTAAGTATAAGGTTGAAACTTAAAATTATTTTGTCAAGTTTATTTTAAGTTTACCACATCAATCTTATTAATGGCCAGTTAACAAAAAGCATTAAGCTTAAGACTTAATAAATAAACTTTTCTATTACCCAAGATATGAAATAACCCCTTATAAATCGGTGATATTGGAATTCATCACACCCCTAGATAATATGTTTAATTACAAAACATATTTAAGATTACTAAACATTTAAATAAACAAAACATAATAAAAAATAACTTGGAGATAAATAAATGTAAAATTATAATAATGAAATAAAATAATGGGGTTAGAAGACCCACTTTTAATATTTCAAAATTAGAAATCTCTCTTATTATCAATGTTTACCGATTAATTAATTATATTTAAACAGACCATAAAGACTGTAATTACATTTGTCTCAATTAAACCCAATCGACCATATAGACGGTAACAAGGTTATTATCTAAACCGATCATATAAGCGGAAACTATGTCTGAAATGTAAAACCGATCATATAGACGGTAAATAAGGTTGTCACCTAAACCGACCATATAGGCGGTAACTAATTAATCCAAATTTTAATTAAAATAAGAGAGATTAATCTAATTTATTATATTAAAAGTCTCACATTTTCACCCCAGCATAATGAGATTACCTGCTCATGTTGTAAATGAAAACATACAAAATTTTATTAATTAAATAAAAAGAAAATACTAGAAAACTTAAATAAATATACAAGACACTTTCCTTTAGATTTTCATGGAGAAATTCCTTCAAATAAAGAATGAAAAATTTACAAAGTTTAGCTTGATATTTATAGGCAAATCTAAAGGCTTACACTAATTTCTCGCTCCACCAAACATGGCACCAGATTCTCCATGTTTGGTGGAAGTTTGACAATTTTTATTTTTTTTATTTTGAAAATGACTTAAATAATTACACATAACACACTTTTGAATGTTTTATCAATTTCGGTCATGGAAACTTCAGAATTCGAAATTATTATGAACTTCAAAGTTGTAGATTTTGAGTCTTCTTTAATCTAGAACTTGAATCACCTCAATCCGATATCGGAGTAAAAAGTTATGATCAAAATACGCCAATTGCGCAAAGTAGGAATTTCCGAAATTGTACTTTTTTAGAACGTCATTTCAAGTTTCCAATCTCTAAAATCAAAATATCGAGTCTAGTTTTTTGCCCTTATTTGTTCCACATTTCGTCCTGATTGATTCCATTTAATCTCGATTTTATTTTATCTACAAAATAAACTAAAACACATGAAAACGTTCATAAAACTCGAGAAACTATACAAAATATTAAGTAAAATGGGTGGTAAATATTGATATATTTTTCGCTTATCAAGTTTCAAGACAATAAAAATAATAAATAAATGAGATAATAGTAAAAATTTAAAAAATAAAATAAAATTTTTAGAAAAATAATAAAATATTATTATTTCGAGTAGAGTCGGAAATCCGTGACCCAACCCACAAATTTTGGACCGGGTCGGGTTAACCCGAAAAATCATTTTTTTTGAAACCCGGCCGGATCGGGTCAACCCCCGACCCTATGAACACCTCTATCTTCAAGATATATGCATCCACATCCATAATTGAAACCTCATATTCACAATCTATATACATCTGTTAAAATTTTTAGAGTCGGCATATGTATTTGCATCCGTCCATTAATACAGACATTTGTATTCGTCCGAAATATTCAAAAAATAAGAAAATTATAAATCTAATACCATTCAATTCAAGACAAGTTTATTCAACACAATTTTGAAAATTAATTTCAATACTAATTTCATATATGAGACAACAAATAACAAAATATTATCGATTCAACATAATTTTGAAGATCAATTTCAATACATTTAAATTATACAATCTCATCTTTAATTATCGGACAGGTAATAGATATATGATACTGATATACGCAATCACAATTTATTCACTAATATTGAATATTTTTTAGATCGTTATTAGCAGATATCTAAAATATCATTGCATACTCTCACACGACACATCACAACCGAACTCTCACACATTCATGCACACCTCCACCAGCCCTTAGTCACAAGTCGAGCAACAGTACGGCTTGATTTTTTTTAAAATAATTTCTTATTTTAATTAAACAATTCGTAATGTTTTAGTTTAATTTAAGGTTTTATTATAAAATGATTAAATTATGTTTGAAATAAAATAATAAAATTTTCAAGAATCAATATCCCCTCCTTTCCATTACTATCACTACTGTTTAACGGTGACAATAAATCGATCCAGACTTTGATAAACTCAATCCGAACTCGGCAAGTGATATTTTAACCCGATTCCGGAAAAAACCCAACCCAAACATCTACTGGCCAAAACGGGCTTTATCCGCCTCAATTCCCGAACCGGGCCAGGATTTTTTTCATCATTACTAGTGTTACTGATTTGATGCCTTAAAAAGTACAAATTAAAATAAAGTGAAAATAAAAACAAAAATAAAAATCAGAAACTGCAAACAATTCAATAATCAAATATTAATTAATATATATATATATTGAAGGGGATGTAAATTGAAATGAAACGTGCTCCTTTTCCGATTAATTGGAAAATTCCCCACAAAATTGATACTCAATCATGAGCATATTACCACTAGTTTAGATTTCAACATAACGCAAACATTATTTACAATTTGTTCTATCAGTAAATTGAAGAAAATATGTTGATCTCTTCAAAAGGATCTTCCTCAAAATTGCCGAAGGCTGGAAATTAGTTCACTGCTTGACTGTAAAATTCCTAAAACATCCGACCTGTTCGGCCATCTGAGTAATATTCAGTATCGCGGATTCAGTATCTTAATGTAACCATCTTCCCATTTTCATTGTCATCGTCTTCCTCTTCTTGTTGGCACGATGCTTGGCTGCAATTCTCAACTTCCTCTTAGCATTGCGCATTGGGTTGACAACAGCCATGAGCTTTGTCTCTTGTCTCCTCTTATCCCTTTTAGCCTTGAGATTCTTTCTGATCTCGTTATAGATCTCTACAAATTTCTGGCTGCCTAATGTATTCCGTATGTTTTCACTTACCTCTTGCGCTAATTGCTTCAAATCATCTGAAAGTGAAACGAGAGCGGCTTATGGATAAGGTATAAAATTTTGAGAAGAAATTATCGTTTTGGTATGTATTTCATGAAAAGTATACACTCTTACAATTAAACTGTCACTTTCCAATAATGTATAGAATTAAACTTTGTATGGGAAGGACAAAACTCACCAGGGATATCCTTCCCAGCAAATCCTTCACAAACTTTATACAATGATGGCAGCATATGAAATGCGTATCGCTGGTAGTAGTCCTGGCTGATTTCTGATGAAATAAGTCTAAAAGTGTTGAAGACGATTTTCATCTACATGCAACATTTGAAATCCCCCATTGCAGTTAGTATTTGAATCCACACAGGAAGCAGAGAATAACAATGTAAATAAAAATAAAAAAAGTTTTCAATTGCAACATGCAGAGCAGACCAACCTGAATAGCTTCCTTTTGAAGAGCAATCTTTCCCATCTTTTTTAGCAAATTCGAGACGAGCATATACTGAAAATCACCAGAAGGGTCTTGATCATTTTGGCTACATGCCCCCGAGATAATAGATAGAAACAATCCTTTTCCTTTGCTTGAGTCAAGCAACTGAAAAGCTCTAAGAAATAGACCCTGTTCATGCTGTCCAAGGGTAGACCAGAAGTTTTGAAGATCTGCACATTCCATGTGTCCTCTGAAAGAATGCATATTACAGATTGCGAATGCAAGATTTTGGGTAATGCGGTTGCCGACAGCATCATCAAAAGATACTTGGGTCTCTAGCTGGCAGCATAGCGAAACAGCTATCATAAATAGTCTGCTGGGCTTCATCAGGAAGAAAGATCCTAATGACTTCTCCTTATCTTCTCTGCGAGCCTCAGTAACAGCAGAAAAATACAATGCTATAAGGCGATTTGATCTGTTACGCAACCAGGTATGGGGGTGCAACAAAAACTCACAAATTGCTTCCCAAATATACTGAAAATGAGGCAAAAAAGAGTGAGACAATCAATAAAAACTGGGGAGCAAAAAGCCAACAGCTCTAATTAACACTAAATCATGGCAATCCAGGATAGCAAAAAGCCACAACACCAGAAAACAACACAGCTTGAAACTTGCTTAAGCATTTCACCAAACCACATCATAGTAAATAAAATGGACAAAAGAAGAGTAAGGTAAATATCAATAGCACAAAGTGAAAAATTAGCAATTTATGCATGGTCATCAAAATATTGAGCAATTGAACTTCTAATGCATTATTCTCTAGTTCTACCAGTTGACGTTTAAACATTAGTTTGCAACTGAGTGATTTTTATCAATTATCTATAAAGAAGTTTACAAAACAAAACGTGTTCATGCTCAAGATTTGCAAGTTTGTACACACTTTTACACAGGGCAGGCAATCTACAGTGTAAACCAATACATCATAAGGGCCATTACTCTAACTACGTAATATTAATCCTGCTTCCAGTTCCACACTTTTCCACTCCACACAATAAACATTCTAAACAATCTACCACAGACTAAGCACATTACATGTAAGAAAATCTTAAACTATGTTCTTATCTTCTAGACAGGAAGAAAATAGAGTTTACCTCCAGATGTGTTTCTTGTAAAAAATCAGGAAACTGACAGAGAATCTTCTCCAACAAAATTAGTGAATAGTACGCCTCTTTCCAGAAAGGAATGGTAGCCTCATCAGGAAGAACCAGTTCTATTTCAGCAACAACATTCATTGCAGACTGCAATATGCTTCTTGTCACTGGCAATACCATATTGATATGCTTCTGAAAGTCTTTCTTCATAACTTCAACCAGCAATCCCAGGACCTGTACAATGCATCAAAAGGCCATAAGAATAAGAACATGCTGAAATAACATACATAGAGCTGAGAAGCAAATCCATTTATCAGCATTTCTGTTAAATTCTAGTGACACCTCAACATATAAAAAATAATGATACTTCTCAGATGACAGTATACTTGAATGACAACATAGTTTGGAAGACTGGAATACAAAGACCAACTGACCAAGTAATGGAAATGTTGGGAATATCTACCATGTCAACATACACGTGTGATAAGTAGGAAACTAATAAATATTTGTCAAATGGGCCAGCAGGCAGCAGCTATTATAGAAGCTAAAGCAACCAAGATTACTCTCCTTGGGACCAAAAAGGTCTTCTTAGTATGTCTAAAAACCATAGCTTTCTGTAAAAGATAATTCTTCTAACCAAGCTACAGATGTATCATCATATCATTACGTTTTAACATTGGTGATCCGTGATCCTCATGGATGCACTACCTTGGGCATCTATTCTAATTGGAATTTGGAATAAACCTTCTCAAGGCCACAATATATTGTTGCAGAGAACAAAGCATTGCACTCTTGTTAGAATCCCTAAGATATTGTTGGAATCATAATTATAATCATCTAAAGATATGACTATGAATATCTCTAAGATATCATTACATAATCATTTAGATATGATTATGTACTCTTAATGATTATTAGTATATCTAGTTTCTATATTTAACTTAATGTCGTGCCTATATAAAGGCATATCTCTTGTAATTTTCTAAGCATTCTGAAATACACAATTATCTTATGTCTTTACATGGTATCTATCTCTGAGTTCTGTGATTTTGTGTCTGGTTTCTCTCCTTTAGAGTAATTGTTCAAGCTGGCAAGTGAGAACATGCGCCGCTATACGCGCCGCATCTTCTTTGGCAGTATTGACAACACTGATGATGACAAAGAAATGCTCAAATCTTGTCGGCCATTCATTCCTTGTCCACCTCAAGTTCCACATCTACCTCTTTTTCGGGGTTTTCTGTCATGAGGTGATTTGATAAGTTTTCTTTAGATGTTTTGAGTTGTTTTGGAATAGTTTAAACTTTTCTCACTATGCATTTTCCAGTAATGTTAAACCATCCAACCCTCCGTATCTGTTTCCGTTGAACATTCTCCACGACACTAAAACATCCAAGTCACTACATATGTTCCTACTGTGCATTCTTCAGCTGTGTTAAAGCACCCTCGTCCCTATTTGGTTCTTGTACTGGTTTCATTTATAACAATTAGAATCCCTAAGATATTCTTAGAATCATAATTATTATCATCTAAATATATGATTATGATTATACATATCTCTAAGATATTGTTACATGATTATGATTCTACATCTCTAAGATATTATTACATAATCATTGAGAAATAAATATAATTATGTAATCCTAATGATTACTAGTATATTTAGTTTCTATATTTAACTTAATGTAATGCATATATAAAAGCATATCTCTTGTAATTCTAAGGATCTATAAATATAGAATTATCTTATTTCTTAACAACTCTAAATACAGACATATATCCTGAATATCTGAGAAAGGACGGGATATTGAAGTTTACATTTGGAGTGTATAGTTTACCATAAGAAATCGTTATTTACCTGTGCACCAGCACTCCAGAGTTGCTGCTTTTTACCTAAATACCAAGATAGACCGTACTCCAGGATAGAATCTAGTGAATGTGGGCTTAAGCGTCCAATAAGAAGTTTTATAGTCACACCAATCATTGAACGGACTTTATTATCAGGGTCATTAACCAAACGGGCCACCAAGTGGACAAATAATGTGTGGGATTGCTCATCCAATTTAGTTTGTGGAAATTTTTTTATAATTACATGTAGCATTTCAAGCACGGATTCTCTCCCACTCGGATGCTCGTAACTGCAATAATAACAATAAAAGTTAAAATATAAACAAATAAAATCTTGATAGTTAAATTAGAAAAAGATAAAATATAAACAAATAAAAATCTTGGCCATCAAATACGTGCCTCAGATTTGCCAGCAGAAAATCCAAATGTTGTTGCAATCGTTTATCTGATAGATGATAATCAAGTAAGAATTGCAACAAAATATGGCTACATTTCTTACGAATTGATTCTTCTTGACTTGTAACCATCAGCTCTGCAACTCGAATTACAAGATCATATATCTCATGAACGACTAGCTTGCGATTAACAATTGCCTTCAGAAGTGAAAGGGCCACATCAGAGGGACTCCTTTCAAGATCAACAAACAGGGGGAATTGAATTAAAAGATGCAGTTGATCCGAAGAAAGGGTAATATTAGTAGTGCGCAGGAGCTTAGTTAACAAGCTTAGACAAGACTGCATTAATGGACTGCTAGAAGTTGCTGAACTGTGGGCAATATCCAACAGAGTTGCCTTTATTTTGTCAGCCTGTGATTTAAGAGATGGCAGAGGCAGACTTACTAATGGGGTTAGACACCTAAGGGATGCCGACAAAATGTCTTCATACTTCGAGCTCAAGCAATTGCCTAGCAGTGTAACAAATGAATCCAACATGGATAACAATTCTTCATCATTTTTGTCCAATTTCAAATTCTTTAAACGTTTGTGCAGTAGTCCAAGAGCAAACACTGTTATAAGATGTGAACATGTTGATTTAGCAATTATAACTCGTCCTGACGAAACAATTTTCCCTTTCACAACTTTTTTATGATTCTTTGCTTCTTTACTCGATGAATTGGCATGCAGGTCATTTTCTTCCTTGATTCTGTCTTCAACAAGGCCATATATAAAGACGAATAGGTCAGTTTGATCCACCGATGGGTTGCGTTCAATACCAGCAGCAATGTGATTTAGCATGCTTTCCAATTTTGACTTCACTTTTGGTGTCAGATGATTCTGCAAATGAGCTGCTATAACAGAGAGAAGTTTTGAGGCATGGCTTCGAAATGTTATGTTCTGGGCTATCAATTCCAGAGTCTCAAAAGATTTCTGTTTCTTAGTTTCAATCATCTTAGAAGCAATTTTTTCCACCTCTTTCTGTTCAGCAACATCTCCAAGAATATCATTCTCCACAACGGAAAGCAGCTCTTCCAAACAATAATCCAACTTCACGCTGGAGGAACTTGAAAGAGATTTGGACAAAATAAAATTGAGCGTGTATCCCATCACATGCAGCTCATAGCCTCGCTTCAAAGTAGCTCGCAAGACCTGTACAATAAACTGCAAGTATTCCAGCCCAAGCACCTTCAAACAATCAGCTAAAGCTATCCTAGCACTGTTGCGGGTGGCATCTGAACGACTCTTTAAAAAGTTTGAAATGCGATGAATGATACTCGGAAGTTGAGAGTCCATTATGTCTTCTGGAAGCAACTTCAGTACTTTCAACACAGCTCGACTGATGTCGACATTGGCCTTGTCAGAATCAGCATACAGTACTTTTTGTAACTTAGGGAGCACAGTTTCATGAAGACATGTCTTTATCTCAGGGACCATCATAAAATTATGACATTTGAGTAACATACCAGAAGAACTAGTACTATCAGGGTTAGCACCTAAAGCATTATCCAAAGGGTCATCAGCTTCTTGACTGGAACAAAATTGAGAAAAATGGAACTGGTCCAAAATAGAGCAAAATAATCGAAGCAAAATCTTTTGCTTCTGTGGATTCTTTTCCATTTCTTGAAAGCATCTCATCAACAAAGCAGAGTACGACTTCCATTCCATATGAGATGAAACTGATGCAAGAGCTTCGGAGCATGAACGTCTAACATTTTCATCTTGTACATCAAACAACATATTGAAAAATAGTGGAACAAACACTTTATTCACAAGTCCCTGGAAGTTAAAAGCAACATAGCCAGGTTCAGTGAATTGGAAACAATCTCCGAAATGGACTTGTATAAACCAATAAAATAATTACCTCTGATATACTGCTTGAACTTGTAACTTTCCTGAAGCGTGTTAGTGCCCGAACTCTCCTATGTTTCTGCAGGAAGAGAGAAAAATGTCAGTCTCATAAAAAGGAAAAAAAGGAAGTGCCAACTGCGTTAAGAACGGAAAAAGGAAAAAAAAAGAAAAAGTTTGATAAGTAGCTACAACTAGCCAGCAAGAAAAGTCAACTTCAGTATAAAGAACAATGGAAATGAATATTTGTATTGTTAAATTAAAAAAATTAAAAGCATCAATTTCTTTTACTGAGATGATAGAATTTGTTGAGTCCAAAGTATTTCATGGGAAAAAAAAAGGCTGGGACACATCATGTACAGACATTGAAATCAATTCTCAGAATAGTATCAGATATCTACATGTAAGTATACAACTACAGAAAGACATGATAGAAGGAAATAACCTGTAAGTGAATAATGTTTTTGAAAAAATCTACTTCAGAATCCGCGGAGCACAGATCTTTTAGCCAATTAAGATTGGACAATTGTGGGAGCTTCAACACCATATCTCTCAGTAAATCAACCCATTCCTGAAATCATAACCATCCATTAGGAAGAAATACCATTTCAATCCTATGAAGTTTCAGGAGATTAAATAATAATTAACATTTTTACAGGAACAAAGATCTTTTCACATTTGTCCGTTTATACAGCTCTTTGCATGCATCCGGTGAGATCCCAAAAATACAGTTTATATAACATAAATTCTTACCAAACAAATAAAAGTATCTCAATACCTTTTTTATGATACTTCCTCTGGCCATTGCATCACCCATATGCTTCAAGATAAACTTGTTTATAATGTGCTCAATGGATGCTACTGTCCATGAACATTCATCAACTGTTTGCGTGGCTTCATGCGTGTTACGTGTTTCTCTATCGAGAATTAGAGAAGAAAAATCGACAAATGCAAGAAGTGATCCATACGCACTATGCCTCAAGATCATTTCTTCTGATGACATATCATGCACGCAGTGTGACAGAATGACTAATGCATGGTCCACTTCTATAGTATGAAATAAATCAATGCCAATCTTTTCATATGCTGTAACTATAGAGTCATAATCAAGGCCACCCATTTCTATAGCAGAGGTAGCGTTCAACTCAGAGACAAGTTTAGCCTGATTTCAGATCGATAATTATGAAAAATGTTAGTCACAAATTTCATGGATGAAGAATGTTCATTCAGAAATAATAGAGAAATCAAAGAGAAGTATTACCACAGAGAACACAGAAGGGTCAGCTTTTGCAACAGAATCAAGAAGATCACAGACAGATGACCGCATATCCAACTCAACAGAAGCAAGAAGTGGTGAAAGTGCGTTGAGCACTTTTTTCGTACTTCCAGTCCCTGCTACTGGTATGATATCTCGAAGAACTTGCACAGCTTTAACTACGACCTCTGCAAGACAAATGTTACTTTTAGAGAGTCCAGAAAAAAGTTTATATATCATCTCAAAAAGGTATGAGATACTTTTACCTGAATCTTTAATTCCCTTTGCTAAGAAGGGTAGCAGGATATCCACAAATTTCCTTGCTGCCAATGGATCTTTAATATACTGGGATAACAATTTCAAAATTCTAATCGCTGTCTCCCCAGAAGATTTTACCAGTTTCCTGGTACAAAAAAAAAATGTAGGTCACATAGAAAAACAATCAAATGACAATCAGTTCCCACCATTCAGAATTTAATGACAAAAGATCTCATTATTTTTTTATTTTTTTTTATTTTGGCATAAAAACAAAAAGAAACGCATTAATAATATGGAATGACCAAGATATCTAGATCATTGGGCATGACAACAAATCTACATGCATGCACACAAAAAGCAAGCATAAAATTTCTAAAATATGACGCCATGTCACTCAGCCAAAGAAAGGCTCCAACAGAATATGACGAAACAAAATTATTATAAGAGAGAAAAAAAGAACAATAATTTTAAATAGGAAAGACATATGAGCACACATCTAGGGTATCCTTGTACTTTTATGACATGAACAGGTTGACTGCTTTTCAATGAAGCCATAAAAGGCAAAATTCAAAATTTTGAAAGTCAGACATATTTCATCACATGGGAAAATATAATTAGCAAAATTATCAAGCCAGCATCATTCATACCTCTTAGCTGCACTCTGGAAGCGATAATGCAAGCTGCAGATAAGTGTGTCAAGATTTGGAAGTAGAACTTGTTTGATAGCACAGTCCTCTTCATCTAACTCATTATTAAGATTCAGGAGATTCTCAGTGAACTTCAAAACACTGGATGTAATTGCTTCAGAAGCAGTCGTGACGGTTAAAATTGAAAATATATCAGGAACGAGATTTTTTTCCCTATATAATAGTGATATGAGCTTGTGGCTTCTGCTCATGGCCAAAAAGCAAGAGAACAGAGAACTTGGTTTCTCGCTACTAGAACCCTCCAACTTGAAAGCATCAATCAAAGGTTTAACCGAGTTGAAGAACAGTTCCCAGAAATCACAATCATAATCATGATCCTCGTACTTATTGAGAACAGTGGAAAGTATTCTTAGACATAAAGATCTTAAATCCTTGAGCTGCCTAATGGCTGAATTGGTCTGCACACAATTAGACAATTTCTTTTGAGAACCACCATATTCCTCAAAAGCAACAGTTCCTATGATGTAAATGAACCACAGAACTTCCCTAACAACATAGATTGCTTCTTACAGCAGCATGAAGTTAATCACATGCCAATCCAACTTGGATAACAAGAAAGAAGCATTGTCGTTTTCAAAGCATAAAAACGAAAGGGAAAAGTCAACATAGAGTACTAGAAATTGTAAGCAAGCGTTATGACATCAGCAGTAAAAAGAAAGAAAAAGAGAGAGAACAGCAATCAAGATAAAAAGAAAACTGAAGGATAAAATCAAATACAAATTCCTCTAGATCACCACCTTTAAGGAAATAAAAATAATAATGAGAAACTACTTTAGGCATTTCATGAAGGTATCCCACAAATCTAAGTCCCCAAGGGGCGCAGTCCAGCGGTTTGAGCTTGGGATCTTATCTTCAAGGTCCTAGGTTCAAGCCCTAGGCAGCACCCTTGTAAGAGCCTAGGACAGCATCGGTTTACCCACGCATCATTGTCGAGGTCCAATAACCCCGGTATGAATGATGTGGGGTTTCTCCGGTATTCCAAAAAAAAAAATCCCACAAATCTAAATACAAAAATGGCTCGATTTCAATCACCTTTTAAAGAGTCAAATAAAAGTGATATACTAATTTTTAATACAGTAAGGACATTACCGGGCAATGATTTCCTGCAAGATTGCCTTTCTCCTGTGAAGTTGGTTCAGTATTTGTATGGTTTTCTACCATAGAAGATCCGCTACCCTTTGAAAATTCAAGACGTGAAGTGCAGCTAGCCAGTACCCGAACAACACATCCAATCAGTAGATTAAGAAAAGGTCCAACATGTAATTCACCAAAAACTAGAAGAACATCTTCAATCACATGCAGAAATCCATGACTCTTTTTCGAAGACAGAGATGCCAAGTTTTCTATGGTGAAATACTTAAAGAAACTAAATTCTTGAAATTCCTCCCTATTGTAATAGGGTTTGTCCCAAAATGCTTCACCATCAGCTCCCTTGGGAATAATTTGCAAGGATTTTATTAACAATGCAAAGAAGAGAGGGAGTTCATCAACATCTAGTTGAGCTATGAAACCCAAAATTGCCTTTCGATGATATATACTTGCATGCTGACATGGAAAAACACGAAATAATGAGAAGTATATGAAACATTGTAAATTTACTTTGCTGTGGAAAGGAAAGGAAAAACATGATTCAATAAATATTCATAAGTCAATATGTTTGATATAACATATGTACAACTAACCGTATTATTCAACTTAGGCTTACTTTTCGAGAGGCGAGGGTCTTCAATTTTCTGATTTTTGGCATCAAGAGACGAATAACTAAAGGCACGAGATTAGATCTGTGACCATCTTCGATTAGATGTGATTCTCTAGATAAACTCCATGTTGTTAGTTCCTCTCTCAAACTTTTTGAATTGATCAAGTTCTTTAAATGCTGATCATAAGGGATCAAGAAATCATCTTTCCACATCAAAAGGCAATCAAGAACCTTCATCTGTATTTCAGCATCATTTTCATCCAGAAGCCTTAATAGACAATGAAACATAATGATTAACTAAAACCATAACAATTATTAAATAATATGAATAATTACAAGCATCATCCAACTTTGCACCAACCTATTTTGTAGAGCATCCTTCAAAAATTGGTTTTTATAAAAGGACTTAGGGTTTCGCATCAGTTTCAACAAGTTCAACCATTCTTTAAGGACACCCTTCCACTCTTTTCCTTTACAAATACGTGAATTGAATGATCCCACACTGCATTGTCAAAATTCTTAATATGATTATTTGGGTCTTCAAAAGTCGCAATACAAGCAAAAGCAAGTACTAAATCAAAGGCACAAGATCTATTGAACTACCACCTCACAAGATTGTCACTGCTGTAGCCCAAAAAGTCCAACAGCAGAGGTATAACTTGTCGTGACCGAGCCTCAACAACAGAAGAAACTTTTTGCAAGGACTGGAGCAAGAAAGATAACACTGTTGCATGTGGGGTGCTATCAGACGCCGGAGAAACAAACAAATTAAAACGCTCGACCAGATCTGACATTGAAACCAAGTGCAAATATTAAACATCCAGTGGAACAACATTGCCACTCAAAGATGTAAGGTAAACTAGATTCACCATCTACTTAATTTTACGTTGTCTTCATTCTTCTACATTTCTATATTCCGTAAAAGATACACAACCATATAAAACCAAGAGTAAGAATCCTTAGACTAAAACCATGATAATAGCAAAATCAATTTTAACATACCATTAGACTTGTTCGGCAACTTAGAACTCAGCCTGTCAAGTTCATGTTGAGATATTTGAAAAAGGGATTGACAATGCTGAAAATAACGAACAAATTTGTCCCAAATAAATCCAGCATGCTTGCTAATTAGAGCCGCAATGCATTCGGATGCTGGATTCCAGAGAACACTGAAACGATTATGAAGGATACCAAGTACCCCATTCAACACAAGGGGTATGTAAGTTTCAGATATCCTTCCAGCGGTTAAGTCCATCTGTATTCTAGAGATCAGTAGGATAACTTTCCTGCTTGTAGATATTGAAACAGGTGTTGCCTCAACAGATAGGAGGAGCTGAATGACCTGATATTTTGAGGAAAATCAGAAAATAATATCAAAACTACAAAATCGTTTCAAATGGTAAGCACATCAAGAACTTAAATATACATACATTACAGCCATGAATATCACCAGTTTCAGTTTTCATTTTCTCCTCAGGCGGCAGATCCATCGTAGAGTTTTCAAAAGTTAAAGGTTCATAGTGACACAAGATTCTAAGAGTTGAAACACGAATGGCCTTGTCTGGGTGACATAAATTATCTGCATACATGACAACTGCATCCTCAACCTTTTCAGCTTCTAGCTCTGGGTGGTATTTTTTATAGCTATTGTCTGCTTGCAAAGTAGTTCTACCATTTGTTCAAAATTTCAAATGGTAAAAAAACAAAGATCAGCAAGATTAAATATAACACCACAAGAGCAGGTTAGGAAACAACAACTATTGAGACAAAGCCCAACCTACCCATGCACATAATCTAAATAATCAGCAACAGCACACAATACATGGGAGGATGATTTGCAAGTTTTAGCAAGATGAAGAACTTTGCCCGTTTCTTCACGTCCAGATATCTTTGCACGATGCAATTCGTGATTGGAAGTTAAAGCAGCAGCAATTAGGCTTTGCCAAGTGTGCTTAGAAACACCTGCAACAAGTTCTGAAAGAACATCTGTTATGAATAATGAGCATGTAAAGAAGACGCAATCCAGATTGAAGAAGTTCCGTTTTCACAAAACAGACCAATGCAAAGGTTTCAACAGATATATTAAAATAACATTCTTATGTAGAACAAATATGGTAAAACAAGCCAAAAATATCACCAGCAAAAAAAAAACAACTAAAAAAATAATAATAATACAATGCACAAACTACCAATGACCTCAATTAGAAAGCTCCCTTGGGCATTTTCATCAAAGAATGACTCAAGTTAACTGAGTATAATATTAACCATCGTAATATACATTCATCTCATAAAGATCACAGAATTACAATGTGCATAACTACCAATAACCTAAACAGCTCAACTAGAATGCTCTCTCCGGCATTTTCATCAATGAATGGTTCTGGTTAAACCCCCAGTCATAATCATCTCATAAGAAAATCTAATAATGGACAACATAGATTCAACTGACACAAAGTGATACTAAAATTTTTTAATTAATAGAACGTCTTACCAGCCTCATCCATTGAAAGCAGATGAAGTGCATCTATCAGTTCCATCAGCAACGATGAGTTTGCTTGCACATCCATTATATGAGGATAGCATCCAATGATTCCCCACAGCAGAGGCAACTTAGCCTGGTCAATTTCAATAGATGATGAATTCCCATGAGCAACATCATTTAACACCCTGATCCAAGAGCAGATAGTCTCCTGCAAGAAACCGCGAATCCTCAAGACTCGTTCTTCAGTTGATCCATCTGAGAAGTCACACCATTGAGGTTCCATTTGCAGATTCTCGAAGAAGGACAACAACAGACAAATAACTTCTTCCTGTGAATTTTCTATAAGATCATTCAATGCACTGAAAATACAATAAGAAAAGTTAAAAAAGAATGTAGCAAACAAAGAGAAACCAAAAGATATAATGTGTCAATATTACCTTAAAATATTGACTCTAAATGTATATACTAGGCAAGGGTCCTTCTGTAGTAGCTGTCTAATAAATTTCAACAAACTGAAACCCATGCGTACATAAGTTAGTAATAAACTAAAGCTAAAAAGAGAATGATACAAAAATCAAACTCTTCAATTTAAGGCATTACCTTGAGTTCTTCGACTCAAATGCAGGAGCCCATTTCGATGAACAGTAAAAGATAGTGTCCATATCATTTGCTCCGTGGAGCCCCTCAAGAATGCATAGCATTAGTTGCAGAACCTTATCAACAACTTCAGCTAAATGATCAACTTCCATAGCATTGTTGGAAGGCATAATAAACTTAAGTGCAAGAACATCCACAAGTTGAAGCATCGGCCGATAATCTGTTGGCATGAAAGAAGTTCCCATTAAAAGCGCGCAATAGGCATACAGATATGTGTACTATCGTTGTAATGATTATGAAAAACCATTATATTAAATTAGTTTTTAGCTTACCAGAAACCCCTTGACCATTATCAATCTCAACAGTAGCAATAAGCAGTGACAACAGGCGACCAAGATGCAAAAGACATCCAGTATCTACACAGTCAATTATTTCTTGATACAAGCATTCCCACACAGAAATTAACTCCTTGGATACTAGATTACCACATAATCTCTGAAAAGCTGTGACCGCAACTTCAACAATAGAGTCTGAACCTGCAAGAAAGAGAATAACAACGACAAACTCAGGGTCATAGTTACCAGACACCCGAAAGCATCCCCTCAAGAGGAAGATCAGCCATTAAACTAGGGGAAGCATAGCTTCTCCCACATTCCTCATTGAATTAATTTGATTCTAAAAATTCCCTCTTGCACAAGCATCTTTATATAGTTTTACACTAGACACTAACCCGATTGTTTTTCCGTTTTTCCGTTTTTCCCTTTTTAGGGTAAGAAACACTAACCCAATATAAATTACTGACCCGTTAATCATAAGCAAATCTTTCCTAAATGCAAACAGTAGTCTAGTATTAGATCAAAAAATAATCAATAAGAACAAAGCTGAAAATTTTGTGGTATTAGTCACCCACTATGGCATTGACGAATCTGAATGAAAAAGCCCCATGCTTATGTATCAATGAATCCTTATTAGAAGTGATTACTAAATTATAATTACATGAAATGTATTGCAAATAGCCAAATACACAAGTTAAATTGTTCATACAAAGCCTTGCGAGGAAAAGAGCTTGCCTTGGTTTAACTTATCACCAACAGAAAGTACAGACTGGCTCATCAATAACTTCAAAACTCGCTCTGCTCTTGAATGGAACCCTGATGAGATTCCTCTCATAACATAATAAAGCAAAGCACTGACTCCATATTTTCGCACAGGTGACTGTTTCTTCACAACCTCTAACATGATCTTTCTAATACCTGTTACAATTCAGTATGAAAGCTATACATCAATCACTTAAAAACAAAGTCAATTTCACCACACCACCACTACCACACAGACCTAAACCAACCACCGCTCCAAAAAAAATTGCTACATTTTCTAGGCCAGATCCGAAAAAGCAAAAATATGTGAGCAACGGAAGGAAAATGACCATATAAACCACACAAACCCGTCTTAAAACTTCATTATGAAACATGAATCCATTTATGCATGCAAAAATCCTTTGAAATCTGAACAGAGGCACAAATTCCCTTGGGAAACACTAAAATGTGAGGTTCAATGAACTGAGCTATCAAATTCCTTGTTAATTCAGGAAGCCACCTGCCACCCACCCCATCTCATATCTTTCTTTATTTTATTTTTTTAAGAAACAGTGCCACAGATTAAAAATGAAGTTAGAAATACTAAAAAGCACAAATGAGCAGTCTTGTTATACAATAAGTTAATAAGATAGCTCCCAATGGAAAAGGTTATGACGAGAAACATGTTAGTTTCCTCATAAAGATCAAACCACAGAACGCAATTTACAACATTAATATTTTGTCAGATATCTCAAACATTGATTGGCTTTTTTACGAACCAAATTGATTTAAACGTTCTTCTGGATTGCCAATTGCACACAAACAAGCCTCCAATTACCAGTAAATAACATACAGAACCTTAAAATAATGTTTTGGACACGCATAAAAAGGAAAAATAAATTCACTGAAAGCACATGCATTATACTCTCAATAAACCAATTAACTATCCTCCATTTTTTCCCCAAATAATGCACAACTAACTAAAAGAGAGCTTAGAAGCTTAAAACACTACAAAGTTTGGATACCTGTTTCAAGCTCATCAATAGGCGCATTCCTCAGTAAGAATGATGTAGCCTCAGCCATAAATTCCTGGACATAATCCTTTGGATAATATCTTAATTTTACCGTAACCCTTCAAAAAGAAAAGTGCAGAAAAATTATAATCAATTCAAACTACAGGATAAGAAAAGACTATGTTCTTGTTGTTGAGACTATATGTCAATCGTATCCTGAAATCTCATTCTATTTGAGAGTTTAAACAGTAAATTCTCCAAATATGAGGCCTATTTTGATTACGAAGGACTAAAGATAAACAAGTCATCGTGAATAGTGACTCACTTTAGTAACTCCCAAAAAAAATTGACATTCGTTTCCAAGTAAATGAGGTAGAATAGACACATAATACATCTACAACAAGTAACGACTACAACTGAACTACAAGTGGCTTATTCAACTACCATAGACACGTCCCTCCTCGAAATCTTTGTTTTAGGTGTAAGCTCATAGTCTCAACCCTAGGCTTAGAATAGAGCCCATCTTCTCTAATCATAACATAGCCGCGGCATCAGTGTCTCCCCAATTTGGCATTAGAAATAGTATCTTCTACTCTAGAGCTCTTCCCTTTTCTCATCCACCCCTACCATTGTTGTTTGCCATGCTTTATTTAACCAATCCATACCCTTGACTTGACTCTTTTAGATGCTAGGTGAGTATTACATCAGATGTTTTGAATTCCAATATTCTTCATTTATTTTTTTAATAGAAAACAAAAACTTTATTAAGAAAAATGAGAATTACAAAACAAGTGGATAAGGAATCCACTAAAGTAAAGAAAAAGAAAAGCTTAAAGAAATATTCTTCATTTATTTTTAAAGATACAAATGAAATCTTTTCTCTTATCCATGAAAATCTATGTCTAGGAACACATTCTTAGGCTGCAAATCAACTGGTACTTACTTGAGAACACTTGTAATGTCTCGAATGAGATATTTCTGCAAATACATCATAATAAATGACAAAGAAGTAAAAATCTGCAAAGAAGACAACAAATTTAGGTTATCAATGTTAAGGAAGATATGACATAAACAGAAAAATGAAAATTGATATTAACAGCTAAAAAAAAGGTTCCAACAAGACCATAACTTTCACCTGCTCGACAATATCCGGCTCTCTATCAGCACCACTTTCCAGGAGAGAGACCAAAGAATCAGCAACTCTCGGCAAAAAACTACCAAAACAAGAATGATACAAGTCAAATAAGAAATAAATAGATAGCCACAAGCCCATAACAAATTAAAAGGAAGGGTTCAAGCAAATGTAAGCATATCAAAATCTAGAGGTATCTACCACATGCTGTACAAATGATGCCCCGTTATAGACATCAACTGAAAACGAGGAAAGGAGCTTTAAGATCACTAGCTTCAACATCCTCACATGAAAATATGCTGCTGCGTAATAATTAATACTCTCTGAGGCATTTTTACACAAGACACAACAATCCAGGGATATAATCATATTTGGTCTTCTATTTTGAGCCGTATCATTGCTATTAATATTCCCTCGAGCAACAGACCACACCATCAACTTTACCTTTGAGGTCCAAATCATAATAGTGGGGAGCAAAGAAATGGGAAGAATTACCTATAAGGCTGAGAAAGTATGATTTTGTAGAAACAATCCCTAACTTTTCCAATATTCTAAAAGGGACCTAGGCAGCTGCCTAGATGCCGCTTCAGCACTAAGAGATGCTTGGTCACATCGATTTCAAGCAAAACGGTGGTTTAGGCAGCGATTCATGGAAAAACGTAGATCTACGCTAAACAACTACTCCGGTCAACGCGTGGATGGTGCAATTGCAACAGCCAACAACTTTTGATCATGAATTACCAGAGCGTGTGCCAAACGGCGTTTGTTAACCGCCATTGACTGTTGCTGGAATATGAATTTCTAATCTATTGACTCCGGTTTTTACCCTCTGACCTTTCCCATAACCCTAATTTTATAATGTCGATCTCTATCTCATAAAGTTTTTAAAAAAAAAAACCACCAATTGTACTAGCATAAACAATAACTTCTAATAAATCCCTAATTACTTCCAATCTTATTAGTTTCTCATCAAATTGACAATCTAGAAACCTTTTTTATCACTTAAACAACATTTCCCTATGATACCCTAATTTTGAATTCTCTGTCGAGCAAGGAATTGTCTAGGTCGCTTAGGCGTGGGGCTACCGCCCGACTAACGCCTAGAGTATATTAGAACATTGGATTCTTCTAAAGTCCAAGCGATGTTATCTTCTTTCATGTTTTCAACATATACTCCCTCTAAAATCCAAGCGCTATCAGTATCATTCAAGTTTATGAAGAAACTAAAGTCTCAACTCCACTGCAATGATGAAAATCTCACCATACTAGCTATAGAACAATGGTGTCCTAGAAATGGACTACACTAGCTATAAAGCATATTGTTGAAGATTCACAACCATAGAATGGCTACATTTCATCCAACACATACAATAGAGTGACAAAATATACATATTTCAAGTTTACATCCAATTAGACCAAATGCTTGTACTTGACTTAAAAGGGTTTAGACGTAACATTTCTCAATATTCAACTGTATGTCTTGATAAGAATCGAGCAAAATAGATGTCTGAATTAGAACAAAAACATAAATTTTCTTATAACTGTTTTCACAACCTCTTGATCTTAGCCTCTAGGACTTTAATCTTTTAAGTGCAACGTGATATCATGAAAGTTAGTTGTTGTCTCAAATATCAACTCAAAAATGTATGAGCATGTCAAACACATAGTTGTTTAAAGCATAAGGTGTACAGAGGCACCAAGGTTCTCCCGAGGCCTCGGAGATGCACGCTTGATAGAAGTGAGACACACCCCACATTTTTAGCTTTTATATTAATTTCTTAATTGGAATAATTCATATAAATTATTTCAATAAATTTATCAAAAAAAATTCAACTCAATATGTAAAATTAACAATCATATCACATGAAAGAAAGTCATAACTCCCGAAAATAAAAATAAATATAGAGGAGCAATACCTACAAAAACACAAAGGAGAAAGAAGAAAAACTTGATAAGGGAGATTGGGAGTTTTTTAATTTATTTTTGAAAGTAACATAGGTTGAGATTTTGTTTATAAAGTACGTGTTTTATAATGTCTAGGTGTTTATTATTTCACGATTTAGTTTTTTTATTTTTTTTAATTCAAAAAAATTCAAGGAAGTGGGCCTCTAGCACGCTGCGTGCCTCGTTAAATAGGCGCAGGGAGGCGCAGCAGCAGTTCTACCATGAGAGGCGCACCTAACTGTGCAAATACTATGGTCAAACATATATTTTTTACTTCATGCACTAATTGCTAAAGAAATTATTAAAAGGTCAATATCCAAATAACACATTAAATTTAGACATAATGAAATTAAAATCATCAACAGGCATAACCAAATAACAGATCATGTACAGATAGGTATAGAAAATGAAATAAATTGCTCATCAACAAGTTGAGTTAAATATGAAGAAATAGAAAACTCACGGAAAAAAATCTTCAAGGATATCTCTCGATAAAGCTGCAATCAACCTGTAGAATGATAATCATTTTTACATTCACATTCCACAATACAAAAGCAAATTTTGATAGAGAAAAGCAAGGTAAAGGTAAACCCGATTAAATACAAGTAAAATATCATGTGGGCCAGAGACAATGACAAGTAGCATGATAACGTCTCAATATTAAAATTTTAACAACAAATATTATTCAAACTTTATCAACAGATTATTCGAACTAATAATTTAAAAGAACTAAATTAGACGTACGATTGCATACCTAAGAACAGGCTCAAGAGATAGTCTTGCTTTCATTTGTAATCTCGAAATAAGTTTGGAGAATATTAATTCCTTGTGCAATAATATTAAGGGTAAATTTTGTACAAAGGGCATGATTTCCTCATAAAAAGAAATAAAGTCCTCTGCAGTATTTAATTCCTGCATTATGAAACAACATGACATAAGAAAAACGAATGAACATGAAAAATAGAACAAAATCTTTGGATGAGCTCTTGAAATTAACTTATCTGGATATGCTCCCTAATTACGTAAGACACACAATTAAATGGAATTTTCTTTTTCCTTTTTCCTAAAAACAAAATTAGATTTTATTAATAGAAATGGAGATATACAAAAAGGTGAACAAATTGTCCATTAATCCTAACTCCACCACCCACGCTCACTTTAGACCTAAACTACATCATCCAGAAGACAAACCTATTTTAGAAACTATAAGAAGACATTCTTAAATCAAGTCTAACATAAACAACCCCACATAACAATAACTCTGAGCATTTTTCCTTGAATGATATTCCAAACCTTTTTGGAATTACTTACTGCTTAAATTGAACTTTTAATTAATGAAACAAAGAGAACATTGGACAAGAAGTCCACAAAAGCAAAAAAGCTTAAAGCTAACAAAACAACGCAAACCAACATAAAACAAAACTAGTATCACATAGCAATTGCCTCCCAATAAGATGAAGAAAGAATAAAGGCACATCTTCGAACTCCGAAAAAACTTGAGCTCAAAGTGAAGCAAAATAATGTACTTTATCCCAAAGCGATCAACTTCATTATCCTTAAGCTTCTCAAAAATTCTTCGATTCCTTTCCATACACGCAACCCACAACAAATCCAATACTGCACAACCCAATAAAATAACTACATTTTTCCAATCCAAATGCATGAACCCACAAGCAAAATACTTCATTAATAGATTTAGGAGTAGCCAGGAAAAAAATTGAAACTGATAGGAGTACAGACCAAAGAGTGGGAAATGAAGTAAAAGATGATCAATGGATTCCCCGCTATTTTTGCACATTATACACCACTGAGGAGAAAGACACATAAAAAGCCTCATTCTTTGACAATTATCATTTGTATTGATTCTTCCCATGAGCAAGTGACCAACCTAATTCCTTACAAACGCTCAAGCAACAGTTGAAAATTGTTAGCTTCACCATTCCCCTGCGTTCCAATTCTCAAGCTCAAGTGTACAGCGAGTAAACAACCGTCATCACAGAATTCAACACAAACTGACTACAAATTTATCAAAGAATATTGCCAATATATTTCAAAGGTAACTTTTTGCAAACAAAAATTCTCAGTAGCCAAAAAAGGAATGTTACTAATCCGAAAAACCAAGCTTGCAGTATCACCTTTGTAATTTGCCTCCTTCAGCATTCATTAAAAAAAAAAAAAAGAATAATAATTTTATCACAACACTTTCTTTTAATAACCCTAAATCCATCAAGCTGCCAAGAGCTAAAAATTGGGGCCCATTGTTGGACCCTGCAAAAATTTGCAGGATAACATACCTCAGATGGCCGGGCCAAAGGGAATTTGAACATTTGATATCAAGAGCGGAACAAACTAAAATATAATGCTAACCCTATAAATTAGTTAGATACTGAACCTCTTAAACAATTTAGGAATTCAACATTCAAACAGTAGCTCATTTCTTCCATTATGCACTGCACAACACATAATCATAATCCACCAGCAAAAGCTAAAGAGACATGGGGTATAATTGAGATTGAGATTTGTGACCATAAGTCATAACTGTTTGCAAAATGGAATCACCAGCTCTCAAGCATGAAAAGGTAAGTAGCTGTTAAACATTAGCCGTCAAGTAAGATAGAGTGTTTACCAAAGACTTTAGATGTCGTTCTAAGATTAAGCAGAAGCACAACAATTACAAAGATGCGAAAAAACTAGTGAAGCTTATCCATTAACCCAAGGAAAAGGAAATCAAAAGCACAGGCTTATTTGTGTAATATAAATTGACAATTAAGTATCTAATTTGACATTACTGTTCTGCATAACCAAAAAGTTTTTAAAAAAAATTATAATTAAACAAGGCTTACCCTCCATTCAAAGAGACAATCGCGAAAAAATGAGGACCCCTCAGATGGATCGACTTTAACCTTGTCAAGGCTTCTAAACACATTGATATCGATGTCTTCTATTCGTTGAGAGAAAGTCTTAAACTGTACCACACCATAAAATTTATCAAGTTAAATTATAAAAAAATATAATTTCTTTTGCTTTCAATAAAATAAAGGCGAAAACTAGGGTTCCACAAAATTTAACGTTTGCAAAATTATGCTTCGTGAGTGCACGGAGAGAGAGAGCTTACGACAAAGCGGCGTCGGCCGGGTGATTTATTAAGAGACTTGACAGCCACAGCGTGTGATGACGTCGCCATCTGAATGAATCGTTCAGCTGAATGTTTCTGCTTCGATTCTGTTTGATAACATTCAAAACTTTGTGTGAATTGCGTTTAAACCCTCTCTAAAACCCTAACCCTTGTTTCATCTTTTTGTCAACCGACCTATCACAAACTCAACAAAGAAATAGCAAAAACCGGATCTAGGCTGGGTCTCGGTAATCCCAGATCCGGTCCAACCCAACCCGAGTCTCAGAAATCACGGGCCCAGGCTCTTTCCGAGTTAAAAGTAATTCGAAATATATTTTTTGAAAAAAATAAATAAAATATTAATGTATAATCAACCCTAGCATTTGCTACAAATGAAATAGACAGAAACATGAGATTTTTTACTTGGTTAACAATAATTTTTAACGATTAAAGTTATTTTTAAATTATTTTATGTTGTTTAATTCTAATTTGAGTATAATTTTTTATAATTAAAATGTAGGTAATTTATATTTTACTACAAAATTTGCCTGCTGTAAATTTTAAAATATTATATTTTAAAGACTGGATGAAGTAAAGGCATATGATGCTGCTCAGGTAGGAACTTTTTCTTCCTTCGATGCGGTTCCAGCATTAGTTCGAATTCAACTCGGATTCAATTGAGTCAAATTCACCAAAACAAGACACAGTCTCATCAAAATCACTTACTCCAATTACTTGTCACAAGGCTCAAACACAATTTGAAGATAAAGGGAAATCAACTAAACTCTCTTAAAGAAGATAATAGAAGAGAATTAGAGAAGAGAATAAAATATTGTAAGTGTACCTTGAGGTCTGAGAGAAGATAACAATCCTAATTTTTGAATTGGGAGAGACGGCTGCTGATGTGTGAGGGGGGCGAGGGCTGAGAGAGGAGAAGAGAAGAACAACCCTAAAAATTACTCCCTTGGCCGGTAATGATATTTCAAAAATCTAATTCTATTTTAAGTATTTTTTATTTAAATAATTTTTTAATTAAGCCTGTTACTAACAAGCATCAAATAAAACAATATAAGAGAGTAGCTTGTAATAATTTAAACAGTGATTTCTGATCTAATCCAAAATATATATATACTAGTTTTTGCGTACGGCACGGTGTTACAGTATTTGCCAGTGTCTACGGCACGGTGTTACAGTATTTGGCCCGTGCCTACGGCACGGTGTTACAGAATTAAATGATTTTATTTTTTAATTAAATGATTTTATTTTAACTTTCTATTTTTTAATTTGAAAATTTTTGACCCTTTTCATCAATCAATTCACTCTCTTTCCTCCAATTACCAATGAAATGATATGGACCGTCAATTAAGCCACATAAAAAGAGCCGTTGGATACACTCTTTTTCCTCCAACACCATTTTCCTTTATTATATAGATATATATATATATATATGTTGTATATATTTTTAGAAATGTCATTCATTAAGTAATATAAATTTTATTATTTTAATTTTTTTTTTTGGTTTTTCATCATTTTGCCCAATTTATTCGGTTGTTCCTCTTATTAGGTTTATTATTTTTTACTTGACGTTAAATAAATAAAAAATTTTAATTTTAATTTAGCCTGATATATAATTATAATTTGGGTCCATCCCTGCACATAAAATCCTGACTTTTAAGCAGACAAACGAATTGACTGTGTCAGAGAAGATAGGTCGTATAAATAAGTTTAATGGTTACCATGTGAACCATTGTATTAATGGATGAAACAAGATTTGGAAAATGTGATTAACCAAATAGGTATATGAATGTAACGGTCGTTAGGGGGTGTGGTTTGGTAGTGTATGGCTCAGTATCTTACATTGAGGTATTGGGTTCGAATTCATGAATTACGTTTCTTATAAGAACCTGAGACACTCGGAGGTTTTATCCGCTCCGTTTAAACCCGAAAATAGTATTTGACGGTGAAATTTCAAACGATTTAAACAAAAAATTGAATTTAATGCTTAAAAGCTAAATGCTCGTGAGGGAATCTTATTTATATAAAAGGATGATAAATATAACTAAATGATAAGTCATATTCTTTATAATAAACCCTAATTATCCTAAACAATGAGATAATTTGAAATGGGTTGCAACTATTAATGTTCCTTAGATAGTGTGTCAATGATATGGTTAATTGTTGAAGCATTTTGATATGACAATATTGATGTTCTTTAGAATATTTATTCGATTTCTCATTAATTTTCTTTTGATTATTGAAAAATAATAATTTCACATTTTGATGTATGCTATCACCGATCGAGCATTTAGTCACCATTATTGCAGCTATTCTTTTAATTATATATACTTCTCATTTTTAATAATAGTTGTTGTGATTCTATGATAATTGAAAAGTGTTTATGAGCAAAAAAACGAATTTTGTTCATATATAAAGTGTTATGAATATAATTTATAAAGTGTTTAAATTTTACAAAAAATCTCAGTATCTATACTCTCTAAGTTCTCTTACCATGAAGCTTACACTTTAAGCTCTCTTAGTTGGAGCTTCTTATTATGGATGGTTTAAACTCTCAAATGACCTTTCAATTTATAGCCAAAATAATGGCTTAGATGTCAACAAATGAGTAGTTTTCGCTTAAAATGTATTTGTGATTTTGTATCAATTTTCAAACTCCACCTAAGATAGTTTTGGAGGATTCTTTTAGATGGGTTCATGCATGTATTTGCAGTTGGATTCAACAATAGCCATTGAATATGTTATGATTTTTTGTCTGCATATCTTTTACAGTCGTTTCACAATCTTGTGATTGAGAAAGATTAAATTTTGGGATTTATAAATTTGAAATGCATAATATTTTGCATTTACTTGTATCAACATAACTCATAAGTGCTCGTTTAAATAAAGAAACATTCATCCATTATTCACTTGCTTATGGAATGTTGAAATTAAGGGTGTTCAAATTTTCAGCTCAATCTGCGACCCGATCTGAATCGACCCGCATGGGTTTCAAAAGAAATCAGTGTTTTTTTTGTCAACCCGACCCGACCCTACCCTATAAATTTTTATTATTTTTCTAAATATTTTATTATTTTTTAAAATTTTTTACTATTATTTCACTTATTTATTACTTTTGTTGTCTTGAACTTTATATATATGATAATTTTCGGGACATGAAATAATAATATTTATATTTCAAAATAATTAATTTATTTAAATTTTTTTTTGCCTGACTCGACGACCCGACCAGACCCGATCGGATTTCACCTCCGCATGACCCGATTGGGTTTCACCTCTGCGTGACCCGACCCGCGTTTCCCGATCTGATCATGTCTAACAAAATTTTAAAAAACTCAACCCGACCCGACCCGACACGTGAACACCCCTAATTGCAATCGGAAGGTTTGACTTTGGCTGTGATAGAGTCATTCTAACCATCACAAACAAAAATTTAATTAAAATAACATTTTTTATTTTGTTTTTATGTGTACTTTTCATGCTGCATACACTTTTAGGTGGAGTTTCTGTTGAAAAATCTAATCCATGTCCCAAGATCAAAAGAACAAGCAAAATATATAAATGAATGAACAATATTGAAGTATGGCGGAATCATACTCACAAAGATCGGAATGCGGATGCGTTGATGAAACAAAAAATTTATCCTTTGTGCAGTGAGGGTTTCGGCCAAACAGAAAAGAGAAGCTCCAAGCAATTTTTGATCCTTCCAAGCTCTAAGATGAGTTTCCCATAACACCTTTGTATGATCCATTGATGGTTCTAGCCAAAGATGTGTATTTTATGTTCTAAACATGCACAAATTCTTCAAGTTTTTGCAACAAAAACAGAAAAGTGGAGAGCCAAAACTGCAGTGAAGTTTTCGGCAATGTGAGAGAGAGGAGAGATCTGATTTTTTTGTTACAAAAATCAATTTATATTTATGTCATAATATTTATTAATTAATAATAAACTTATGACACAAATCATGCAATGGCTTAGAGTGTCAAACACTCAATTTCCATGCAAAACCCTTGAGTGCATTGTACACTATCTCCATGCAATGCATCAACAATTAAATAATGCATATAATTACATGTGTCATGTGGGCCCCACACGTTTCCAAATGAAAGTGGGCCCACGTGCACTCACGCGTTCGGGTTCGATATTTCCGAAATACCGAACTTACGTCGCGACGTTAATTAAATCGAATTTAAATAAATAATTGCGCCTAGCGAAATTATTATTTACGTCGCTAACGAATTAATTCTAAATTAACTCGTTTGCCCGAATTAAAATCTAATTTTAATTTCGCGTCGAAATCGAATTTCGATTATTATATCGAATATAATAATTTTACGATTAATTCCAAATTAATCGTTCTCTCTCTTTATATAGTACTTTATCCAAGATAAAGTCTCTCCGTAATTAATCCAAGATTAATCGAGTTTGAATCATACGTCATTGGTGAATCTTCGGGAAGCGACCCAAGAGATCTCTAGATATGTTGGCAGTAAATCCGGTTGTCGAACTATCCGAACACGTACGTACCAAGTACTACGTTTTTACCGATTTACAAGACAAGGTTAGCCTCTAGCAAAACGTCATGTCTACCCAATTCTCTAGAAATATTCTTATTGGAATATAAGATCTATAACAGGCGTAGTATACCGTAGTATAGTGTATATCGAACCAGTATCGGATGATCACATGTAAGGCCTGGGGCTGGAGATGTGTCTGCCCCGTACGAAACACATATCGGACATCAAGCAACCAGTCTCTTTGAATCGGATAATCCTGACCTAGTCATATTATCCCGATGGTTGCAACCATTATAGAGTACTAGTTCTGTATCCCTCGCGATCATCATCTCCATATGTCTGAAGTGATACTTCCATCTTGACATCACACCCAATACACTACGATTCTCGATAAACCCAGAAGAGGTGTACACAGAACCCGTTAAAGCCCGGACCACCAAAACTAAAGTTTACCGATTGTCGTAAGTACTAGCGATGCAAGTCTCAGGTTAAGATCATATGCACCTACCCTGAAGCGGACTCCCATAGACACGCAGACATACTACCAATTGGACTCCGCGGGGTCTATCCAGAGCGAAGCTGTTTTCCGTACCATCGGTAAAACACAACCTCCTACCGCACTTGCATAAGTATCCAATACTTAAATATATGAGAACTATGTCGTTGTGCCCTCACAACATGCACAAGTGCAGTACTAGTCTATTCCGCATTATCGATGTCCAATCTCGATAATACTACGACTAGGGATATTTAATGATTAAACCTTTATGGATTGATACCGTCTCATATCATCACAATCCGGAACTAATCATAGGGACTTTTACCATTTATATATCAAAGTAAATAAATTACAAAACGGTAAAAGGCAATTTCATTACTACATAGTTAATTTTGTACAATAATACAATATCATTTACAAAATAGTGACGCTATGGGTCATTACTGTCTAACAGTTTCAAAAAAGATCAAACTTCCAAAACTACTTTCGGTGAATTATTATTCATTTGTTGAATTTGTTAGCCGTAATTTGACTATAAATATAAAACTAATTTGTGAGCAAAATCATCCTCAATAAGAAGCTTCAAATAAGATAATTTAGAGAGTGTAATTAGTGTATGAGATTTTTTTACATATTTTATAATGCTTGTAAATTATATTCAAGTAATAATAAATATTATTTATTTTTCATCACAAAATACTATGCAGTGATCAGATGATCACAACAACATGTACAATGAAGAATGAAGCAGGATTTGTAACGATGTATCTCGTATTCCAGTGGTGGACTCGTGCTCTCCCACTTGAGAGAGCATGAATTCAAAACTCTGCAAGCACAGAGACGTAATTAAAGCTCCGAAGTGCTGAGAAAATCTTCTATGTAATAGTGGTACAACGTCATCCATACAACAAGCCAATCATCCACTGTCATGCGTGCTAAAAAATTAAAAAACAACTAAAAAATAAGTGAAGAAACTCTACATGTCATTTTTTAATCTGCTTGTGGTAACACGTCATCCATACCTTTGTTACACCAAAGAATCTCTCCTGAAGTGCTGCATGGGTTGTTAAATTGGAATTAAAACTTCGGTTCATTGTACGGTTCAAGAAAATATCAGTGAGCTGATTTTGTTTAAGGTGAAATTGATTTTCCAATATTTATTGATTTTTTTCATTTTGAATTTGTTAAAAATTTTGCAAATATCAGTTGATTCAAATTTGATTATTGTTTAAGCCCCACAAGTAAATTTATTTATTGGAAATCATAAACATATTTGAACTAAAATTATTACCCATAATATTTTCCTATTTCAAAATTTATTTAAATATTTTTATCGAAATTAACCCGCACATCTCGCATACTCTAAACTAGTTAATATAAAGTAGGAACTTTTATTGCTACGTGGCTGGGTTGAGCAAATGAGGCAGTCAAGCGATTTGATGAATTAATTAATAATTTTTTATTTTTTGAGAAATATATGGCTCTAGTCCAGTTTCCAAATTAATTACTGCTTCGGCTTTGCCACGTCAGTGCCTTGTAGGATATAAAAATTTGGAAAATACAGTTTCAAATTTGTGTGAGAATTGCGTTTAATGCCTCTCTAAAACCCTAACCCTTGTTTCATCTTTTTGTCAACCGACCTATCACAAACTCAGCAAAGAAATAGCAAAAACCGGATCCAGGCTGGCTCTCGGTAATCCCAGATCCGGTCCAACTCGAGTCTCATAAATCACGGGCCCGGACTGTATGGGCCAAATTCGGTCCAAGGGGCAATTTCGACCTTCCTGTTCCTGGACCATTACTGAATACACCCCCGAAGCCTCCAAACCAAACCCTAAAGATATAATGCAGGCCCAGGCCCAATTAGCACCAGCACCCGTAACCAAGCAGCCATGCAAAAAGCCAGCCCACGTAACACTCAAAATCATAAACGACATTCAAAGATTCATCTGTTCCAACCTACAACGGGCAGAAAGCGGCATTAAATCCCTCATGAAGTCGCCCCAACAGACAAGCAATAAAATGGGAATTAAAGGCACACGTTACGGGGAGAGGTATAAAAGGAAACGAGGCTCTAGGAGGAAGGCACGAAACTTCTTTCTCTCAAACTCACAGTTTTAGGATATTCTCAAGTTCACCACACCTCCAACCTACCGCCCTCACGGCATCATACGAAGTTCAAGGTAACATCTAACCTTGACCTCCCACCTATTACTCCCTTAGTCCTTTCACTGATTTGGGCGTCGGAGTGCCTACGGCATCCACCACATCGGTGGGTAGACCTTCTCCGTTCACCATACTTTCTTTGTTTTGCAGGATCGCCAGTGCCCCCCTCACAAAATTTCGATTGTAGGCATCGGGTAAAATCCAGCGTCTACACGGACTCTTTCCGAGTTAAAAGTATTTCAAAATATATTTTTAAAATAAATAAAATATTAATGTATAATCCACCCTCGCATCTGCTACAAATGAAATAGACAGAAACCTGAGATTTTTTACTTGGTTAACAATAATTTTTAAAGATTAAAGTTATTTTTAAATTATTTTATGTTGTTTAATTCTAATTTGAGTATAATTTTTTATAATTAAAATGTAGGTAATTTATATTTTACTATAAAGTTTGTCGTCTGTAAATTTTAAAATACTATATTTCAAAAACGGGATGATTGAGGTACTAACTCTCACTTAATCTCAAATATCTCTCCTTTAGTCACTGCCGGATAAATGGAAAAACTGTGTGTTGACGGCTGATTTTCGTTTTAGGGACAAATCCGGAAACTCGTTCCTCGAACAATCTTCCCCCAACTGTGAATTTGTTTGGTTTGTTGGGAACCACAAGTAAACTTAGCAGAAAAATGGAAACATACAAATAAGAACAAAGAATTTAACGTGGTTCGGCGAAGTGGATCCGACCAACGTCCACAAATACAAAGAAAAAAGTTTGTTATAACGTGGTCGGGTTTGACTGACCAAGGCTAAAAAATGACTATTACAAATGTGGTCGGCCTCTCTCTCGTACTTTCTCAAAGAATATACTTTTTCTCTCTCTCAAGTTTTTTGAATGAAAATTTATAACCCTTACAAAATTACACTCAACCCCTTTATATACCAAAGAAAATAGCATTGTTCCATCGTCATTGTGACGTCAGCTACCTGAACCTGCCACTGCCGAAAGTAGACCTGTCATCTGACACTTCATTAAACTCTAACTCTTTCTTGGAATACTCCACACGCTACTTTTATGATGCCAGCCTGTATGTATCCGTTCAAGCGGTGGCGCGTGTCAGAAGATAGTCTTACAAGCTGCGTCTGTCATATTAAGACTTTATGGATGATGCAAGTTCCCAAGCCGTGTTTACACCTCGATACTTGGTCCCGATCAATGTTATCCCGACCTAATCTAATTCACCACGACCTGCCCCAATCAGGTCGGGTGGTTGTAACAACATCCATCCCGTTATGTCGAGCCACCAGGTCCGGTCGGACTTGAGGTCCTTGATTGTCCTTATTCTCTTAACACTTTCACTCATCAAGTCGATGATGAAATGAGGACCGAGCTCGACCCCTCCGTTGGGCCAAATGCCCTCGATTAACAAGCTCGAATGTAAATTTCCTTCATGTCATTCTGAATTTGCTGAGGACATTGAGGCCCTAAAATCACTATCAATTAGGGGTGTTCATAGGGTCGGGTCGACCCCCGACCCGACCCGGTCGGGATAAGATTTTTTTAAAATTAAATTCAGGCCAATTTGAACCCGACCCGAAATTTCATATCGGGTCACAGGTTTGGGTCAGAAAAATTGGGTCTAACCCGACCCACGTTAAATATATATATAGTTTTATTGATATAATTTCGACAAGAAAAAAATTTAGTTGAAAAAAGTGTATAACTGAGATTCAAACCTATGACCCCCCACGAATTAATTAAAGACTTAACCATTTCAGCTACACACGCATCCTGTCAAATTTATATCAAAATAAATATATATTATATTCAAAGCATATTATGCCGACCTGACACGACCTGCATTTTTTTGACTCGACCCGCGTAGGTCACCTTCACAAATTTCGAGTTTCGGGTCGAAAGACCCGAATGACCCAACCCGATCGAGTCATAAAAAATTATGAAAAACCCGACCAGTGAACACCCCTACTATCAACATCTGTCCCCTAATTTTTGGTATCAACAAGTTGATGAGTTGGTGTCGGGAACTACAAAAGTGAGTAGAAACGGACTGTCATTGGGTCGAGATTTCGAGCTCAAACTATTACGGTCCTCTGGCCAGAATTGGTCGGTCTCTAAACTGCTATGTGCTCTGGTCGGCAAATAACTCATACCACCAAAGAGTGTTGTAATGTCACCATAAATGCCTCTATTGATCTTCTAAAAGTCGCCCCTGAGGAATCACCAACCTCAGGCTAACATTTAAACCATTTTCAACTTGCTGGAGTGATTTCCTCAAAGTAAGCCATCAAGTTCGAGCTAGGATAAAGAAAGCCGCGGGATTCGCGAGCCAGTGCAAGGATATCGTCGATTCCTCAGCTCTTGCCGAATCAGGCCTTATCTCATACATCCCACCACCAACCCCGAGGCGTCTTGGTAGATATCACCCGAACTGCTAACATACTACCTATAGACTTGTCTCTATCTTCAACTTTCATCTTTCTCACATTAATTGTTTTTCTATCTTCGTTTCTTGCAGGAATGTCAAGCTTAAAAGCACCTAAGGGGAAAGTCATGTATCCAAATCTAGTGATATTCAATCATGACTTTAAACAAATAATAGAAAGTCTTATGGTATTGAGAAACATAATTATTTTGAAGGATTTTTTTATATGTGTGATTGTGTGAGACTTTTTAATGAGAATTATAAATATAAAACTCTATAAAAAAAAATCTTACCTTATCCCATGAGACTTTTTACATAAGATTTTTTTGACTGTTAGAAAACAGATGATGAACATACATGTTAGCTTTTCGTGAACAAGTTACTTGCTTATTAGTAATTTCATATTTTTTCTTTCAAACAAAACAATATGACTTTCTTTTAAATGCAACTAGTAATATCATTCCTCCAACCATTTTTCTTAATGAATTTCATTTTCGAGAAGGAAAATTCTATCACATTTAAAGATAATTTCTTAGATTTTCTTTGAGGCCAGCATAACTTTTTCAATCAGATAGATAATAATGTACAAAGTGAATTTAGCACAACAATGATTTTTTTCCTTGTTTTCTCGATAATTTGTTAGCATCATAAAAGTAAAATATATATATATGTGTGTGTGTGGTCCTTTCAAAATTTTTAAATTCCTATGATATAAATCTTTCAAAATCCAATAAGTAAAAAATCTTGATTAAAAAAGTTGTAACAAAATCTTATAAGTTATTACATTCTTTAATAGTATTTTAAAATTCACTGGACTTATTTATCCATAAATAATCTTTTAAAATCTCAATTGAATACATCCCCTAAATTCTACTTCCTTCGATGCAATTCGTGACTTAGAGTTCCACTCAGATTGAGGTACTAACATTGACTCAAGCTCAATTGTCTCTCCTTTAGTCACTGCCGGATAAATGGGAAAATTATGAGAACACCCTTTCTTATCTCTTTATAATCTTATATTTTCACCATATCTAGTCACATAGAAAAGTACCTTACCCTTTCCTTGTTATAAATCCTAACTACAAACCTCAATGGGTTGACTCCGTAGTAAAGATATTGGTCTTGAATAGTTTGCTCCTTATCAGGTTCAATGTTCGAATCTCACTAGATGTATTTCCTTAGGGTCACACCTCATTGTAGCCAGTGACTTATCCTGATATGTGATGGGAAATCTCTGAAGGTATATAGCACAGCACAGGTCCTGGGAATTAATCGATGTGCACATAAACTGGATCGGACACCCCGATTACCAAAAAAAATCCTAACCACACAAGTAGCATGTAAAATCTTCCATAAAATAGATGCATTTTATCAATTAGCATAGAAGAAATAGATGGTTTAGAAATAGTCTTTATAAATTAGTAATAAATAAATCCAGTGAAGAAGCTCATAAGTTATGTGATTTGGTGGCAAATGGCTCATAATTTGATTGTAGATTTTATGTTCAAGCCTATGGGTGTATTTCTTGTAAGAGTCTGAGACGGTCGGAAATTTTATATACTCCGCTAAATTTCGAATCAGGCGATCTGACAACGAAATTTTCAATGTTTACAAAAAAAACCAGTGAAAAAGAAATAGATAGTTATAATTTAAAAAGTGATTCAGAAATAAATATGTTAAGAAACGTATATTTATTTTTTATTTTTTATTTTTTATTTTTTGGGTAAAGAATGTCCCATTTGTAGCAGAAAATTCGATTTAGGACTTGGGATTTAGGATCCAGAGATAATTTTACTATAAACTTGGAAGCAACACAGTTACATCTTACAAGGGAGGTTAATTAACGAATGCAACCAGTTTCTCCATTTCCCTCGTACTACATTTTCAATTTTTTGTAAATAACAGTTATTATGTTACAAATCAAAATCACAGGTCACAGGCTTTTACATCTTCACTTCCTTGACAATCTCAGCCAGGAGCCAGCTTCCCTAGTGGAATTCCTAGTGCTTCCATACCAGCAAAAGTAAAAATCAATTCTCCGAAAGCTCTTCAGTCAGGAATGCATTTGACCAAGCAGCTGTAGCACAGTGATAAAGAATGCAGCAATAAGTGCTGAATAATTTTAGTTTAATCCCATGGAGGATGAACCAGGCTCTCGCATAAAAACCAATCAATAGGGGATAACATAAGGAAGAGCGCAAACATCAGCTGACTCTATCCTCGTGGATTCCGCCCAAACTAGTGGTATCTCATCATTCCTTGAAGATGCCGAAGATCCCAACTTGGGCGTCTTTGAGTTAGAATCACTGCTGTGAAATAGCCATTCCTCCCGGTCATCAAAACTGGAACAGTCTTCCATTTTAGGAATCAAAAGTACCTGACTTAGGTATTTGGTATCTGGATGGGGTGGTTTCGTAGATACCTCAGAAATCTGATCAGTTTGCAAAGCTGTTAACTGAGGCCTTGCTGTGGAAACAGATAATGGCTGAGATACAACTACACCATTCAGATACCCATCTTTATTTTCTGCTTTAAGATTATCAATTGCCCCACCTTTATCTGAAGTAAAGAGAGCGGGAGTTTGGCAAGGCTCCAGAACCCTTCCATTCCCAGGTAATGAATAAGAGGATGAAGTAGGTCTTGGCAACTTATTGATCTCTATCAATGGATGTGATAAAGAAGCAGATTTTGGCAACTTATTGCCCTCGGTCAATGGATGCGAAGAAGTGGGTCTTGGCAACTTACTGGGCTTTGTGTCATTAGCTGAGACAAAAATAGTTAAACAGAAAATTGGTTAACAAGATTGATCAGTTTGAACCTGCAACACAAAATTGATCAATAATTGCAATAGGTATCAATTTTCTTCGAAATTCAAGTAAAGGATTTCCAAGATCATGAAATTAAATCAGTAGCAAAAGAATGGTAAATATCGTATTGCGTCAGCGTTATTCCAATAACCATACCCTTATTTCATGTTTTTTCTCTGTGAGTGTGTGTATCCTGTGAGTGCCTCGTGTGTGTGTTGGCCTGGGTTTGCGGATAGTTCTTTTTAATAAAGGAACTCACCATGACAAAATCCATTTGTATCCAACTCCTTCCTTTTCCCGAGAGTTCCCTCACTGATAGCATTCTTATTGCCGTCTTTGGGGAGATGTAATGTCTTCTTATTATCAGTAGCTATGTGGTCATCCTTGACGTCTTTTAATTTATCCCTCTCTATGTTCTTATGTCCACTTTTCATCTTCGCTTTCTCCTCCTTTTTCTTCTCTTTATCCGTCCATTGTTCATTTTTCTCCCTATTGTTGTACTTGCTTTTATCCCCATGCTTATCATCCCCTTCCTTTTGTTTGGTCCTTTCTTTACCTTCCGTTCTGTCCGCAGAATCTTTCTCCAGTGGTTTGGACTTTCCTTCAACTCTCGTTTGAACAGAAAGGTTCCGAACCATGTCATTTCTGGTGAATCTCGCTTCATGCCCAACACCTGTCTCATCCTTCTTCTTTTCCTTCCCTCCATCAAAACTGCCAGTAGACCTGGCCACCACAGTTCCCTCATCCCTTCGTTCCTTGGCAAATTTCTCAGCCAAGTGGTTCCCAATTCCTCTATCTTCATCTCCAACCCTCCTTCCCAATTCCTGCACGAATTTAGAATCCTTGGTATGACCAGCCAGATAACTGTTCTGACTGTACTCTCTGCTGTAACCTGAAAATTGCTTGGGAACTTTTTTCTCACCGGAGTTACTGTTTTTATCTTTGCCTTTTTCCTTCTCCTTCGGAACAAATTTCTCTCCATTGTGACCCTCAGATTTTCCATACACTTTTTTCTCATTCGGGATTTTCTCTCCATCATGACCCTCAGATTTCCCAGAAAGTCTCTTCTCATCTGAGCTGCTATTTTTCCCTTTATCCTCCTCCTTATCCTTCTTTTTGTCCCTATGTTTCTCCTTTTTGTCTTTCTTTTCCCTGTGTTTTTCATCACTTCCATCTTTATCTTTCTTTTCTTTATTTTCTCTCTTCTCTTTATCCTTCTTATGCTTCTTCTCTCTCTGCTTCTCCTGGTAATCATGAGAAAAGATTAAGAGCATTATTTCACACCAAAAGATATACCATTTGTGTTGATGGAACTAAGTTAGAATCCTCTATTCAGAAATGAGTTTTCAAAAGATAAACTCTTCAATTTCTCACAAGGAAAATGAAGAAAAACAAGCAAATTCCTCACTTAGTTGTGACTAAAATAGGAGTAATTCTTTGGTATAGGGTGACGTGATACCACCAATGAATAAGCATATGACATGTGTACTTGAATCAAATATATTTACCATTTATTTAGTAGTTTTTTAATATTTTAGTACGGGTGGCAAGATATAATTTGTTTATTGCATGGGTGATATTGTAAAATTTTCCCTAAAGTAGTTATTAGCTTATAGCACGCATCTCCTATTCTGCACTTTGTTATTATATAGAGTTTGTTAAGGTTGGATCAGGGCGTCCAAGTCGACCCGCCTCGCATCACCCAGATCTGAGGCAGCGTGAGGCGCTGACAAGGCAGTTCATCCACAAAATCGATGTGAAGCGGCTGCCTCGAGGCTCCGGCGACGGCGAGGCGGCTGAGGCACCCCCTCGGTTCGATTTTTAAAACCTTGAATAGGAGCAGACTAATTACTTCATCTGCAACAGTATTCGGACTACAAGTACTATCAACTGTAGATAAAGCATTTCAAATGATTGTAAGAGCAAAAGGGTGAAAGAGTCCAGGGGAAGGGTGTCTCATGATACGTCTACACCAAACAACAGGAAGTACAGCATGCATAGAGAGAATAAAAGGCGCCCCACGGGTCTTAGGACCAAGGAAGCTCAACATTACAACAGATTTTAATCACCCCCTCCACATCCTACAGATTCTAGCTCTTCCAGTCAAATGCTTACCCATTCATTTCTTTGTAAACCCCACAAAATACCTCCAGAAAATTACGATAGAATTCTAAAGCAGAAAATTTACTCATTCAGGAGTCAGATAGAATTCTAAAGCAGAAAATTTACTCATTCAGGAGTCAGATTTACAAGAAATTATGGAATGGGCCATAAACACCACCTTTCCATATTTATAAACTGAATCTTCATTGTCATCCAAAAAATGAGTTTCACTACACACAATGATAGGATGCAAAGAAGACAACCAACATTTAAATGTGAAACCCACATAAACTGTAACATTCCCTCCGTATGAGGAATTCCCGTAACCTCTTCCAATCTATTGGTCGAATTGAGCACAAAAGATAGTAAGGATTCACGTATCAGCCATAGTACTGACTACCTAATATGATTAGAGACAGGCAGCGTAACCACAGCTGGAGTCCATAGAAATAAACAACATAATTAACATGCCAAGATCAAGAACTTCCTTTTCCTCCAATTGAGATTCAACCTAGAAACCAGATCAGACCATCTCAGGGCACACCAATAGTGTCAGACGTAGTTCCTAACAATGGGCTGTTATCAAGTGAATAAATGCTCTAAAGCAAATCTAATACTTTATCTTTACAAAATAAATTATGCGGAAATGGGTAAGCAGTCCACAACAAAAAAAAAATGTCAAGAGGCTCCAAACAGAAATTAACAGACATATTCCATAACAAGGCGCCAGCACAATTATAGAAGCCATTCCAAGGCCATAGTAACCCCAAAACAAGACCCAACCCATGATGTCTTTCTAGATACTAGAGATGAAACCATTTCTAGTTTATAAATGCAACAATATCCAATACCCCAAATATTAAAGTAAGGACCAATTTCACTTAGTCTATTTCTGTAGCTGTGCTTCTTGTAACAGTAGCTAATTCTTGTAAAAGGAAACCCCCTTCAAGATTCGTTTAATACAGGGTTTAACGAAACATAAACCAGCAGGTGAAATCTTCAGTTGATTCCATAAATTGCCAGATACATAATTGATATCTTTACACAATTCAAAAACATGACCTAGTAGGCAAATTAAATGTAGCTTACGAGAAATGAAGAGAAGGGTCTCTACATTTCAAACTGATTGTAGGAGTAATATTGTAATAGTATTGACAATGATGCATTGTCAGCAATGATGAATTGATTAATATGATAATACAAATGAAACGATTGCAGATGAAAAGGTCATTTACATAGCTTGAGGAATGAGATTGAATTTTTACAGTATTAGAGTTAACTCAAGACCTTTTATTAGCTAATTTTTCCAAACGGATTTTTATGCTCACTAACTACAGATACCTTAATTAAGTATGCAATAAGAAGATACTGTAAATCAAAAGAGAAAAGGTCACAACAATCATATGTCATGTTCAAACATGGAAAGGTACTGAATTACTTAGCATGTAGGGGAAAAAACAAAACAATGAAATATCTTTTTTTTATGTACAAAAGGTTTCTTAATAATGCTGATGCACAATGCTCGAAATCTAATGCTGAATTAATTATAAAATCCCACGAGGGAATAGCTAAACAGATATTTTAGGATACACAATAAGAGTCATCAATGAATCATTTCCTGACCATCTATATTAGGTAACAAATCCTACTCTGCCCTTTCAACTCATTGATATCTCTGACAGCACCAAAAATTCCCTCTCAACTTCCTTCTTCCAAGCATAGACAAGTACCATTGAATTTAATCATAAAGAGCAAATCAATAGATTCAATAAATTATAAATGGCATTCAATTTCATCAAAAGATTGTACTTTGATATCCGTGTTCCGCAACTGATAATTAAGTATGAGAAAAGTGGATGAACCTTTTTTAGTAAGCCTGGATCGTCAGTCCTAGCCTTCTTTTCATACCCTGGTGGCGGGAATGGAAAGCAACGCGACATAGCACAGAGTGCCAGAGTAAAAAACCCAAATGTCTTTGACAAACAAAAATTCTTGAATTACTTTCCAGTAGCGCTGTTCCGAGAAAGAACCGGACCAGTAACTATGCTCCTGTCCATGCACCATATCCCCACATTTATTTCCAGCTTCAATAATCCTTCATAAGCTTTTTGGTCAAACCAACAGCTACAAATTTCAAATGCCACCGACCTTTAGTCTCCTTTAAATCAAAGGTACACACAAGTCAAGCAGATTTCACTGGAATATAACTTCAAAACATAAACACTCACTAGAGTACCACGTAATCAACACTAATACTAAAAATCACACTACACTAGTTCAAGAATGCAGAATCCCAAGGATTGCACAAAAGTTGCTCTTCGTTCAAGAAATTCGCTCAACCTATGTCAGTCCAAATGATTTCTTGAGAAACAAAAAGATTCTTCTACAATCTAATCTTCTCCGTTGCCTTCTTAAACAATAAAGAACCATCACCTCCTCCCTGTAATCAAACCCTAATAACAAAAACATCCCCTAGTTAAGATCAGCACACACAAATTAGCCAAAAGCCCCGATACCTGATTGGTAGAAACAGCTAAAGTTTTCCAATTCTTGATCACAGCCTACACAATTCAATACATGCAATCCTCTTCCATGAGCAAAGCAAACAATGCACAATCAACATTAACCCAAGCAACTTCAAACCCAAAAAAAATCAATTCCAGAACAGTCAAATCCACAGCCCCTCCAATCTCTCCAAAGATCCAAGCTCATGCCCATTCTATGTTATCCCAATCCCTAATAAGTCCAAAGAAGTTCCTGATTATGATCCAATGAAACCCTAATAACATTTCAGCAATCAGAACTTGCTAAGCAAATATTACCTATAATTCCAATCCAAACAAAAAAAACAGTGAATTAATTTAAACCCAATAGCCCAAAAAAAACAACTTTAAGGGAATCATAATAATAACAAAACACTTTTCTTCATTACCTACGACCAAATGGGTATCTGATTCAAAGATTGTATGTGAAAAAAAAAAATTAATAAAAATAAAAAGGAAGTGAGGCAACAAAAAAAAATGGTAGAGTGAGATTACCTTGTCCGCTACAAAAGATGAACAAATTTTGTAGAAGGACAAGATCTCTAAATCAGATATTGAGAATTGAACAAGTGATTATGAACGAACGAACAAGAAGCAAGAGTGATGAGTTTATGTGTGTGTTCCTACTGATTTTTATTTTTAATTTTTTTTTTTTTTGCCTGATTTTAATGTTGTGAATGATGACTGTAATTTTTTTGTTCGAGTGTTTTTCAGAGAAAGAGAGAGCTTCTGAGTGGGTTTTTTTTTGGGGCCTGTGATGTTCGGAAGTTACACGCGACGCCAGAATGAATAAGAGAAAAGGGTAATAAGAAGATTGAATTTTTCTTTCTTTCTTTGTTTCTTTTTTTCAAAAGGATAAAATGGATTGTTCGTGATAAAAATAAATAAATAATAAAAACATTAATATGACATTTCATCTGTTCATCATGTAAATTTTGAAGTAAAATAGTTTTCAAAATGAGATTTTGATGTCTCTAAGGGCTACAACGCGGTTTGAGATTTATGATATTGTCTTTAAAATTTTAGATTTAAGTCATAGATAATACTATTGTAAAAGTCTGGAATAACAGCGATTTAATCACATTTTCATATAGATAATGTGGGTTTCTCCGATATTTCAAAAAAAAATAATTTTGATGTTTGAACTGTATCTTAGCATGATTAGATATGGGGTAGGGTTTTGTTTTTCACCTTTTCCATACGAGGACCAATTTTTCTTGTACCGAACTCATTTGAGAATTCGAATATGTAAAATTCATGTTCGAGTTGGGTTAAATCTTACATGATCATGGTATCTAAAATATAAAAATAAATAATTAGTCTCTCAAGAAAATTTGGGTTTCATATTTTACATCAAGTTGCTGGATTATATTTACAACGGACCTGATCGAACTCTGCCCGAACTATTCAAGCTTTTTTAAGTATAATTATCATCTCTAATCATAACAATAATATTTTGATACAATTAAGAATGTTCTTACTTGAGTAAACTAACTCAATTCTTAATTTTAATGATTTGATTTTTTTTTTTTTGCCAAAAGAATATCTATATTCTTATACACCATTTAATGTATAGTTTGGTGAGCTTATAATATAACATATAAATTAATGTTTAAATGATATATCAAATAAATAATTAACAGTAATTTATACTCTCACAAATTTATAAATTCACAACATGAAAATTGTTTGTATACGTTATCTTATATTTTACCTTTTTTTTTATATAATTTATAGACTAGTTTATATCATCAATATAATATTCTATATAAAATTGGCCTTTTATTGGATATTATCATAGTTTAATTCGGATAAAATACTGAATTTTGTTTATTAATAAAAATTATAAAATATCATGCTTTTACTAATTTATAAATTAATTTTCCAATTTAAAGAAATGTTAAATTTTCTAATATTCTTCATTGTGTAGATTGATTATCGTCCTCAATAGACGTGACTTTGTGGTATATGGTTCAAGATTTGACATATAAATTAAGAGTTCGAATCCATATATGTATTTTTTATAAAAACCTTAGATATCTGGAGTTTTACATACTCGATTTAAACTTATATCTGATGATTTAATGGTGTGATTTCCAACGTTTCGGAAATAAAAAATGGATTGATTTTCGGGCGCTAATGAGTTTCACATAGAAGCCATTTGCCAAAGCACGTCGTTAGGTTCTCAAGCCATCTAATGACGAGTGCAGAATAGCCACGTGGCACAACCCCATCAAAATGTAGAGACACGTGTTGCTCTGTCACTTCTCCTAAGGCTAAGAGTTAGATTAGATAATTAATTAATTAATTAATCAAATCCATGTGAGGGGTTGTGTTTTTGCTTTGCAAATCATGTGATATGCTAGTCCCTAAGGGTGTGGTTTGGTGGTGTAGGGTACATGATCTCACCTTGAGGTTGTGGGTTCGAATCCAGGGGGTGTACTTCTTGTAAGAGCCTGGGACAACCGGTGGTTTTACATGCGCCGCGGCCCATAATGGGTGGTTTGATGGCGGGGTTCCATCGTTTCCCAAAAAAAAAATAAAAAATTCATGTGATATGCCATCGCTATGAAGAGGCCTTTCACACGATTTATTTTGTTTTAAAAGCAGACGCCAATTATTTGTTTCCCTCATTTGAGTTTTAAAGAAAACTTTGATTTAAAGCTAAAAATATACGATTATGGATAATCGTTGAGTTGGAAATCTATAGAGATATGAGATTTATATCAATTGTACTAACGATGAAAAATCATTTCGAATTTAATATTAAATTTTAAATCGAGACAATCTTTGTGGAAAAATCATTTCGAATTTAATATTGATTTTTAAATCGAGATAATCTTCATCATAAATTATGATCGGAATCTTTAATAAAAATGAAAATTTGTCTCTAAATACTCCCAATAATATGAAATTTTCATCCATAAAATAACAATAGCAACTATACATTAGTGTTTAAAGAAAAAGTATTTATGTCATTGAGGGGTGTAATCTAGTGATTTGAATTTGGGACCTTGAAATTTGAAAATGTCATATGTTCAAGTTATAAATAGCACCCTTGTAAGAATATAAAATAATATTGATTTGTTCATGCATCTATATCGGAGTATAATAATCCTGATATGTATAACGTGAGTTTCTTCGATATTTAAAAAAAAAATCTACTATACTATTTTATACTTTTGAGTATGCCAGATGTGCAGGTTAATTCCGATAAAGATGTTTAAATAATTTTTGAAACAAAAAATATTATGTGTAATAATTTTAGTTCAAATATCAAATATGATTATGATTTCCAATAAACAAATTTATTTTTGGAACTTAGACAACAATCACTGGTATTTGCTTAGTAATTAACAAATTCAAAATGAAAAAGAAAAAAATCAATATTGAAAAATCAATTTCACCTAAAACAAAATTAGCCCACGAGATATTTAAACAAAATCTAATTAAAAGATTGAACTCACTCTTCCATTAGCAGCTGTTGAGAAAAATTTTATAATAGATTGATTAGTTTTACTTTCATTATTTCGTTTTCAAACTGTTTTATATAACACAGGAACCGAACTGAATCGGTGATCGAATCTAATCTCAGTATAATATTTATAGATTAGCTTATATTATCAATCAATATTTTATATTAAACGGTACATAATAGGAACCACAAAATAACTAAAGATCTTGTAATTAAAGAGAGGAAGAGGGCAACGAAAGCATAAAATAAGTGTGTGGCAACAGAACCATAAATTTGATCGCGATATTATATATTTAGCACGCAAATACACGTAACGTTCATAATACAGTGATTATTAGTCGGATGTCGAACCCACGATGATTTAATATTTATCTTATTATTACTGCCACTAACTCACTTAACTTAAACTAAACTATTGGTTGAGAAATTTTTTTGATGAAATTAAATAACTATAAAAATAAATAAAGACAAATAACAACTTTCGAAAAAATCTTATAAGATAGAAAACCTAAGGTTGCAACTAGGGATGGCAACGGGCCGGGCTCGGGCCGGCAAAAATAAATAAATTAGGCCCAAGTCCGGGAAAAGCCCGGCCCGGCCCCGATTTTTTATTATAAAAAATATAAAAATTATTATAAAAATATATATTATATAAATAAAAAAATTTAATTATTTATTTTAAGTCGGGCCGGGCTGGACCCGGGCTTTTTTGGGTGAACCCGACCAGCCCGGATTTTGACGCCCGACCCGGGCTTTTTTGCCATGTATAATTGCAACCTCACATAAGCATACATATAATAAATTCAGACAATTTTCATTCATTTGGGTTGTTGTTACTGATTATTAACTTATAACACTAAATTATTCACAAGTATTTTTCGATGATTAAGTGAAGATATTTAGAATAAATCAATTAACTATATGTCTACGTTAATTAAATTAAATCGAATTTATTAAGGTTAGGTTCTAATATTTGCTATGTATGCCCTTTAAATATATATATATATCCTGCAATGAAATATATTAAACGAATGAATCACACGTCATTATTCTCACGGTCAACCCAAATTTCCACTGTCGAGTTTCTAAAGATTTACCAATAATATTCTATTATTGGTCAAACAAATAAAATAAGCGTCAAATCACGTAAAATAATCAATAATCAATAGCAAACCTAAAATAATAGAAATATGCAAATAAACTAATTAAACATGCTTGAGATTCATTACAACCATACATTTAATGAATTAACTACTCATAATATTCAATAACAATAAGCTAATCATTAATTTAAGGCAAATAACGTATAAAAAATAAAACTAGAGAGAAAATGGAAAAAAAAAAAACTATCGTTTACAGTCTTTAACTTCGAACTCCAACTATGATTAATGCATTCGTTATTACCTTGCTTTATGAGTTATTATATGCTGTGGGACTCCACAATTGTGCTATACTGATATGAGACTTCATTTTAGATTTTTGGACGAAATTATGCTCATATAGGAGGTATATTGGATGTTTTCTTGTTACAAATCAGATTTTTGGCAAAATTGGGATTGATTTGCAATGTTGCGACGCTCGTGGAGCGTATTGCAATGCTCACTCTTATTTTATGCGTGTCCCGACGCGCGAAACCCAGCGTCATGACGCCCATGCTTTGCTCTCCGTCTTAATTTGCCTAATGTGCGCGTCTCGACGCGCGACTAATGTTGGGGCGCACGTTTTGACTCTGAAAATTTTCTAATTTTTTATGTATCTTGTTATTCTCATCCCTAATTAAATCCATTGAGTCGTGATATTATTTTCGACCTGTAAAACACACCCAAACACATCAATGCACTCATAAGTACTAAGATCACCAACAAAATATTAATACAAATGGTGGGAAATATATGGCTATTAATCGCTCATCACACCCCCCAAACTCAATATTTTACTCATTATCGAGCAAAAACAAATAAAAACAAAATAAATTAACCTAAGCCACTTTCGTATGGATCGCAGTTGTGTTTAGCTATGTAACAAGCATGTAAACTCTTATGCGACCTTAGTGGACGAGTTATAGTCTCGTGAGGTGAGGGCTTACAACAATGATACCCACAAGCGTCATTCAACACACGCATGCAATCAAGCAAAAATACAAAAACATAAAATAAAAAATATAACTTACAAAGTCATGGGAGTTACACACAATATTATCATCAGATAATGCCCCGAAACCTAAAAATATGCAAAGTACCAAGCACAACTCAAATCTAAATTATCAAATAAACCATCAAAGTAAAACTCAAGTGTGTATGTGAAAAAGTCTAGTCACGTCTCGATTTCTAAACAAGTCAACTTGGTGTTTTCATTTCAAAAGTTGGCATCTGATGGGTCATATCAAACTATATATCTCAAAATTGTATGTGTTTGTATTTCTTTGGTTAGTAAGGTATTTTTTTCTTTTAGCACACCTACCATTTAAAGTAACATTTCTCATCATTGTAGTCTTGATACTCGCCCATGAGTAGATTTAAGTTATCGGTTATATGTGGTTTAACTTCATTTTTTTCTTATTTTTTCATTCATCAATCTTTTTTTCCTCTTTTTTGTCCATTCATTATTGTTTCTTTCAATCATACCATACATCATAACACTGGTAAATCGAGATAGACATTTAAGGGGGTATTGAATGGAAGAATATACTGTCATAATGTCTCGTATGATGTTTGACTTTAAATGGTTGAGTCATTATGTCAACCTTATGGGCGGTATCCATGATGTTAATTTCCCCATATCGCGATGTGTCATCTTGTGTCACAAGATTTTCAATAAGCTCTCGCAACTACTCATGCCTAACTCATTATTCCACCACGTCCTCATATATGCACCTTCAAATTTTTTCGTCTAGCTTTTTATCAGACATATGCACAATTCATGTTCCAAGATCTTGACAGAATATCTCATTCTCTATATACGGCTACGCCTCTGTTTAGATGACGGTATCACTGTGAGTTTATTGATTTCATGGGTCTTCTTCAGTGTCACCTGACCGTGTCCATTGAGATACGCAGCTCTGATTGTTGGCTATTTGTCTTATTTGATCTTCCAATATTTTCAAATATACGACTTAGCTTTGTACCATTACTTCCCATCTAACTATATTATTTGCGTTTTCCTTGTTCAGCTCAGTAACAAGCTTGTTCAACTCGGTCGCGGACACAAGCGGTTCCTCCACGGATGGTTTTAATTCTTGAGGAAATTTTTGATTTTGTGGTGTGTATAACGGATATAATGATTAATGGGGATAAATTATTATATTATTCAATGATATTAAAAATTGTATTGTTGGCTAGTAAATCAGTTTGTTTTAGAGAAATTATTATCCTTGGGCATCTATAAACTTAAAAATATTAAATTTAAATAACTAAAATAATTCTCTCTATGTGTTGATGGTGTTTTTAAGTACTATGATATTTAAGTAGTACGGCATGGGTAAAATGGTAATTCCCTTATTAATCGAAATCATTAATGTCGACCCGACCACATGAGTGAGGAGCCGAGCACTTTATGATCGGTAACCGAGCACTTGGATTCAGATGACCGGGATATTTAAGTAGTACGGCATGGGTAAAATGGTAATTCCCTTATTAATCGAAATCATTAATGTCGACCCGACCACATGAGTGAGGAGCCGAGCACTTTATGATCGGTAACCGAGCACTTGGATTCAGATGACCGGGCATTATCAGATCGACATCAATATTCTCAGTACAAAAGACTATCATGACCGACCACATGAAGACCAGGAATATGGCGGGATATGCTCCAGAGGATAAGTTATCCTACTTTCATTGGGAAAACTGATGAGTCAGAGTCCTAGTAGGATAAAGAAAGTAAATGTAGTTATAATTAGGAATCCTTATGGGAAAATGGAATAGTTTTGACTAGGATTCTTTATGGGAAAAGGAAATTGTTTCAACTAGGAAATTCTTGTACAAATAGGAATATGATTTCTACACTATTATAAATAGAAGGGTAGAGTGTGCATAAAGAGGGAGAGGTGGAAAGGGAAGAGATCATTGAGATTATGGAGAGCATTGAAAGGAAGAAAAAAGTGGAGATCAAGATCATTATCGTGAGACTTGTAAACAAAAGAGAGAGCTGAGAAGCGTGTTTTGAGTAATAAAAGTATCATCATTTTTGTGCCCGTGGACGTAGGTCGGACCAAGATCCACCGAACCACGTTAAATCTCCTTGTCGATTGGTGCATTTATCTGTCTTTTGCTAAATTTGCTTTTGGTCCCCCATAACCAAACAAATTCACTATTGAGGGAGGATTAGTTTCGGGAGTGATATTCCCATATTGCCCCTGAGACCAAAATCAACCGTCAACAGTTGGCGCCGTCTGTGGGGAATCCAACAAAAAACAGCTCGCGTAGTAAGATGATGGCAGAAGATGGAAATCACCGATCGTCAGGGATTTCACCAGATAGTTCGGGAAATCCAGGATAAAGGTCTGTTGGCCGAGCCTAATTTGAGGAGGTTCCCGATTGAGGAGGGAAATAGTAGGGCATACTATATCTACCATAACGTAAGGGGACATGCCACGAATGGGTGCAGAGACCTGCGAGAGCAGGTGGAAGACTTGGTGAAAGAAGGTTATCTCAGTGTGTACATAGACCATTCGGTTTTTGAGGTCGACCAAGTTGATAGCGGAAGTCATCCGGTTGGAAGCGTGGAATGCTGAGATGCAGAGAGGATGTATTAAAAAGAGTTTTGCTTGTAGTGACCCTTGTAGAGTTGCAAGAAAGGCAACGAATCCCAAAAAGGTGAGTAAGACATCTTCCATCTTGGGTTGACATTTGATTATGTTTGTTTGTTATGGCTCACACAATGGTTTTGATATTTGTTTTACGGCTCGGGTCTGCTCTTGTACCGCCGAGACCGGTGTCTCTTTCCGGCTCGGGTCTGCTCTTGTACCGCCGAGACCGGTGTCTCTTTCCGGCTCGGGTCTGCTCTTGTACCGCCGAGACCGGTGTCTCTTTCCGGCTCGGGTCTACTCTTGTACCGCCGAGACCGATGTTTCTTTCCGGCTCGGGTCTGCTCTTGTACCGCCGAGATCGATGTTTCATGTTTATTTCCGGCTCAGGTCTGCTCTTGTACAGCCGAGACCGATGTTTCTTTCCGACTCGGGTCTGCTCTGTACCGCCGAGATCGATGTTTATTCCCGGCTCGGGTCTGCTCTTGTACCGCCGAGATCGATATTTCTTTCCGGCTCGGGTCTGCTCTTGTACCGCCGAGACCGATGTTTCTTTCCGACTCGGGTCTGCTCTTGTACCGCCGAGATCGATGTTTATTTCCGGCTCGGGTCTGCTATTGTACCGCCGAGATCGATGTTTCTTTCCAGCTCGGGTCTGCTCTTGTACCGCCGAGATCATTGTTTGTTTCGGCTCGGGGCTGGATTTCGTTCCGCCGAGGCCACTTGTTTATTCAGCTCGGGGCTGGATTTCGTTCCGCCGAGGCCGCTTGGTTATTCGGCTCGGGGCTGGATTTCGTTCCGTCGAGACCTTATGGTTATTCAGCTCGGGGTCGGGTTACGTCCCACCGAGTCGACTTCTTTGGACTGAGGATGTAACATTCCCCCAGAGCCAAGTCTTTCTTTTAGCTCGGGGTCGGGTTACGTCCCACCGAGTCGGCTTCTTTGGACTGGGGATGGTAATATTTCCCCAGAGCCAAGTTTTTCTTTCAGCTCGGGGTCGGGTTACGTCCCACCGACTCGGTTTCTTTGGACTGGGGATGTAACATTCCCCCAGTGCCAAATCTTTCTTTCAGCTCGGGATCGGGTTACGTCCCACCGAGTCTGCTTCTTTGGACTGGGGATGTAACATTCCCCCAGTGCCAAGTCTTTCTTTTAGCTCGGGGTCGGGTTACGTCCCACCGAGTCGGTTTCTTTGGACCAGGGATGTAACATTCCCTCAGTGCCAAGTCTTTCTTTTAGCTCGGGGTCGGGTTGTGTCCCACCGAGTCGGCTTCTTTGGACTGGGGATGTAACATTCCCCCAGAGCCAACTCTTTCTTTTAGCTCGGGGTTGGGTTACGTCCCACTGAGTCGGCCTCTATTAGTCTGGGGAGGTGACATTCCCCAAAGCCAAATGTTCTTCTCAGCTCGGGGTCGGGTTACGTCCCACCGAGTCGATTGTCATCATCATAAGGGCAAATCATTTGTTCCACGGGTAGATATCAGGATCCTCGTTGACTGAGCACATGAAGATGTCAGGAAGGACCAGATTTGCACCCAATACGTTTTTCTTTGCGGTTCATGGAGTGACCACTGACGGATTTATCGGCACACCATCTTTTTTTATAGTTCTCGGCATCAACTCGCAAACTCGTTGTTACCGAGAACTAGGGGATAGCTGTTGATGGTGTTTTTAAGCACTATGATATTTAAGTAGTACGGCATGGGTAAAATGGTAATTCCCTTCTTAATCGAAATCATTAATGTCGACCCGACCACATGAGTGAGGAGCCGAGCACTTTATGATCGGTAACCGAGCACTTGGATTCAGATGACCGGGCATTATCAGATCGACATCAATATTCTCAGTACAAAAGACTATCATGACCGACCACATGAAGACCGGGAATATGGCGGGATATGCTCCAGAGGATAAGTTATCCTACTTTCATTGGGAAAACTGATGAGTCAGAGTCCTAGTAGGATAAAGAAAGTAAATGTAGTTATAATTAGGAATCCTTATGGGAAAGGGAATAGTTTTGACTATGATTCTTTATGGGAAAGGGAAATTGTTTCAATTAGGAAATTCTTGTACAAATAGGAATATGATTTCTACACTATTATAAATAGAAGGGTAGAGTGTGCATAAAGAGGGAGAGGTGGAAAGGGAAGAGATCATTGAGATTATGGAGAGCATTGAAAGGAAGAAAAAAGTGGAGATCAAGATCATTATTGTGAGACTTGTAAACAAAAGAGAGAGCTGAGAAGCGTGTTTTGAGTAATAAAAGTATCATCATTTTTGTGCCCGTGGACGTAGGTCGGACCAAGATCCACCGAACCACGTTAAATCTCCTTGTCGATTGGTGCATTTATCTGTCTTTTGCTAAATTTGCTTTTGGTCCCCCATAACCAAACAAATTCACTATTGAGGGAGGATTAGTTTCGGGAGTGATATTCCCATATTACCCCTGAGACCAAAATCAGCCGTCAAGACTATGAATAAATGAATTCACCATCTAGGACAAAACTACCGTTTTCTTATTCCTCCAAACTTGTCAATTTTTTTTTCTCGCGTTTTTTTGTTTCTTCTAAAAAATTACATTAGTTGTCATTTTTCTTGGCTTTGGGCTGCTGAAGGTAGCATCTTGCTGTCTTTAAATGAAATGGCAGAGATTTTTTTTTTTTTTTTTTTTTTTAATTTTGTAATCGGAGTGTCCGGGTCAGTTTATACACATCTCAATTAATATTCGGGACCTATATTTCATGTCTTTAGAAGTTTTTCAGTATAGATCACCATAAGTCCCTGACTTTTTATACGAGGAGGGATGATCATAAAGAAATACATATAGTGAGATTCAAATTTTAAATCCGTTAAAGTTTAAAATATTTACCACTAAGACAATCCTTGTAATTAAATGACAGAGAATCGCAAGCGTTAAATTTTTTATTTTCAAAAAAAATTTGCGATACTTGCAACGGGTGTCGTAAAACTATTAAAAAATTGACAGCAATTCATTGCCATAAAGTTTCATGGTAGCGATAGAGATTTAATTTATATCCAAAAAAGGTGTATTTACTCTATAGGGAAAAAAAATTAATGTCCAGATTAGATTAAAATATTTTTAAATTGTCCAAAAATGATAATTTCCCATTACTGATTTTTTTCGAAATATTTATTTGATACCATAAACTCATTTATGTTTTCATGCTAATAAATCATTCAACTTATCAATGCTATTGATTCATGATGTTGTGATTAGATTTGAGTTGTGCTATTATTATGAGTTATGTTAAGTTATTAATTGTGCACATAAATATATTTTACAAAATTTTAAATAAATTAATAGATAATTTTGTTTAATGTAAAAAATATTTTGAACAATGGGTTATTTATGAGTCGTTTAGATAATAATAATAAAAAAATTAAATTATCAACCTCATTTAATTAATTAATTTTATTATTTACTCTGTGTTAATTTATAAAAGAGAGTAGGGTTGGGAAATGAGCCAAATTTTGAAAAATTCATCAATAAATTCAACTATTATTTGTTAATATTTTCAAATTATAGAAAAAACACAATTTATTAAATTTTGAATTTATATTTTTATTATGTTTTTCAGATAAAAAATACTTGAAATATGATTGAGTTTTTTTATAGGGGTGGCAAAATGAATCAACGAATCGAATTTGTATCGAATCCTAAATAAATCGAATCAAAATGTGATGGATTCGTATTCGATTCGTTTATTAACCGAATCTTAATATCATGATTCGTATTCGATTCGTTTATTTGTTTAGTCATGATATTATTTAATAAAATAATTTATCACATTTGATTTCCAGTAATTATTCATAAATATATACATATGAAATATGTAATTAATATATTTACTAAAAATACATCACTAAATATCGAAAATATTATTTTTTATATGGTAATTACCTATAATTTCTCGAATCTTAATTGAAAATTAACAAGAACTAGTAAATAAAAATAATAAAACGAATAAACGAATCAATGAGCTTAAATTCGTATTCGATTCATATAATGAGTTAATCGAATCGAATTGACCCATTTATTAAACGAATTCATTTTTTCAAACTCATATTCGCTTTAAAGCAAATCGAATCGAACAAATAAACTAATCACGACCTAAATTATCACCCATAGTTTTTGAAAATATTGCATAAATTAATGTGGTGAGGCTACTCCCACCCAAAAATATCTCATCTATGCGGCGGCAATTATCTAGACTCGGCTACAAAATAAATAGCAAAAACTACAAAAAGTCAGAAACCATACAGCCGCACTGGATTAAAACCCGCGTCTTTCACAACTACTATATAAAAGGCCTTAAAACCCTAGCCGCTTCATTAAACATTAAAACCCTAGTCATTTCTCGGTATGTTTATTGGCTTTACGGCGTCGTATTTCTGTTCTGTTGGTATCTCTTTCTGTTCTGTGATATTTTTTGATTTATTTGGATACTGTTTTTTAGATTTATGCATAGTTTTAGTTCTTCATTTTTATGGTTCTGGGTTTGTTTGTTTGTTTTTTTAAAAATCTGGATATAATGTTTAATTAATGGATTTTATGAGTTATTAAATCATAACATAATGATTTGGATTTTGGAGTTTTTTTTTTTGATTTAACGTTTGTATGTGGCTGATTTGTTTTAGTTAAATTAAATTGTTCATTTGGGATTAAAACCCTAGCTGCTTCATTCAAGCATTTAGACCTTAGTCATTTCTCTGTATGTTTATTGGCTTTACTTCATAGTTTTAGTTCTTCATTTTTATGGTTCTGGGTTTGTTTTTACCTGAAGAATATGAATTTTTTTTATGCTACTAGTTAATGGGGAGGGATTTTTTTATGAGTTATTAAATCATAACATAATGATTTGGAGTTTGTTTTTTGTTTTAGTTTTTTTTTTTTTTAAATGTTTGTATGTGGTTGATTTATTTAGTTAAATTAAATTGTTCATTTGGGATTATTAGATTAATTTTTTTTTTGTTGCTTCAGTGTTGACAGTCAAAAAACATAATGGCATTTTGTGGTAAACTTGGGATGCTAGTCAGGCAGAATGGCCGGGCTCCGTTGGCATCTATGCTTAACTCTGTTCGATACATGTCAGAAACACAAACTAATCTTTTTATTGGAGGTATTCATATATTTTCCCAAGAATAAGCTTGATTTTGGTTGGATATTCATTTAACTGTTTTGTTATATTGTTTTTTTTTAAAAAAAAAAAAAAACTGTCATCTTTGATTTTAGGACTATCATTTGGGGTTGATGACCGTTCTCTAAAGGAAGCATTTTCTGGCTTTGGCGATGTTATTCAAGGTATACCTAGTCTAAATTTATTGCAGTTATTAAGTCATTGTATTTATTTTACTTGTATTTTCCAATTCTTGGCTTTTATTTTTAAGTGTTTAGGTGTGTTAAATTAAATCTCTGCTTTATTTTTATTTTTTTTTAAATCAAATTGTTCTATTATTGTTATACTGCGAACCTTATAAGGACAGTAGCTTATAATTGTATGTTTTGTCTTCTCTTCCCCTCCTATTTCTTCTGTGTTTTATATCATGTTTGGTTGTGTTGTTGGGTTATGCCTTCTCATTCTCAGTGGTTGATTACTTGATTTGGTTCTCAGCAAAGGTAATTGTCGATAGAGACACTGGGAGATCAAGAGGTTTTGGGTTCGTTAACTTCGCCAGTAGTGAATCTGCCAACTCTGCTATGTCTTCAATGGATGGCCAGGTCATATACTTAGATGTGAAAGACATTGAACGTTTGCCTAAATTGAATTAATTTGTTGACTATTGTGCCTGCTATTTCAGGAGCTAAATGGGAGAGTCATTCGTGTGAGTTTTGCTTCTGAGAAACCTAGTTATCCTCGGTCTTATGGCGGCAACAACTATGGAGGAGGGAATGATGGTTATTAAGCGGTTTCTGTTTTATTATTGGGCCAAATCTTGTGGTGGTTAACTATGAATTAGAGTCTCCTGTTTCTCTTAAGATGCAAGTTTAGAAAAAATGACTGTGTGATATTGTTTTCAATTATCAGACTTGTTCTTATTACCCTATCATGTACCTTGCCGTTTCTGAGGTTTGAGAGGTTCTGTCGTAGGAAAATTGGGAAAAAAAAATAGAAAAATAACTTTAATATATGGGTTTATTGGGTTCTTTTTTTATCACTAAAATAAATAAGAAATGAAATGAAATGCAAATTAGGATATGGGTGCTTAAAATTTTACAAAAAAGTAGGACCCTTAGGACAAACCATTAGGTAATGTCTACGTCGCCTACCTTTAAGACAAACCATTAGGTAACTCCAATGCACGATATGGTCCTATGATATTTTTAGATGGTATGAGAAAACTGCTTTTGCAATTTAATTAACCTCTTAAAGGGAGCGGTTAGGTCTTAAATTTGATCCTAATTTTGGGATTTTAAATTTAGATAAATATTAATATCTATTTGTATATTTTTTTTTCTTAACGGTAGGTTTCATTTTAAAAACTCGCTTACGACTCTATAAAATTTAAAACATCTCAACGCCTCCTTACTTCAAGGTCCTTGGATTGTTTGGGATGACATTAATGGTCTGTTTATGCGTGTGTGCAAGTAAGTTTTTTTTCATAAATATGGAAGGAGATTTGAATTTGAGCAGAGCACAAGTTTTAGATTTTGGGTAATTATTGAAACTTATTGGTTTTTCGCACGTGGGCAACATTTCTTGTCCTAGGTGGCTTAAATCATCATTCGAGATGCCCATTTTAGCATATGTTAATATTTTTCTATCATTTTATATATATATATATATATAAGAATATTCACAAATTCTATATTAAGACTATATTGTATAACATAATAGAAAATTATTATTATGTTCTCATATAAAAATATATTTAAGTTATTATAGGAAAACTAATATATCTTGTATTATTCTACTGTTTAATATAATTGATTATAATATTAAAATAATCCAACTTAATCAAATTACCCAATCGAATGAAATTCGACCAAGAAAAACAAATGGTTTGGAAACCGAACTCATTCCGAAATGTTCACTCCTAACTGACGTTTCTTCATCCGAAAATTATATTATGTGCCGGTGTATATGTCCTTCTCTCTCACAGCAGGCGGGCCCCACACAGTTGTGGGGCCCGCCTGCTGTGAGAGAGAGAAGACATATACACCCGGCACATGATATATCACATCTTCTTCATCAATGGCGAGTGCAGAATAGCCACGTGGCACAACTCCATCAAAATGTTGAGACACGTGTTGCTTTGTCACTTCTCCTAAGGCTAAGAGTTAAAATTATAAATTTAAATAACAATTAATTAATTAAATCCATGTGAGGAGTTGTGTTTTTGCTTTGCAAATCATGATATGCCATCGCTATGCAGAGGCCTTTCACATGATTTATTTTGTTTCCCTCATTTTAGTTTTAAAGAAAGCTTTGATTTAAAGCTAAAATTATACGATGATGGAATATGCATGATAGTAGAGTTGATAATCTGTCAAGGATATTTTGGGATTTGTAAATTTCAATTCTGTATCGATTGTGTTAAATACGAAAAATCATTATGAATTCGATAATGATTTTTATATCAAGATAATTTTCGTCCTATATTATGATCGAAATACTTAATAAAAATAAAAATTTGTCTCCAAACACATCCCATTAATATGAAATTTCGATCTCATCCATAAATAACAATAACTATTACATAAGTGTTTAAAATAAAAGTATTTACCATATTTTATATCCTACAAGGCACTGACGTGGCGAGGCTAAAGGAGGAGAAAATTTTGGTGCAACAGTGGTACCACATCATCCATGCAACAAGCCAATCATCATTTGTCATGCGTGCTAAAAAGTCAAAAAACAACTAAAAAATAGGAAGAAAATTAAATATGTTATTTTTTAATTGTTGGTGGTACCACGTCATCCATAATTGGTTCAGTTATCAATTTGGAAACTACAACCATATTTTTCTCAATAGATAAAAATTTATTCATCAGATTTGGGCTTGACTGCCTCATTTGTAAGGGTGACAGAAAAGCCAGGACCCGGTCCGGCTTGCCTGGGCTTTGGCCTGGAAAAAAAAAATCCGGGACGGGCCGGGCCCGGGCCAAAACTAAAAATATATATATATATAAGAATATTCACAAATTCTATATTAAGACTATATTGTATAACATAATATAAAATTATTATTATGTTCTCATATAAAAATATATTTAAGTTATTATAGGACGTTTTCGTAAATTAATATATCTTGTATTATTCTACTGTTTAATATAATTGATTATAATATTCAAATATAATCCAACTTAATCAAATTATCCAATCGAATTGAAATTCGACCAAGAAAAACAAATGGTTTGGAAACCGAACTCAACCCGAAATGTTCACTCCTAACTGACGTTTCTTCATCCGAAAATATATTATGTGCCGGGTGTATATGCCTTCTCTCTCACAGCAGGCGGGCGGGCCCGCCTGCTGTGAGAGAGAAGACATATACACCCGACACATGATATACCACATCTTCTTCATCAATGGCGAGTGCAGAATAGCCACGTGGCACAACTCCATCAAAATGTTGAGACACGTGTTGCTTTGTCACTTCTCCTAAGGCTAAGAGTTAAAATTATAAATTTAAATAACAATTAATTAATTAAATCCATGTGAGGAGTTGTGTTTTTGCTTTGCAAATCATGATATGCCATCGCTATGCAGAGGCCTTTCACATGATTTATTTTGTTTCCCTCATTTTAGTTTTAAAGAAAGCTTTGATTTAAAGCTAAAATATATACGATGATGGAATATGCATGATAGTAGAGTTGATAATCTGTCAAGGATATTTTGGGATTTGTAAATTTCAATTCTGTATCGATTGTGTTAAATACGGAAAATCATTATGAATTCGATAATGATTTTTATATCAAGATAATTTTCGTCCTATATTATGATCGAAATACTTAATAAAAATAAAAATTTGTCTCCAAACACATCCCATTAATATGAAATTTCGATCTCATCCATAAATAACAATAACTATTACATAAGTGTTTAAAATAAAAGTATTTACCATATTTTATATCCTACAAGGCATTGACGTGGCGAGGCTAAAGCAGGAGAAAATTTTGGTGCAACAGTGGTACCACATCATCCATGCAACAAGCCAATCATCATTTGTCATGCGTGCTAAAAAGTAAAAAAATAACTAAAAAATAGGAAGAAAATTAAATATGTTATTTTTTAATTGGTTGGTGGTACCACGTCATCCATAATTGGTTCAGTTATCAATTTGGAAACTACAACCATATTTTTCTCAATAAATAAAAATTTATTCATCAGATTTGGGCTTGACTGCCTCATTTGTCAGGGTGACAGAAAAGCCGGGACCCGGTGCGGCTTGCCTGGGCTTTGGCCTGGGAAAAAAAATCCGGGACGGGCTAGGCCCGGGTCAAAACTAAAAAATAAAAACATATATATATATATATTTTAATATGTTTGTAGCATTTAAATTGTTAATTTATTGATGAAATTTTTGATTTATTTGTAAATTGTCTTCGCTAGTATGAATGTATTTTGTATTTGTATGTTTTTAATTTTTTTTTTAAAAACGGGCCGGAAAAAGACCGGGCCGGGCTTTTTGCATTTTGTTTGCTTTGCTGGGCTCGGGCCGGGCTTATCAAAATCCGGGCCCGGCCCGGCCCAATGCCATGTATACTCATTTGCTCAACCCAGCCACGTAGCAATAAAAGTTCCATTTTATATGCGAGATTTGCTGGCTAATTTCGATAAAAATGTTTAAATAATTTTTGAAACAGAAAAATATTATGCGCAATATAATTTTAGTTCATATATGTTTATGATTTCCAGTAAATAAAATTATTTGTGGAACTTAAACAACAATCAAAATTGAATCAACTGATATTTGCTTAGTAATTAACAATTTCAAAATGAAAAAAGAAAAAAAAATCAAAATTGAAAAATCAATTTCACCTAAAACAAAATCAGCTCACAAGATAATTAAACAAAATCTAATTGAAAAACTGAACTCACTCTTCCATTAGCAGCTGTTGAGAAAAAATTTCAATAGATTGACTAGTTTTAATTCGATCAGTTCGTTTTCAAACTGTTTCAGATCGCTATAAAAAATTAGATTTTTCATGTTCCTACCAAGAACAGTTGATGATTACTTCTGTGATTCCCAATTTTTAACCATCATTATAAATCACCTAGAAATGAAATTAATACATTGTTTGTTTTAGAGTTTTGTACGCTTATAATATAACTTATAATTTCAATGCAATATTAATAGGTTAATTTATATTAAGGGTGTTCATAGGGTCAGGTCTATCCACGACCTAACCCGACCCGACCCGACTCGCGAGGTTTTTTTTTTTTTTTTTATAAATTAAATTTCCACTCGACCCGAAATTTTCGGTTTGGTCAACGGGTTTGATACTAAAATCTGACCCGAGCCTATAATATTTTTATTATTTTTTTAAGTTTTTACTATTATTTCATTTGTTTATTACTTTTGTTGTACTATAACTTTATATATATGATAATTTTTCGGGGCATAAAATAGCTAATTTTTATATTTCAAAATAATTAATTTATAAAAAAAAATTATGTGACCCGACCCAAGCCGCACCCGATCAGGTTTCATCTTGCGCGTGACTCGACCCGCGACCCCGACTTATACGTGACCCGACCCGATCGGGTCTCAATTTTTTTTTTTAAAAAAACCCGACCCGTGAACATCCATAATTTATATTATCAATCAATATTTTATATCAAGCGGTAAATAATAGTCACTGACAATGGAAACTATACCAAAAAGTTAAGGAATGAACCAACCATCGTTCGGTAAGAATTAGTTGTTAGGATTTAACAGCGATTGCCTATTGGATATCTTGAATTTTCTATATCCCGATTTGTATATTTGATTGTTTAAGCTAAACTGCTTTGAATTTCGATTCTTCTTTAGGTTGACGAAAGCACAAAAGCTGCAGCAGATCTTGTAATTAAAGAGAGGAAGAGGGTAACGATTTTCCATTGAACCACACAATGAACCGAAGTTTTAATTCCAATTTAACAACCCCCGCACCACTTCGGAGATTTAAGTTTGTAGAGACTCGAACTCATGCTGATACATCGTTATAAATCCTGATTCATTATTCACTACACACACTGTTGTAATTTTCTGATCACCGCAGGGTGTTTTGTGATGAAAATAAATATTATCTCACATAGTAACTACACTCTCTAAGTTCTCTTACTTGAAATTTCTTATTGAGGATGATTTTGTTCACAAACGAGCTTTGTATTTATAGTCAAACTATGGCTAACAAATTCAACAAAATGAATAATAATCCACGGAAAAGTAATTTTAAAAGTTTGCTCATTTTCCGAACTCCACTTAAATGTGGTTTGGATGCTTATAATGGTGGTTGACAATGCTTATCACCATGCATGCAGCTGGATACCACGCACACGAACAAAATAAAAAATATTATTTTAATTAAATTTTTGTTTGTGGTAGCTTGAGAATGACTCTATCACAGCCAAAGCTCAAATTGCCCATTACAACATTCCATAAGCAAGTAAATAGTGGATTAATGTTTATTTATTTAAATGAGCACTGATGAGTTATGATGATGATACAAGTAAATGCAAAATATTATGCATTTCAAATTTATACATCCCAAAATTTAATCTTTCTCAATCACAAGAATGTGAAACGACTATAAAAGATATGCAGACAAAAAATCATAACATATTTAGTGGCTATTGTTGAATCCAGCTACAAAGCGTGCATGAATTCATCTCAAATAATCCCCCAAATTTACTTTAGGTGGAGTTTGAAAATTGATGGAAAATTACAAAATAAATTTTAGGCGGAAATTATTCATTTGTTGACATTTGAACCATTATTTTGACTATAAATTGAGAGCTAATTTGAGAGCTAAAACCATCATCGACAATAAGCTCAAAGTAAGAGAACTTAGAGTGTAAGCTTTAAGGTAAGAAAGCTTAAAGAGTGTAGATAGTGAGTTTTTTTTTTTTGTAAAGTTTAAACACTTTGTAAATTCTATTCTTATAGTAATAGAATTCGATTTTTTCTTATAAATAATTTTCAGTGATCAGGGAATCACAACAACTACTATTTATTAAAAATGTGAAGTATGTATAATTAAAAGAATAGCTGCAATAATAGTGACTAAATGCTCAATCGGTGATAACATATATCAAAACACGAAATTATTATCTTCCAAATTCCAATCATCAAAAGAAAAATAATAAGAAATCAAAAAAAAATATTTTAAAGAACATCTACGTTATCATATCAAAATACTTCGACAATTAACCATATCATTGACACCCTATCTAAGGAACATTAATAGCTGCAAAACCTATTTCAAATGATCTCATTATTTAAGATAATTAGGTAAAGATGGCAAAAAAATCCGAACCGAGCTCTAGAATATGAGGCTCGATTCGGGTTAAAGTCCGGCTCTGAATCGAGCTCAACATAATAAGTATGGATCCGAATTTAAAAAAATATTATACACCACCAAATCACGTCCCTTAGAGATTTATTTATTCAACCTACCTTCTTCGGCATAGTTAATTCGTTTATCTACTTGAAAGTCAGGATCTTATGTGTAGAGACAGACTCACGTTATAATTATATCTCGGAGAAAATAAAAATATTTAAAATTTTATTTATTTAAAGTCAAGGAAAAAACAATAAACCTAATAAGAGGAACAACCGGATAAATTGGGCAAAATGATGAAAAACCAAAAAAATAATTAAAATTATAAAAATTTTATATTACTTAATGAATCACATTTCTATAAATATATACAACATTTTTTTTTTGGATTAGATCAGAATTCATACTGTTTAAAGTCAGAAACCACAACTACTACATAAAAGACCTTAAAACCCTAGCCGATTCATTAAATATTCAAACCCTAGTTATTTCTAGGTATGCTTATTGGCCTTACGGCGTCGTATTTCTGTTGGTATCACTTTCTGTTCAGCATTGTTTGATTTATTTGGATACTGGGTTTTGTGATTTATGAATAGTTTTAGTTCTTCATTTTGTTGGTTATGGGTTTGTTTTTTTAATCTGGATATAGGGTTTAATTAATGGATTTTATGAGTTATTAAATCATAACATAATGATTTGGAGTTTGTTTGTTTTTAATTTAATGTTTGTATGTGGTGTTGATTTGTTTAGTTAAATTAAATTGTTCATTTGGGATTAAAACCCTAGCTGCTTCACTAATCATTTAGACCATAGTTCAGTTCTTCATTTTTATGGTTCCGGGTCTGTTTTTACCTGGATATAGCTTTTAATTAATGGATTTGGTTACTACTGTGTGAATTTTTTCTTAATATTGTTGTATGAAATTGATAGTTCAATCTTTAAGGAATTAAGTTTGTTCAAATGTTTGAGTTAAATTAATGGATATAACTGGTATTTATGATATAAAGAATATGATTTTTTTATGCTACTAGTTAATGGGGAGGGATTTTTTTATGAGTTATTAAATCATAACATAATGCTTTGGAGTTTTTTTTTTAAAATGTTTGTACGTGGTTGATTTATTTTAGTTAAATTAAATTGTTCATTTGGGATTATTAGATTATTCTCTTTTCTCTTTTCTTTTTTTGCTTCTGTGTTGACACTTGACAGTCAAAAATCATAATGGCGTTTTGTGGTAAACTTGGGATACTAGTCAGGCAGAATGGCCGGGCTCCGTTGGCATCTATGCTTAACTCTGTTCGATTCATGTCAGAGTCACAAACTAAGCTTTTTATTCGAGGTATTCATATACATTTCCCAAGAATAAGCTTGATTTTGTTTGGATATACATATAACTGTTTTGTTATATTTTTCTTTTATAAAAAATAAAAACTTCGTCATCTTTGATTTTAGGACTATCATATGGGGTTGATGACGATTCTCTAAAAGAAGCATTTTCTGGCTTTGGCGATGTTGTTCAAGGTATACCCTGTCTGCATTTATTGCAGTTTTTAAGTGTTTTGGATTAATTAAAACTCTGCTTTTTTTTTTTTTTTAAAAAAAATAAATCAAATTGTTCTATTGTTGTTATACTGCGAACCTTATAAGGACAGTAGCTTATAATTGTAATGTTTCATCTTCTCTGCCCCTCCTAATTCTTCTGTGTTTTATATCATGTTTGGTTGTGTTGTTTGGGTTATGCCTTCTCATTCTCAGTGGTTGATTACTTGATTTGGTTCTCAGCAAGGGTTGTTACCGATAGAGACACTGGGAGATCAAGAGGTTTTGGGTTCGTTAGCTTCACGAGTAATGAATCTGCTAATTCTGCTCTGTCTTCAATGGATGGCCAGGTCATATACTTAGATGTTAAAGACATTGAACGTTTGCCTAAATTGAATTAATTTGTTGACTATTGTGCCTGCTATTTCAGGAGTTAAATGGGAGAGTCATTCGTGTGTGTTTTGCTTCTGGGAAACCTAGTGGTCCTTGGTCTTATGGCGGCGGCAACAACCGTGGAGGAGGGAATGATGGTAATTAAGTGGTTTCTGTTTTATTATTTGGCCAAATCTTGTAGTGGTTAACTATGAATTAGAGTCCCCTGTTTATCTTAAGATGCAAGTTTAGAAAAATGACTTTGTTATATGGTTTTTAATTATCTAACTTGTTCCCTTTATTGCTTATCATGTACCATGCTGTTTCTGAGGTTTGAGAGGCTTTCTGTCTTGGGGAAATTGGGGGAAAAAATTAGAAAAATAATTTTAATATATGGGTTTTTTTGGGTTCTCTTTTTATCACTAAAATAAATAAATGGAAGATAAATAATAAGAAAATAAATAAATGAAGTGCAAATTAGGATATGGGTGCCCTGAAATTTTACAAAAAAGTAGGACCCTAGGTAATATGACTTGTTTATATTTATATATATATATATATATATATATATATATGATTTCATTTTAAGAACTCATTTAAAATTAACACATCCCTACTTCAAGGTCCTTGGATTGTTTAGGATGACATTAATGGTCTGTTTATGCGTGTTTAATGTTTATATTTTTCTATGATTTTATATATATATATGAATATTCACAAATTCTATATTAAGACTATAGTGTATATCATAATAGAAAATTATTATGTTCTCATATAAAAATATTTTACTATATCTTGTATAAATGTACATTTATACATACAAGAATCTTCATATGTGTATAAGGACGTTTTAAAAATTAATATATCTTGTATTATTTTACTGTTTAATATAATTGATTATAATAATCAAATTATTCAACCGAACTCAACCCGAAATGCTCACTCCTAATTATTATTACATTACATTTTTAGAAAGCCATTAACGAACTTAATCATCACAAGTGCAAAACCCGAAATCCCAATGGTCCAGTTAAATGGGCTTTCCAAATTAAGCCCACAAGTCACCAAAGACTCCTTTTTTTTCTTTTTTTTTTATTTATTTATTTATTTACTTCTAATCTTAAATAATTCCAATTGTATAATTGTATATAACACAGTTTATTTATTATTATTTTTTAAAAGGAACACAGCCACACTCATCTTTTGAAAAAACCTGACTTACATTACATCAACACTTTGCAAAACAGGAGACGGCGGCTTCAATCGTCGGCTTTATTCACATTTAGTCAAGGTTTCAAAGTCACTTTAATTAATTAATTAATTTATTTATTTATTACTAATGATAACTTCAATTAATTACCTAATCTGAGGAATATAAAGTCACACCACCTAACCTTGTTTGCTTGCTGCTTGCTTCATAATAAATGTTGGAGTGTGGCCTTTTCACTTTATCGTGGGTTTGGTACAACATCATTAGAGCGATAACATTAGCGTTTCGGTGCTCTATTAAATATTTATTATAACGTTAATTTTAATATTCACAAAATCATAATCTCAAAATATGAGTTTATTTTTTGACATTACCTTAGGCTCTATCATTTACAATATTCTACTAAACGCACCCTTAGTTTCATGATTGATCAAACTTGCATAAAATACAAAATAATAAACACAAAACCTTATTCAAAAATTCCAAAATGGTCTTCCATTCATCTCCTTCCCACCATCACCAAAACACAAAGCTTCATCAAATAAAACTGCCGGCTAATCTTTTGTTTCTCTTAGTACCTGTAGCGAGGAGGCTTGTAAGGACCTTCAACGGGGACGCTGATGTAATCAGCCTGGTCTTTGGTGAGCTTGGTTAGCTTAGCTCCGAGCTTGCCAAGGTGAAGAGCAGCAACCTTCTCATCAAGGTGCTTCGGCAAAACGTACACTTCCTTCTTATACTTGCCGGTCGCCTTCTCCCTCCACAGCTCAAGCTGCGCAATCACTTGGTTCGTGAAGGAGCAGGACATCACAAAGCTTGGGTGGCCAGTGCCGCATCCCAAGTTCACTAGCCGACCCTCCGCCAACACAATGATGCCTGAGTTCTTATCAGGGAACACCCACCTATCCGTCTGGGGCTTGATGGTAATGCGCTTAACACCAGGGAAGGTCTCAAGCCCGTGCATATCGATCTCATTATCAAAGTGACCAATGTTACAAACAATGGCGTTGTTCTTCATCTTCCTCATGTGATCAACCAATATGATATCCTTGTTACCTGTGGTGGTAACAAAGATGTCAGCCTCGGAGACAACGTCTTCAAGAGTTAGGACTTGAAGACCCTCCATGAGAGCCTGGAGAGCACAGATTGGATCAATCTCAGTAACAATGACACGGGCACCGGCTTGCTTCAAAGCAGCAGCACAGCCCTTGCCCACATCACCATAACCGGCGACAACAGCAACCTTGCCAGCAATCATCACATCAGTTGCCCTCATCAATCCATCTGGTAGCGAGTGGCGGCACCCATACATGTTATCGAACTGTTTTCGCATCAATCAAAACGTTACACTAAGCATTTGCATTTCTACCCGGATATAAATTACAATCAGTACCGAGCTGAATTTGTGTTGAATACTGACGACTCACGTAGGGTCCCTCCCAGTACAAACTCGGCTTAAGACGGAATCCTGATCCTTTTAATATATATATAAATTAAAACGTTACACTAAGCATTTGCATTTCTACCCGGATATAAATTAAAATCAGTACCGAGCTGAATTTGCGTTGAATACTAATGACTCCCTGAATCCTGATACTTTTAATATATATATATATACACACACACATACGACTAAGTCAAGAAAAGAAAAAGGCAAAGGAAAGTAAAATACCTTGCTCTTGGTGACAGAGTCGTTGACATTAATGGCGGGGAACAAGAGAGTTCCATTAGCTTGCATCTGGTACAATCTTTTGACACCAGTAGTGGTTTCTTCAGAAACCCCAACTAATCTTTCCTTCATCTTGTGATACTTCTTGGGATCAGCCTTCAACCCATCTCTAATAATCGTCAAAACAATCTGAAACTCGGCGTTATCGGTCGACGCAGGATCCGGCAGCGTCCCGTTCTTCGCGTACACCTCCTCAGCCTTGACACCCTCGTGGATCAAGAGAGTAGCGTCACCGCCGTCGTCGATGATAAGATCCGGGCCGCCGCCGGGACCCCAATCCAAGGCTCGCTCGGTGCACCACCAGTACTCATTAAGAGTCTCGCCCTTCCAGGCGAATACGGCGGCGGAGTCACGAGCGATGGCGGCGGCGGCGTGGTCTTGGGTGGAGAATATGTTGCAGGAACACCAGCGGACTTGGGCGCCGAGGGCGGTGAGGGTATCGATGAGGACGGCGGTTTGGATGGTCACGTGGAGGGAGCCGGTGATCCTGGCGCCTTTGAAGGGCTGTGATGGGCCGAACTCGGAGCGGCAAGCCATGAGGCCTGGCATTTCGACCTCCGCGAGCTCGGTTTCGAGACGGCCGAAGTCGGCCTGGGAGATGTCCTTCACCTTGTATTCACGGCCACTGGCGGATTTCTCGACGGACAAAGCCATTGGCGGCGGTGATAGATTCTATGGATTACTTACAAGAAGAAAGAGTGAGGATTAAAGGAAGAGACTGAGGATGTATAAATAGATTTCGAGGCTTTAATGGACGGTCATGATTGATTTGGATTTTTAAGGGGTTGGTTGGTGGATGGATCTGCTGCTGATTTTACTTTTGGAAAACAAAATCATATTATTATTATTATTATTATTAGTTTGATGGAAATTGATGAAGATGGTGGAAGGAAAAGAGTCATTCATCCGGCCACTCAAATAAGGATATGTGTTTAATCAACTCAACGGTTGTGAAAATTTTACTAAATAAATATTAAGGATAATTATCATAATTGTGTATTAAAAAACAAATTATTATTATTATTATTATTATTATTAAAAATTTATTAGTTTGATGGAAAGTGATGATGATGTTGGAAGGAAAAGAGTCATTCATCCGGCCACTCAAATAAGGATATGTATTCAATCAACTCAACGGATATCATAATTATCATAATTGTGTATTAAAAAAACAAATTATAATTATTATGAGTTTGATGGAAAGTGATGAAGATGTTGGAAGGAACATAGTCATTCATCCTACCACTCAAATAAGGATATGTATTCAATCAACTCAGCGGATATGAAAATTTTACTAAATAAATATGAAGGATAATTATCATAATTGTGTATTTATAAATTTTTTTATTGATTTACCATGTGATATGCTTGGTTTTTTTTTTGTTTTTTTTATCCTCAAGGAACGTGACTTGTTGGTGTAGGACTCAGGATCTGACCCTGAATTTTTGGGTTCGAATTCAGGAAGTGCGGTTTTTGTAAGAGTTTGGGACAACCGGAGATTTACATGCTCCGCTTAAATCCATAATGGGTGGTTTGGGGGCACGTTTCCAACTATTTCAAAAAAAAAAATCGGGTTATTTTTTTTCAAATACTATGCAGGTCAGTTCAAGATAGCATTTTAACTCGAAATTCAAAAAAAACGAATAAGAGATTTGCGACCAGTCAGGTCGAAGATTCAAATACATGTCTATTGATTATTTGATACAAATTAATTATTTATGGGTTAAAATTTTAAAATATAAATATTTAGGGTAAAATTTTAAAAATAAAAATTAAATATTAGGAGTGTTATCAATATGTTGATTGTGATTTTTCACCCCGAAAAAGTTTAAACTACAGATGAGGGATAGAGTGGGATTTGTACTTGGCTAAGAGAGGATGTTAAATGTCCAAGGGCCCAGAGATACTGGAGTCAAACAGAAGGTATGACCCCAATATACAGAGGAGTTCTCTCAATGACAGAGTAAGCTGAGGACGAAGTGAGTTGTTAATCCGACCCGATCTAGAAAATAAGTGTTAGATTTGGACTCATTTGAGAATTTATGGAAACCGACCCGAGGGGGTCCATGTTTAGCAACCCGACCTGATTGAAGAAGTCGTGAAATTTTACCATATATCATCACCTCAGTATGCCGACCCAAGGAACAGAGCTGGGATCACAGGTAAGTCTGTGTTTGAGTCAAGCGACGTGTGCCCTAAAGTGAGAATATACTTTTCTAGAAGGCTAATCATGACTATGGAAAACTAATGGTTTACCGTGAAAGCTGCCTCTGTCAGTCTCCATATGGCAGCGCACTGGCAGGAAAGTTGCAGAGCATAGTCGTCATAGGCAGCCATAGGCCGGTACAATGGCAGCGAAATGAGCTAATTTGATTGATCGAATTGTGGGCAGTTGAGGAAAATTGTTAATGCAATGATAACAGTGACATAAGCTAATATCATATGCAGTTTAATAATAGATTTAAAAGCGTCATAAAGGGATTGAAGCTTTTGATTCAAGGGATGAGAAAATTGACAATTGAACACTTATAGAGAAATAAAGAATCAAAAACCTTATAATAGAAAGAGAAAAGTGATCTGTTATTTGACCATTGAGGGGATTGTAAGAGGCTAGTATAAAACCTGATGTGTTATAAAATATTTGTAAGCTCAATATCCCACTTGTTGCTCGTGTCGGTCTTGACTTGAGTAATAATAAAATATCTCATTTTCTCATGTGGACGTAGATTGAAGTTACTCTTTGCCGAACCACGTAAATTGTTTTCTCTGTGATTTATATGTCTACCTGCTGAGTTTGCATTTGATTCTCTACTAATCAAACAATTTAACTATTGATAGAGATTTATTCGAGGGGTTCATTTCTCATATTATCATTCGAACGAGAAACAACTGTCAACTAAGGGTGGCAAAAAAGCCCACGGCCCGGCCCGGCCCGCGGGCTTAAAAGCCCGGGTCGAGCCTTAAAATGAAAGCCCGGCCCGGCCCGGGCCGGGCTTTCCTATTTTGGCCCGGGCCCGGCCCGGCCCGGGCCAAAATTAAAAATAAAAATAAAAAAACATAAATATATAAATTTTTTAATATGCTTGTATCATTTTTATTTATTTTTAGTATTTAAATTGTTAATTTATCAATAAAATTTGTGATTTATTTATAAATGTCTTTATATATAGTGTAAATATATTTTATATTTGTATTTTTTTAATTTTTTTTAAAATTCGGGCCTAAAAAAAAGCCCTGGCCCAAGCCCGGGCCGGGCTTTTCACGGGCCCGGGCTTTTTTTGGTTGGCCGGGCTAGGGCCGGGCTTGTAGCCGGCCCGGCCCGCCACCCCTACTGTCAACACCAAGTTTGATTGATGGTCGAGAAAGTTTTAAGAAACAAATAATAAGCCCGCCCAGCCCATTCTTTAAAAAATCAAAATTAAAAAATGAAATAATAAAATTGATAGAGTGGGGTGATCATATCATAATTCAGAAGAATGGTTGGGGTGTGATGAGCGGAAAATATATCAATATTTACCGCCCCTTTTACTTAATATTTTATTTAGTTTCTCGGGTTTGATGAACGTTTTGATGTGTTGTAGTTTATTTTGCAGATAAAATAATATCGGGACTCAATGAAATCATTTAGGATGAAATATGGGTCAAATAAGGGCAATTATTGGACTTGATATATTAATTTTGGAGATTGGAAATTTGAAAGGGCGTTTTTGACGAAGTGCAGTTTTGGAAATTCCAGTTTTGCGCATCTGTCGTATTTTGGGCATAACTCTTTACTCAGATATCGTATTGAGCTGATTCAAGTTCCAGATTAAAGAAGACTCAAAGATCTACAACTTTGAAAGACAAAATAATTTCGAATTCTGAAGATTTCATGCCCGAAATTGATGAACCATCCAGAAGTGTGTAGTGTGTAATTATTAAAGTCACTTTCAATCATTTTCAAAGCAAAAAATAAATTAATAAATAAATAATAAAAATTATCAAATCATCACCAAACATGATAAGAGATTAGTGGAGCAATTAATAATGGATTTGGTGGAGCAATTAGTGGAGAAATTAATAATTGATTTGGTGGATGATTTGATGGTGGCAAAATTTTGCCTATAAATACCAAGCCATTTCATTTGTAAAATTCATACTTTCTTCTTTGAAATTCTTAATGAATAAATAAGAAGATTGTATCTAGTTTGTTTATTTTTAGTTTTCAGTAATTAATTTTCAGTTTCGCACTTTCTTTTCTTTACTTTTCAGTTTTTACTTTCCGCGATTTACTTTTACGCACAATACTTTTCTTTCTTTAATTTTTCAGTTTTTACTTTTCAGTAATGAGGATGTAATTTCCCAAGTTAGGGTGAAAGGTAATTCTTTTACTGTTACTATTTAGATTAATCTCCCTTAAAAATAATATATTCACTATTTAAAATACTGATTAATAAAGGATACCGCTATATTGGTCGGTTGGCAATTCAATTTAATCTGGTTTAAACCTGACTAATCAAGGATACCGCCAGATTGGTCGGTTGGTAAATTTATTTTGGTACCGCCTTTATGGCTGGATTATGGACAAATATTACCGCCTATATAGCTGGTTGGACTTAATTTGACTTAATCAGGATACCGCCAGATTGGTCGGTTGGTAATATTATAACAAGTTTATATATTATTTTATGGGAGATTTCTAAATAAGTAGTAGTAAAAGTAATTCCTTTTACCTTAGCATTTATTTTACTTTTTACTTTATGTCTTTTACTTTTCAGTATTTTTACTTTATGTCTTTTATTTTTCAGTTATTAGTCCTAGTTATGTGTTGTAACTAAATAGTTATATGGGGTTGTGATGAATTTCAATATCACCGGTTTATAAGGGTTAGATTATAGTTTGGGTATTATAAAGATTTATTTATTGAGTCTTAATCTTAATGCTTTTTATTAATTGGCCATTAATAAAATTGATTAGGTAAACTTAAAATGAACTAGACATATGGATTTTAAGTTTAAGACCTTAGACTCAATAGCCCACGATATTCCTTGAGGATAGATAACCCTTTAATAGATTTCCTTACAGGATAGGAATATACCTGTCGGGCGAGGGTAGCCATAATTGGAACTCAATCTTAATGAATCCAGATAATGTGGTTGACATATGAATATGGTTCAATTGGGTTACACTGGGTATTTGTGTCTGACCATCGACAGATGCTTTCGCATAATTTCGTGTTTCAGGTTAATAAATCAATGTTTTACCCATCTATATAATAATCACTTCATCTTTAAAATGGTATTGGAAGAAATCACAACCCTAGATCTTTGTGTCTTTTGTATTTTCTTTTGTCTTTTTATTTATTTATTTATTTAGTAAAGCCATTCAACCAATCAAACAAACAATATCTCTCTTATCCATTTAATTAGATATTTGTAAATAAATAGATTCAACAATTAATAACAACAGTAGGAATTAAGTCCTCGTGGGATCGATATTTTTATACTACTTGAACGATACGTGCGCTTGCGTTATACGTGTGTGTTTACGCCGGTCAAAGTGCCACCAGCTCAGACAGTTGAGATGCTGTTGTCAGTCTTAACTACATTGGATTATTATTATTTTTTGAATCGTTGGAAAATCCGTTGTCAAACCATCATTTTCGGGCTTAAGCGGAACAAATAAAATCTTCGGCTGTTTCAGACTCTTACAGAAAACATATTCCCTGAATTCGAACCCAAAACCTCAAAGTAAGATCATGAACCCTATACCACCAAACCATACCCTTTAAGGACTATATATGATTATATATTTATAGAAATATCAATAATAATATCTAATTCATTCATTCAATGAATATTAAAAAAAAAAAATTATCTTTTTATTCATTTTAGCTTATCGAGTTCCTAAGACTCCATCGTGTAAATGTATTTTATTCAAAATCATATAGTTAAAAATTAAAAATATCTGATTGAAGAAAGATAATAATATTAAAATGTTGTTGATTAAAGAAATAAAAATATATTCAACAATTAAGAAATCAATTATGGGATAGAAATTTTTTCTAGTCAAGATTCTTCTCCTTACTACCGATGAGCTTTTTTTGCGGATCTTGAAATGTATTTATAAGGCGTAATTAATTAAATAAGTCAATTATTTATTTGGTGCATTTATTCAGCACTACTTGAGTTGTTATATTTTGGAAATTGAAATTACAAAAAATAAAAAATAATAAAAATGCCTTGTTGTGGAGCAAGACAGCATCAACAGACAACTCTTCTTTCTTCCCCCCCTTTTTTTTTTTAAACATAAAAGATTGTATCTAAAATACCAAATAGTTAGAGAAATTTAAGATTTAAGACTCGACTTAATAAACTAAAAACTATTAAGGCGCGTGAGAAAAAATTACGAGACTGACCTAGTCACATGCCTCTATAATTTAATAATGATAAACCATATTCGATTCCATTAATGAAAATCACAAATCATGTCATCAAAATAGACGAAACTCCGATAACAGCACACGAAAACACTCAAATTCAAATAAAAAAAAAATTTTCCAAAAAAGATAACCACAAAAAACAAACCCCAAAAACTTTATATACATGAATATTCTTCATTCGATGAGGCCTCATAATCCATCAATCCTATCGAAAATAACACTCGGATCTCGAATCTGAATATAGACCATCAAAATGTCACCGAAAAAGTCTCCAAACCAAAGACAGCAAACAAAGCTGTCAAAACAACCAAATTAAAAAAAAAAAAAACAATATTACAATTAAAAAAAAAAAAAACAATACAACCTAATAATACATAATTAAAAACTAACTAAAAAAATGTGCATGATCAGGCAACTACATTGCTTATTTTATCTGAGTAGTGAGTGAGGTGATCTTCAAGTCAGACTCTAACACAGCTATGTGCTCGGACATTTTTTTTTTAAATAAATAAAATAAGTTGTAATTTCATTATTATTATTACAGCAGCACGATATAAATCCTCATAATATTGATTTTCATAAAAAATAAATAAATTAAAATTATTTCATTAATAAATCAAATATTTTAATAAGTTTTCAAATTTGAGGATTGTATAGTCAAAATCCAACAAATCATTTAATTGTCATTAAAGAACATGGAAGAATAAAATGTAGAGAAATTATCAACCATTAATCCAATCTTCGGCTAAAATTTGAAAGAATGTATCGTTTGTCCATATTAAGTTATTAAAAGTAGACATTTTTCATCCAAAATTAAAAAAGTGAATATTTTATATCCAGAAGCTGATTAAGAAATAGATATTTTCCATCTAAAATAATAATAATTTAAAAAATTTAAAATAAACCGCTGATAAATTTTAAAAAATGATTTTTTATTTTTTATTTTTCATAAAAATAATAATCCGGTGGACATCTCATAATTTCCCTAAAATGCGTCCATCAACTAGTATCGTACACGTGACAGACTGAGCAACATCAAAGATACGTTTTAAGTACTTCTGCATAAATCGACATTTATAATCTTCCAAGTCTAACTGTACAGGACCTGGGGCGACGCATACTGTCCCGGGCTCGCGGCCCGGTTGGGAGTACGGAGTAGCCACGGGGGACTAAACCGGAGAGTAATGGAGTCGCCACCCTGTGTGAACCGGGAAAATGAGATTTAAGGCCGCACTCACCCCTCGCAAGGGAAGACCTCAAACCGTTGGGTTCGGAATGGTCCCTTACTTATGTCACTTGTAATAAAAGGATTTATGTGATAATTTAACCAGGCTTAAATAACATTTATTTCCAAAGATATCATACTTCTAAATTCATATGCATACATCAACAAGTTCATCACAACATGCAACATCACATGGCAATCTCATGAACATATTTCAATCCTATGATATGGGAAACTAAGAACAACATAATCATGCTTGAGTACTATCTCATGAACCTATTAACCAAATAACATGCTAACAGCCTAATCATGCTTGAATACAAATAATACAGTTGGCTATATAACACAAGAAAGATCAACCAAGAGGCAATTATACATGAATATGATAAGACAGACTCAGTTCAGTGTGTGCGCGTTCGTGTAGCTTTCGTAAACGCGTTCGAACGGTAAACAGAAGGTTCGCGTTCGTATGGCGTTTGATAACGCGTTCGAACGGAAATGAAACAGAATGCTCGCGTTCGTATGGCGTTTGATAACGAGTTCGAACGGAAATGAAACAGAATGCTCACGTTCGTATGGCGTTTGATAACGCGTTCGAACAGAAATGAGACCTGATGCATGATAAGGCAAAAATGCATGCGCGTTCGAGTTGCGTTCGTAAACGCGTTCGAACGGGAACAGACCTGATGCATGAAATGAGACGCAATACATAAACAACAAAATAAAGGGGCGCGGCGAAGTACTGCCGTAAATGTGGCCTTTTGGGGGCTCTTGATCTCTCAAAGAGATGACCTTTAGACCAACATACTAAGCCCATGCGCGTCACATCACATCATGCATACAAACATAAAGACAATCATACTATTCTAAGTATGTCCGATTGAACGTGTCTTGCATCCAACCGAACACACATCAACCGGCGCGGCAGAGCATCATGGTAAAGGGCTTTAGCCTCTCCCCATAGGGGATCTCACATCGGACTTACTAAACCCATGCGCTCGGTTGAATCATGCATACGAAAATAAAGACAATCATATCAAACTAGGTATGCTCGATTGAACGTATCTCGCATTCAACCGAACACACATCAATCGGTGCGGCAAAGCGTCGTGGTGAAGGATTTTAACCCCTCCAATTAGGGAACCTTTCATCGCACTTACTAAGCCCATGCACTCGATCATATCATACGGGAATAAGCAACATACAGAATTTAAATGACAAGAAATAAATAAACCAAAACAACACAACACAAGAGAAGGTGCCGTTTACTCAAGTGGTACGTGGAGTTGTATCCCAAGTACAGACCGCACTACCGTCCATTCGGATTCGGCTACGGAATTTACGTCTGGGTTTCCATCCTATATACCACAAGAGACGACACTCTTCCATTTCATTCAAGCCACAACATGCATCCATAAACGACTCTCATGCGAATAGAATTCAATAATAATAATAATAAAAACGAATATAACTAATGAAAAGGTACCCTCAGGTCTAACCTTTTAAATCACCTCTCGGATGTACGGTACACGATCGTCGGAAGGGTGGATGCTCCGCAACTCTCCCGGTTCACTGGTTCACTGTTCTCGTTCGTTGTCTTACTGTTTTGAGTCGTCGTTCTCCGTCTTTTGCTATTGTTTCCTTGTGGTTTCGCTGCCGTTTCCTCTTTATCTTTTGGTTATTGTTTTTGAGTGTCTTCTTCCTGTAATTTTTATGTGTGTTGTGTATGAGTTATGGACTAGCTACTAGCTAAGGTCGAGAAGGTTTGTGAAGGGTTCTTTTTATAGGCAAAGGGTTAGGCTAATTTAAAGAGGGATTTGATTTGGTGTTGGATAAGGGAAGCAAGAGATTTGATTTGGTTGGTTAAGGGAAGTCAAAGATTGAGGGGGGACAAATCTTGGCTAGATAGGGAAGGTTGAATATTTGATTGGCTTGGTTTAGGAATACAATATTTTAAGTTTGGGAATAATCTTATTAGATTGGGAATATAATTGGTTGATTGATTTTAATTAGGCATGATTATATTTTGATTTAGTATGTGATTTGTTTAATTTAGGCATGATTTTAGTTTAAGTTGGTAATTGTTTATTTTATGTTTGGTATATGTTTTATTTAATCATTTAATTAATTTAATTATTATATTATTTAGTTAATGTTTTAATTAATATTTATTTATTTAAATTGGGATGTGTTTTATGGGCTTTGGAGGGCTAAATGGGCTGGATGTGAGGCTAGCAGCAAAACCAGAATTACCGACACCGTTCGAACGCTTCCTTGAACGCGGCACGAACGCCCGCAATCCGTTTGACGTTCGAACGTAAACACGAACGCAGCACGAACGAAAACAGTGAACCTTGTTTATTCTGAATTTCCCCTTCCGATGTCCGTTTCCCGTGACCTCCGTGACTTAAAAGGTAGTGTCTCCAAAATGAGACTCATCATAGGGACTTATGTGTAAAAATGCAGTGCCTACACTAACCACAACTCAATTATTTTTTCGTCTATATGAGTAGTATTCGAATATTATATCTATTATTTTTCAACATAAGAAATTTTACCAGCTCAATTAGTTGACACCCGTATTTAGATCATATGTAATTTATAAACATGGATGACAAAAATTTCGTGAGATTTGGCCCGTAAATGGATAATTTTCTATACATATTAATTAGATGCATCGTGTGCAGGTATTAGCATTATTGTTCTAATAAATGTAAAATTATCATATGAATGAGGACTCACACGGAACCTGCGAGACTAGATATGGATCAAATTTTCACACATATTAATTAAATAAACCGAATATAAATATTAATATTTTCATATCATACCTGACTGTTATCGTATGTCCCTAATTATAAACACTACATTCAAAAATAATTTATGTGTTCTGTTTTTTTTAGGAATAATTATATTTTCATCAACGTACAAAAGATTTGGTACGAGTTAAATGTGTAGATCTGATGGTGAAGATTAAAGATCTTAAGTTTCTCTCATAGATCTATTATTTATCTTGTATTAGATTAATTGTGTATTGTTATAAAAGTTGTATATGCAATGTGTGTATTATGTTGTTTCACTTTTATTTAGGGATATGAAGTCACCGACTTTACATTGAGACTGAGGTGTGGAGACTTGGTCAGTCCTATAAATCCTCATATTCCTAAGTAGTTTTTAGGTGTGAATTAGTATATTTACAAGTTACGGAAAACACATAATACTTATCTTATTTTATATTGTTAGGTTTTATCCCGATTATGCTTGAATTTTATGATATCTTAAATTTATATTCGAACTTTTATGACCGAGTAATTATATTATTGTGATGTTTTTATGTATTAATGAATTTCATCTTCAAAATAAGGAACATTGGCACTAAATTCAAAGCCTAGAGACTTTCAAATTAAAACATGTTGAGTGAAAAGTTAGCAAATATCATTTCTTGATGACCTTAGCAAGCAATGGAGGCAACTCTTTCCACAAATAAACTAGCCATCTAAGTGCATCATTAACTTTGTATAGTACATCTCAATTCAACATATTTTTTGGGTTGAGACAAAATAATAAAACAAGAGAGAGAGAAAATACATAATCCATGGAGCATATGCTCAACGAGCGTGGTTTGGTGGTGTAAGGTTAATGATCTCATTTTGAGATTATGAGTTCGAATCCATAGAAAGCGTTTCTTGTAAGAGCCTAGGACAGCCGAGAGTTTTATCTGCTCCGCTTAAACCCGAAAGAAGTGATTTGACGGCAAGATTTTCAATGATTCAAACAAAAAAATTATAGCATATGCTCATTTTATCCTGATGTATGATCCGCTAAATTAATCAATTAAGAAATTTATGCACTTGGTTTTAGTCAAAGAAAGCCACCTTATTATGTCATTTTTGGATTCCCAAAATGTTTTTTTTTCCCAATCACATAATAGTATTGTAATATATGCAATCAAAAGAATTATGAAATATCTTAAATTAGTTTTGTGATGACATATAATCTAATAAATATTTGTGCCTGATCTTTTTTCCTAAAATTTCTCTTTGGTAAACCATAATAAATATTTCTCTCTCTCTTTTTTTTTTTTATAAATAATTTAAATATTTTATTCATTTTCTATGTTATGGCAAAGCGGCGAAAAAATTTAGAAATCAAGTAATAATAAATAATCTTTAGTTTTAATATTTCTTTTATCTATTCAGAATGAGTCGTATCTCGTATATATTCTTAAATATTAATTTAATTATCACAAAAAAAAAAAATTGAACCTTCCATCTTAAAAACAGAGTAAAAAGAAATCCATCCCCCCAAAATATTATAATCTATAAACACAATGATCGGAATGGGAAATTAAATACGTCATCATCTAGAGGGGTTGGTGTAAAGCCCAGCAGTGCATTTGTATATTTTTCTTTTTGTGTGGCAAAAATTCAAAAGGGGTTGGTGGGATTGAAATTACCAAAACGTCACTCAAGAAATTTTTTTTTTTTTTGAAACAATGGAAACTCCGTCATCAAACCACTCATTTTTTACTGCGGCGCAGGTAAAATCACTGGTTGTCCCAGGCTCTTACAAGAAGTGCATCTCCTAGATTCGAATCCAGAACCTCAAGGTAAGTTCTTATACCTTATACCACCAAACCACACCCTTTGGGGATGTCACTCAACAACTTCACAAAACTAACCAGCCAAATTTGTTTTTTCAAAGCTAAAAAGAAAGCACACCCCACCAACCACGAGATAATTTTTAAAAAAAAAAAGTTTTTTTTTTTTTTGCAAAATATTAAAAATTCGTCACTAAATCACATGATCCAAACTTTAAACGAAATAAGTAAAATTTTCGATTATCCCAATTTTTTTTTTTTTAAAAATACACCTTATAAATTCAAATACAGGACTTAGACAATTAAATCGTAAATCTTGTATTATTGTTACACCAATATTTCCTAACATTACCAACTTCAATGTCGACATGATGGGATTGATATTTGAGCACAAGACAGTCTCCTTCCCTTACCAACTTCAATTTCGACATCGTGGGAGTCATACTTCGAATTTATATTGAACAAAATAAAAAATGGGAAAAATCATATAACCTTCTTCACAATATATATATACTATGATTTAGGAGTGGAGTGTAAGAATTTCCTGATATCTGGTATAAAAAGAATATAAGAGTTTTTTTTTTACTCTTGCATAACATAATTACCAAGAAGAATTTGATTCTTTTTACAAATTTGATGTTGATAAATCTGCGGATCTAGAAATCCATTTCGAACAATTGAACCTTCTCAAACTGTGAGCACAAAACATCATTATTTTTAAAATTAGATCGGACTGGTCGGTTGAACTGGTCAAATTAGAATCGACCGTGAGTTGAGTCCGGTCCGGTTGAACCTTAAAAATTATGATATTAAAAAATCGATCAAAATCAGTTAAACAAAAAAATAATTTTTTTAATAATTTTTAATTAATTAAAATTATTTATTACATCAGTCGATTATGTCGGTCCAACTAAAACAATTCAAACAATTAAATCGATGATCTATTAAATTTTTTAAATCACCGGTTCAATCACTTACAAAACAATCTCTTTTACCTACATTTAAAAAAAAGACAACCCTAAATTTATTTTACAACCACACATAAGTAATCTTCCCATCTCCCTTTTCTTTCGTATTCTCTCCAATCACTCCTCCATTTTCTCATTTCTCTCGTTTTTTTCTCTCTATATATTTTCCTTTTCATCTATTTTCTCCTATTTTTGTTTTTCTTTTTTTTGTCCAACCCCCTTCCTTTGACTGAGATTCACTGTAAAAAAAAGGTGTTATACCAATTTCCTCACGGTGAGGTCTTCGAGCTTTTTTCATAAGGGTTAGTTTTTTTGGTATTTTTTTACTTAAATATTTGTTGATATGTGGATCCACCCATATGTGATGATAGATTTCTAATCATGTGTTAGTTTTTTATTTTGTAGGAATGATGATTTATTTTTTTCATCTCTTCGGGGAAGATGATAGTTCTAGTTTTGAAAGTGAAGACCGAGTATTGTAGTTTTCATGTAGATTTATTGGTTTTCTTTGTAATAGATTATATATGGATCGTTGTAAAAATTTATGTTCAGTATATTGTATTTTTTTCTATAACTGTTCCGAACTTTGTATTCACCAATAATAGCAGAGGTGACACATTTCGGCCAGTCTATAAAGTCCTTCAATACTTTCAGTAGATTTAAGTTTGATTCCGCGTTAGATCCAACTAGTTATGGAGAATATGCAGTGTGTGGATTTTATATTATCAGATTTCATCCTAAAAAGATTAGAATTCTAAAGTATCTTTTATTTGTAATCGAGCTAAAATTTTCGGATAATTACATCTTTATGACGTTTTAATAATAAATATTTTCATTAATCATAAAAATCGACACGACCACATAATCCACCGCCTAATAACCCTATTGCTTCATCAATTAGCCAATCTATTTGTATGTTATTAATATACGAGCCACTTTCTAACAATGATCTAACTTTCAATTATGTCGAGAAATAACCTTTAATATATCTTCCAACTTTTACGAGAGAAATATTATTCACTTGTAACATATCATGTCTCGATGGATTGATTTAATTTTTCTATCGCGTGTATATTCCCATAATAATGGATTTTTTTCAAAATAAAATTTTACTGTTCAACATCTTCGACTAGTCATCGCTTAGATGGTATCGTTAAAAGATCATCAATGCCTAATGAAATAGATGTAACAGTAGCTTGCTGGAGTCTTTACTTGATTCATGATGTGTGATGTATATACCATTCCGAAGTTTCAGATTATTTTTAAATTAATTGACAGAATAATTCATTTATTATTCTTATATATAATACTAGCATATGACCCGCACTTTATACGGGTTGAATGTATATTTTAGATATTAATTTTGTTGGTTTTATAGTATAAATGAGACCATTAATTTACTTACACGTAATATTTACGTCTCCTTCATTTGTCTCAGTTCTCAAATAATATTTATTTTACTTTAATTTTATAATTTAATAATAATAAATTAAAATATTAATCAATTAATCAAATTAATAGGTTTCATACTTTAATAGTAAATTATGTTTTTATCTTGCAATAGGATTTTTTTGTTAATAATTTATTATTTTAATTTTATAATTTAATAATAAAAAATTAATTGTAGATGTTAGATTAATTATTGATAATTTAATAGTGTTTTTTATTTTATTTTAATAGGATAGTCTAATATTTTTTATTGTTATAATATAATTTTTATAAAATTATAATATGTATTTTTATTGTAATATGATTTATATTTAATAGATTTATTAATTTAATTTTATAACTTGAATATGAAGATGGCAGATGACTCGATAACGAGACTTAAGAATATTTAACATATATATAGATTATTTTATTATCGCATGATTTTATATTATAATATTATTTATTTTCAAATGCGTGGGCATAAACAATAAGAATCAAAGTTAAGACGTTTTATTTGAAAGTATTTATGCATAAATGCACGATATTATTGCTTTCAACATCAGGGCTAAACCTAAAGCCAAAGTTTTTTTACTACTGATATAACTCTTTGGGGTTGTATAATATTCTTCTCCCACCAAATTCATCAATACATTTTATTTTATTTATTATTTTTTTTTTTTTTGAAATCGTTGGAAACCCCGCCACCAAACCACCCATTTTGGACCGCGGCGCAGGTAAAACCCCCGGCTGCCCCAGGCTCTTACAAGAAGTTGCACCCCTGGATTCGAACCCAGAACCTCAAGGTGAGATTCTTGACCCTTCACCACCAAGCCACACCCCTTGGGGGCAATTCATGCTAATATCATTCTCAATTATTTGAGTTCGCCGAAGGGGTGATCCGGCGATAACACTCCGATGGTTAAATTAACGGCGGATGTTGTTAGTCTAAAATTTCATAGAGTAAAGTTTTATGCACATTTGGATAAGAGACTACTTAGCCTTTATATAAAGATGTCTTAGAGAATATCGACGCCTTTTTGGACACGTGGCCAACTTAAGTTGGCTAATCTCCCATTGAGTGTGGGCATTATCGAGAAATCCATCTTTAACAAGGATCCTAGTGATATTATCATTATGGAGAAATAGCTAGAGCCCGCGCGATGGGTGGGTTTATTTTGATTTTATATTTATAATTTGTTATTTTGGCATTTTTCCTTTTATATCAACTTACGAATAATATTTTACAATTATTTTTTTAAAATGAGAGTTTCACATTGATTATTTTCTAAACTTTTGAAAACCAATACTCAAATTTAGCCAATTCAATTCAAGTACTATATCTGCATTGCACATAATATATACAGTCACAGATAAAAATGATTAGGCATTACGACTATGATTTAATTAATACAAAAATGATTTTTTAAACTAAATTCGAAATCCATGTAATTACAATTTCATAAAACTTGATCAAAATATAACATTTGTAACCATCATTGTAGATGAGCCACAACTTCAAAAGGAAGACAAATCTTCATCAAATAAAAACCCAAACCATAATTTTTGTACAGATAATTCATTCTACTAATAGTATTCGCCAAAGTTATTATTTACCAAAGAGCTTGACATGAACTATGAATCGTACATTAATCATATCAAATGTTGACCCTGCAAACAAATTCAACAATAAAATGTAAGATTTTTTTTCCCAATTAAACAAAGGAAAAATACTTAATTTGTAGATTCAGTCAAAGACTTGCGAAAATAAATAAATAATCTCATAAGGTAATTTAATAATTAATGTGAAATAATTTATTGTTAAATTCATTGAATTTTCAAGTGTTATTAATACTTAATTAATTAACAATCATTAACAATAATAAATATAATGATTATATCATTAAATTCATTGAATTTTCAAGTGTTATTAATAGTATATAGATTAATAAATAATAAATTAAGAATTAGTAATTAATATGAAATAATGTATCATTAAATTCATTGAATTTTTAATTATTATTAATAGTTAATTAACAATTAATAAATAATAAATTAAGAATTAGTAATTAGTAGTTAGTAATTAATAATTTAATAAACCAATAAGAGCTTATCATTTTCTTGAATCAATGGGAGAACTTTATTAAGTTTTGTTTTATAATAGTGTATAAATTTCACGTGACAGTTCTTTATTTGATCATTCATCCTAAGATAGATCCGGCCACGGTTTAATCTTACGGTTCCATCTGATTCATGTTCAAAAACCAAAATCGAATCGAAATCTATTTCGCTTCCACATAATATGGAATCTTAACCTTAAGGTTCGGTTCAGTTCGGTTGAGAATCATACCAAAACCACATTCCCCCCAAAAAAAAATGAAGGACTACATCGAAACCGAACTGATTTTTTCCGATTATACGGTTGCAACTTCCTGGAACCGTAAATCATTCGGTTCGGTTCCGAACCATGACTCGGTCTATCCTAAGTTGGTATACTTGTCCTAAGTGAGCCATGTGTCACATGATGAATGGCCCTCAAATACTGAGTTTTTTGAATCGTCAATGCCACGTGTCATCTTGACAATGCCGCACCAAATTTAACCTCCAACAAAATGTATTCCCGATATTATAGATATTAATGTGTAATCATTTTCATGGTTAGTAAATTATGTTTTAAAAAATGCACAAATTTTAAAAGTATTTTTTTTTTGAAAATCAAAGAAAAATATTATGAAATTTTCGAGGTAGTATATTATGTGTCGGGGTGTATATACCATCTCTCTCACATCAGGCGGGCCCACACAGTTATGGGGCTCGCCTGCTGTGAGAGAGATGATTTATATACCCGACACATAATATAATTTTCGGAAATTTTCATAAGAACTACCTCTAGAGTCATATTTCATGCAATACAAGATTACAATAAAAAAAGATGGTAAAATAATTGTTTCTTTAGACTAAAAAATGAGAGGTATGTGGTAATAAATACACCTTGAAAAAAAAACTTGGACTTAATAAGATTTTTAAAAGATTAGGGGTTGTCATCGAATTGTACTAATTATAAAGCTTTTTCAGTAAATTAGAAAAACTCTGACAAAGAAATAGATATATATATATCTAAGAAAATTGATCCTCCCACCTCCCTCGACAAATTCCCCCCCTTTGGCCCCACCTTATCTCCCTTGCAAATTATATTTTTACCCACTTCTTCAAAATCAATTACATATATGTATATGTATTAATATATAAATTAAATACTTATTTTATTAATTAAATATTTTAATTTTATAAATTAATTTTTTTAAATTTATATTTTTTACTCTTTATATATCTATTCTTTATTTTATTTATTTAATAAATATTATAAATTTCTTATTTATTTTATTTTATTTATTTTATGTTTATTTATTCTTTTTATTTTTTATTTTTTTCATTTAATAAATATTTTTTATTTATATTTATTGATAGCCTATTCGTTTAATAAATCTCATATATTTTTTATACATTTTTTTTTATTTTGAAAGTAGAGAAATTTGCTTTATTAAAGATTGTGTAACTCGTTATAGGATTCATAATCAATTATGGTACGGAGTATTGGGTATATCACCAAGTGCGATAGAATGTGACTTTGAACGCAACATAGATTAGAATTTTTGTTTTTATATTTTAAGTGTAACTTTTTATATTATTAATTGTACTATTCTTTTAAAATATATTTTTCTAAAATACATGAGAATATTTTTATTATACAAAAGTAGTGTTAAAAAAATTAATAAAGAATCACAAAAATTAAATGAATAAATGAACATAAAATAAATAATAATAAATACAAAATTTATAATATTTATTAAACAAATAAAAATGAATAAATATATAAAGAGTAAAAAATATGAATTTAGCAAAAAAATTAATTAATAAAATAAAATAAATATATTGTTATTTTTAAATTAATAATATATATAAAGAGAGATTTGGGGAGGGGAGATTTGTATTAAAGAATGGGAGATTTTTGGAATTTGGGGAGAGGGGATATGCCGATATGAGGAGCATGTGTCAGAGGAGGTGGGAGGATAAGTGCTCATATCTAAATACAACTATAAATAAGACTAAAGTCACAGATGGTGGCATGCTAGTGCTAGTTAAAGTCAATAAGTAAAATTGAGTTACAAATATTAATCGGATTTTTTTTAATAGAATAAAAATTTCATCTAATATTAGAATCAAGTTTTGATATTTAAAATCGGCTCAATTATACATGTTAATTTTCAATAATAAAAATAGGGAAAGTAGCATTTGTCAACCTGAAAATTGTCTTATGTTCGAAAAAAATATTCAGTTTTGAGAAAAATCATTTATGTATTCAAAATTATTAAAAATTTTCAATAATCACATAAAATTTAAGAAATTTTGTCATTTATCCACCTGAAATTTAACGAATGTTAAAAAAAAATCCATTTTTTTTATAAATATTTATTTTTAATAACTTTAAGCGTACATATTTCATTTTCTCAAAATTAGATATTTTTTCAAATATAAGATAATTTTCACTTCCCCTGAAAAAAATATTAAAGCCCAGTCAAACCATTACCAAACAACTATTGATGCAAATATATATTAGTTGATACTTGGAAATTGGAATTTGGAAATGTCACATAACCTGGGCTAGATTAAAATATAATTTTGTCATTTCAATTGAGTAGGAAATTGTTTAAGAAATGAGGGATCTACGATGTTATTTCGTCAAAAATAA